>CM053789.1:266556759-267034259 GCA_028749045.1 Cupressus sempervirens
CTTAAAACCTTCATCCTTAGATGACGCTTTTGAAATGGCATTAAGATTGGAAATTTCAAACACAAACAACAAATCATGGAATAAGGCCGCTATTAAAAATCACTAGAAAGATAAATCCTACAAAAATTTCATTTTGACTAAGGAACAAGAAGAATTAAAGAAAAAGAATCTATGCTTTAAATGCAAGGAACCATGGGAGCTAGGCCATAGCTGCAAAAGGAACACTTGTAGAAATTGTGGAATAGACTAGGTACCTGAACACAAATTTGGGAAGAAAGGCCACATCCAAAGAATGGAAGAGGATGCTGAGGAAGAAACAGTGAGCAAAAATGAAAAATGTGACAAAGGCAATGAAGAAGAAATAAAGGGAGAAGAATACAGAGTAATAGCCACTATGAATCAACCCTCCAAAAATAGGGTCTTAATAATTAGATGCACCCTTAATGGATAGAAAATTATTGCACTAGTGGATAGTGGAGCATCCTATAACTACATTAATGAAGGACTGGTTAATAGAATGAAATTAAAAACTAATAATTTCAAAGGCTTTACTATTGTTCAAGCCACAGGATCATTGGTATGTTGCATGAAACTGATTACACAAAAAGAAATTGCTTTAGGAAGAAAGCATACCATCAGAGAAGACCTACATGTGGTTCCACTAGACTTAGATATAATTTTGGGCAGTCCATGGATATTTTCTCTGGGATGTTTTAGGTTTGACCTTCCAAACCTAAAAATCCATTTTGAGCACAATGGGGAAAAAATAACATTGGAAGGATTACCTAATGATTCAACAAAATTGGTTTCATGCAAAAGAATAGAAAGAATACTATGACATGATCAAGTAGAATGGATTGCACAATGTTTAATATTAAATAAATCAACTCCACAGGAATCCATCATCCATATTGACATTGAGCCTATCATTAAGAAATATCAAAGAGTGTTTGAAGAGATTCCCCTAGGATTACCTTCCAAAAGAGGATTTGAACATATTATAGAATTAGAAAAGGATGCTAAACTGGTGATCACCACCCCTTACGGGCAACCTCAAAAGTATAAGAATGAAGTTGAAAAGGAAATTAAATAACTCTTGGAAATGGGACACATGCAACCTAGCTCCATTCCCTTTGCATCACTAGTAGTACTTGTGAAAAAGAAAGATGGGACAATGATGATGTGTATAGATTATCGATCCCTAAATAAGAAGACTATAAAAAATCACTATCCCATTCCTAGGGTGGATGAACTCATAGATGAACTTCATGGAGTAGTATATTTCTCTAAAATTGATTTACATTTAGGATACCATCAAATTAGAATGAGGAAGGAGGATGTTCCCAAGATGGCATTTAGATGTCATTACGGACATTCTGAGTTTCTAGTTCTACCCTTTGGCCTAACTAATGCTCCAGCCACCTTCCAATCACGTATGAATCATATATTCCAAAAAAACTTAGGAAATTCCTTCTTATTTTCTTTGATGACCTTCTTATCTATAGCAAATCATGGGCATAACATCTTCAACACATTGATGAAGTCCTAAGTATATTGGAATCTAAATCCCTATTTACAAAAGCATTAAAGTGTGAATTTGGATTAGGAGAAATTATATATCTTGGTCATAAGATTAGTGCCAAAGGTGTAAGCATGGATGAGGAAAAGATTAAATCAATAAGGGAATGGCCAAAACCCAAAACTCTAACTCAACTCAGAGGATTCTTGGGCCTATGTAGCTACTATAGACGGTTTGTGAAGAATTTTTTAAAATTAGCATTTCCTTTGATAGACTTGACAAAAAATAGAAATTTTAGATGGTATGAAGAGGCACAAGAAGCTTTTGAAGAATTAAAAGAAAGAATGAGTTCATGCCCAGTCTTAGCTGTCCCGAATTTTACACAACCTTTTGAATTAAAATGTGATGCTTCTGGTGAAGGAATTGGGGCCGTGCTTATGCAAAACAAACACCCTATTGCTTTCAAAAGTTGGAAACTTTCTAAGATAGAAAGACACTAAACAATTTATGATAAGGAAATTTTAGCTATCATGAACGCATTGGAAAAATTTAGGCAATATCTAGTGTGTGGAAGGTTCAATATTAAAATAGACCACAATAGCCTAAGATTCTTCATGAGTCAAAAAGATCTTAATGATCACTAGAAGAAATGGATAAGTAAAATCCAAGCTTATAACTTTGATATTGAGTATGTCAAAGGAACCCATAATGTGGTAGCTGATGCTTTATCTAGGAAAGGACAATTGAATACTATTACTAGTATCACAGATAATTGGAAAAATGAAATTGTTGCAGAATATGCTAAAGATCCAAGAATCAATGAGATCATGGAAGGAAACATAACCAATGATGAAATCAAAATTGTGGAGGAGGTCATACTATATAGAGGAAGAATATTGCTAGCAGCAAATTCCAAAGTTAAAAGAAAGATTATGACGGAGTATCATGACAACCCTCTATCTGGTCATACTGGATTTTACAAAACTTATAGAAAGATAAGAGAAAGATACTCCTGGAAAGGTCTGAAGAACGAAATAATTAAGCATGTCCAGGAATGTATAAAATGTTAGAAAAATAAATTTGAACATAAATACTCGGCTAGTTTATTACAACCATTACCTATTTCAAATCAAAAATAGGAGAGCATTTCTATGGATTTCATTACAGGCTTACCTAAGGTGCAAGAAAAAAACTCCATCTTGGTACTGGTGGATAGGTTAACAAAATATGCACATTCTTTCCCATGTCTATACATTATAAAGCACCACAGATAGCAGAATTATTCTTTAAAGAGACTTTTAGGCTTCACGGATTGCCAAGGAATATCATAAGTGATAGGGATAGAAAATTCCTTAGCCTATTCTAGAAAGAACTCTTTAGGTTGGCAGGAACTAAATTAACCCCCAGTACTAGTTATCATCCCCAAACAGATGGACAAACCAAAATTGTCAATAAGTGGATAGAAGGTTACCTCAAAAATTATGTGATAGGACAACAAAATACATGGGCCAAATGGTTGTACTTGGGAGAATATTTTTATAATAATACCCATCGCATGTCAATAGGGATGAGTCCATTTAAGGCATTATATGGATATGAAGCCACTACATTTGGATATTTAATCATCTAAGAAAGCAAGATACCAGGAGCAAACGACTTCATTCAACAAAACACTGATATTATGGAAGTTCTCAAAGATAATCTTCACCATTCTCAAAACCAACAGAATATTTATGCTAATTAGAGACGAGTAGAAAGGTCATTCCAAGTTGGAGATATAGTATTCCTAAGATTGCAAGCCTACAAACAAACCTCACTCAAGATCAGTGGAGGAGAGAAATTAAAACCCCATTTCTATGGGCCATACCAGATCCTAAGAAGGATAGGAGAAGTGGAATATGAGATAGAGCTACCAAAAAATAGTAAAATTCACAACATATTCCATGTATCTAGGTTAAAAAGGGTCCTTGGAAAGAATATAAACACCTGTGTTGATCTGCCACCACTAGACATTGAAGGAAAGCTTGTTCTAGATCCTAAGACTATGCTTGAAAGGAGGGATAGAAGATTAAGGAATAGAAATATTCTAGAATACTTAGTAAAATGGAAAAATCTTCCCAAGGAAGATGCTACCTGGGTTGGAGAAGAAGTCCTTTAACATTCAACATTGCTTGGGGCCAAGCAAAATCAAGAAGGGGGGACTGTAATGAACCTGGATTAATACGTTTTCTTTTATCAAGAAATATTATTTATTAAGTTCAAATATTTAAGTTGATATATTTAATAAACTTATATGATGGCATTACTTTAATTGTTTTAATCACAAATAGCATGTAAGTTGTCATAAGTATTATTAATAATTAAATCCTACATAAACGTAATAATTAAATTATATTATTATTTCAAAATATATTAAAACCATCAACTTCCAAATATATTCATCTTGCTAATCTAAATATTATCAATGCTCAATAAACCTAAATCTAATTACTACAAACATTCTTTTAAAAGAAAACCCTAAAATTACTAATTACTAATACTTAACGATGCTACATCAATAATAATGTTACTGAATAAAATGTAATATGCTTATCAAATTATGAGAACAAAATAAATCATATATATATATATATATATATATAATATATATATCAAGGAGTAAAGGATAGAAAAAAGAAATTTGCAATTGGCATTGTAAACCTAGTAGAGAAGGAAGATTACAAATATTATTGTGCTCAGTCTGTAGTATCTCTCCTCCAACGGTGGGACGCAGAACACACGAGAGATAATCAATATCCACATTCAAACCAATCAACACTGCAATCACTTTTCATGAGGTATAATACTTGTAACCAATCTCAATAATGCATTTACGAGTTTCACATAGCATTACTACCATCGCTGATGGATTTCATTATATGAAAAGCTCTAAAGCTATACATACATGACAGTGGATAACATATTAATGAAAATAGCTTTTTCATCTGTCAACTTAGTGTGATAGAAATAATGCATAAGATGAAATTGGTTCAATGCAAATATTTATATATATATATATATATATATATGTATATATCTATATATGTATATGTATGTATGTATGTATGTATGTATGTATATAAAGATATATGTATATGTGTGTGTGTGTGTGTGTGTGTGTGTGTGTGTGTGTGTGTGTGTGTGTCTACACACAATGTTAAATATTTCAAATTGTAATAATGTATACAACAATATTGAGATATCATTACAATTACAAAAATTTTAAGAATTACCATATTAAAATTTATTTTCAACTATAGACTAGTAAACCTTGCATCTCATCTGAACTATGACATCTTCAGATAGGGAGTGGGTGGAGGAAGAGGTGGAGTAAATTCGAGCACATGATGGTATCCTCTAGGGAACTGCTTGTAGCTTGTTTCATGTTCCCTTTGTACTGTCAATCTACCATCTCTAGATAGTCATGATTAGAAAAGAGAAGTTTGCTTGGTGCTATAGGATGAACGTTCTCAATAAATTAAATTAATTAGAGTGTAATGCTCAATTCCTTAATTTGAATAATAATAAGGATCCAAGGCATGTTTAATTTGAATGACTTTCCTAAACTTATAATAAATTTTGAAGACCAGGTCAAAAATTAAAAAGGGGCCATTACACGATCAAAGAATCATTCTAAGCAATACAATACTCATTAACTGATTAGAAGCTATTTGTTTCCATTCATGATAGATATATGGAGTGAGTAATGGAACTTTTGAAAAATCCATAATGAAATCAAAGAATAATTGAAATCAATTGATAACTCCTTCAAGTTATTGATTCAATTAATAATATTGCAATCCAAGTATTTACCAAGTGCAAATATAGCCAAAAAAGACATATTTCTAAAAGTGATATGCCCACTCCAAATAACTAAAATTTGATTATATATTTGGAAAGTAGAGGAAAAATTATGCACTCTCAAAAAAAACTTGCACCTAAAAATGTTAATGAATCTGCCCAAATAAAGCCTTGAAAGTTGCAGAAAATGAGATTTGCAATTTTTAGAAAAATTTAGAGATAGAGATTCAGAAATCACCTACATGACTATGTAGATTGTGAAATTCAACCCCAAAAAAAAGAAAAAAATTTCTTGAAAAAAGGAGTCAATATGAGGGAGATATCATTGTTTTAAAATTGCCTCTAAAATTATTGTTTCTAAATCACCATCATCACACCTTTAAAAAGAAAATGACTATATATTTGGCCTCAGATGTCTAATTTGGATGAAAAAAAAATTGATTTAGGGGTGTTATGACCTCCTCTATATGATGGAACCTCATATTTATACTAGCAAGGTCCAATTTTCACCTACAATAGAAGCTAACAAAATCTGACTCCTGAAATCCCCTCCAAATTGTGATGTCCAAATTGCCAAATGCTATACTAGTAATGAGTCAAGCCAAGTTTGCACTTCTCTAGAAGAGGTCTTCACACCATGAGAGCTTTGATACCATGTTAAAGTTCTAGGTGACTCTACAACAACCCGAGATCAAATGAAAGACCAAGATAACTTCCACAAGAGATTGGCAAGACAATTGCATCAATATGAAAGAATGCTATTATGGATAATGAACTTGATTGAAATCTAATGGATTGATTTTAAATGTACATAAAAGGCCTCCTTATGTAGGTGAGGTGATAAGAGACAATGATAAGGAGAAGATAAGCTATCACCCACACAAGGTGGAATCACATGTCCACCAAAGGTAGACTATCCTCCATTATACAATGAAGTTTGTGAAATGATGAGGATGATAATGTGATAAGTTTACTAAAGGTGGAATGAGATAACAACTATGACCACCTAGAGTGGAATTTTCCTACACCGTGTATTTTATTGAGATGCAAACTCCCAAGTGCCTCAATCACAAACTGCTATGCAATACATTATTCTAAGTAAGCTTAAGTATGTGTAATTAGTGAATATTTAATTACAGTAAAAATTTAAAATAAAAATACCCAAAAATATGTGTCATGTCTAGAAATAAGTCTATTTCTTATATATTGAATATTATTAAAAACTATTATCAATTGATTTTGACTAAGGGTGGTCAGACATATATCTACTTCCTATTTTTGTCATGAAATATTTTTACTATTGAATCAAAATTCAAATCTTTGATGAATCAATTATTATTTCTTTAAGAGAAGGCACTGTATGTTAAAAACAAAATCTCAACTTTTTGATACAAAGTTCATAACAAGTTGAAAATTGCATTTCAAGTGACATAACCCTGATTTTCTTTTTTTTATTACCACTTAAGAGCATAGTTTGGTTTAGCATAATCATACACACACCCAAGTATGAGGGTTTCCAGAACTAAAGAAGCTTAACAATGCTATGTGTAAACAATGTCAATTGGGGAAAATGACAAAGTCTAATTTCAAGAGTAGAACATACACATCTAGTTATATTTTGGAATCGGTTCAGAGTTACCTATGTGGACCTATTGATGTTCAAAGCTATTGTGGAGATAAGTATTTCATTTTTTTGTTGATGATTACTCTAGGATGACAATTGAGACGTTTCTCAAAATTAAATATGATGCTTTTTATTTATCTAAGTTATATTTATCTTGAGTTGAAAAAAAAAAAAGAATAGTCTAAATTGTTTGAGATCTAACAGAGGTGGGTATTCATTTTTAATGAGTTCAACACATTCTACTATGATAGATAAATCAAAAGATAGATGTCAACACCAAGGACCCTTCCTCAGAATAGGACAGATGAAAGGAGAAATAGATCAATAATGGATTGTGCTAGAACATTGATGATGGAGAAGAATATATGACAAAAATTATTGGAGAGAAGCTACCAATACTACTATCTATACCTTAAACAATATACAAGTCAAGAAAGTACAAATGCTACACCTTTTGAACTATGGTATGGTTATGCTTCTAATGTGAAATATTTCAAAATCTTTGGAAGAAAATGCTACATATTTAAACATAATAGGAATGGAAAACTTGATGCCAAGGGTGATGAAGGTATATTCCTAGGATATTCCACCAAGAGTAAATCTTAAAAGTGTTCAAACTCTAACACTAACAGAATAGTGGAAAATGAAAATGCGAAAGTTGATAAACTTGCATAAAGAAATGATGTTGAATGTAAGATATAAAACTTGAATATTACAATACATTAATATATGTGGATGATGGTGCTCAAAACACTCCTACTGAACAATAAAAAAATTTAAGTCTCCAAGTAGATGGCAAATACCAAGGTCCAACAATAGGTTGTCAATTAGCAGATAATAGTTGTCAAGCAACAAGAAGAAGATGTTGAGTCATAGGTAGGTAATGCCAACTAGGAGGTAGACATTGAAAATGATGTATAACCAAAACTAAAACCTTAAAAAAGGAGAAGTAATGAGCTTGAGATTATTTTTTAGGATGAACCTTTTGAAGAATAGAGAAGGAGAGCACTTGTGCTAGCTAAGTATGTAATAAGACACCATAATGAATCCAGTGCTATGAAAATAAAGAGACTAATAAGTGATACATGCTTACTTTATGAATTTGAGCCCAAATTAGTGAAATATTATCTAGAAAATGAATATTGGATCCATGTAATGAATGGAGAAATTGAATAGATAGAGAAGAACAAAACTTGGACCCTAGTACTTAGACCAAAGGAAAAAAAAAAAAAATTGGCACAAAATGGTTTTTTAGGAATAAGCTAAATGAAAAAGGTGAAGTTACAAGGAACAAGGAAAGATTGGTATGCAAAGGATATTCTCAAGAAGGAGTTGACTATGGAGAAACTTTCACTCATGTAGCAAGACTGAAAGGATTCAAAGCTCCATTTGCATATTCAGCATACAAAAACTTTAACGTATATTAGATGGATGTCAACTCTACATTTTTGAATGGTAAACTTGAGGAAGAAGTGTACATAAAATAACCCAAAGTATTTGTGGACCGAGACAACAAGTATATGGTATGTAAACTAAACCAAGCTTTATATGGATTCAAACAAGCTCCAAGAGCATGGTATGAAAGACTACACAATTACTTGGTGAAGATAGATTTTGAAAGGACAAATGATAACAGTAATATATACTTGAAGATTGGTAAGAAAAATTTGGCACTACTATCTTAAATCTATGTTGATGACATAATATTTGTAGGAAAATAAGCATTATGCAAATCATTTGTTGATGAAATGAAGAATGAACTTGAAATGTCAATGTTTGGTGAAATTAAATTCTTTGCTTGTTTGCAAGTATATCAAATGAAATCTAATATTTTTATTATTTAGTCCAAATATATCAAGGAGATACTAAAATTAATTTCAATGAAAGAATCAAGACTAGTGAGCACATCTATTTCTACAGGACATAAGTTATCTATGATTAGTGAATTTGCTAATGTGAACCAAACACTTTATAGATCAATGATTGGAAAATTGAAATATGTTGTTCATAGTAGACAAGATATTGCATTAGTTGTTGTGATAGTTGCTACATTTTAAAAAAATCCTAAGGAGAACCTTATGTTGGTAGTGTAAAGGATATTGAGATATCTAAAAGGTACAGAAGACTATGGATTGTATTATAAGAGGAGTGATAGATTTGAACTAAAGGTATTCGCTAATTCTAATTGGATAGGAAATAATAATGATAGAAAAAGTTGTAGTGGTGTCATGAAAAAACAAGAAACATAAGTATATTTCACAATCAATAGCCAAGGCCAAGTATGTGGCAGCTATAGTAAACTATTCAAATATTATCTGGATCAAATAATTATTGAAAGGAATGAAGGAAGAAATTATAGATCCAGTGGTTATCTATTGTGATAACACAAGTACTATCAACATATCAAAGAATCATGTGATGCACACAAAAAATAAGCATATTACAATCAAGTATCACTACTTGAGAGAACTAGTTCAAGACAAAAGAGTGAAGTTAGAATATGTACACACCAAAGAAAAAATTGCTGACATATTCACTAAATCCTTACCTTAATATGCTCATGAATATCTTAGAGGTAAACTAGGGGTGACTCCCATAAGAAACAAAACTTAAGGAATATGGTGCTATGCATAAAATGTGCTAATAAGATTACCTTACACCTTGATTCAAATAGTTCTATTTTAGGGTTTCCTAAGCTAACATTAAAGAAGAAGAATACATCAATTATAGATAGAAGAAAAATGACACTTAACATGCCCCTATCTACATAATCAATTTGTATGAAGTATAATGATAGTGTCTTTGGAATTGTTGTCAAAGGGGGAGAGTATATATAATGATGTAAGAGGGATTGATTTGAATAGAAATATTTGAAAGAAAAATATGGAAAGATTGATATGCAAAATAATGGAGGGTGAGTATGTATATAAGATACAAGAGAAAATCTAAATTTAGATCTTAAAGGGAGTTTCTGAGATTGCATGGATGAAGGTTAGAATGAAACTAAGAATATTGGTTACCCATAGAAATGAATTCTTTTGGATCACATGGTAATAAAGAGGGAGATTGTATTCATAAAATAAAATATTTGCAGTGTTTCAATCAATGCTAAAGAGGGAGATTGTTAAAAATTATAATTGAAACAATTGTTGTGTTGTCATTGATGTTAAATCTACTAATGAGACATGTTTCTATCTAATCTAAATGTCATATCTATTTGATAGATGAAGAGCACTTGAGAAGTTTCTCATAACAAAAGCACCTAGAGGAGACGTTGAGTTATGAAAAGGAAGCTACAATGAACATTTGATAAATTATACTTCAACAAGATAATTTAATTGTTTGCATTATGAAGACATGAGAAGAGGCTATCAGATTGGATACGCTTGATCAAGGAATACAACAAAAGATTAAGGAACTTGAAGTTCATTTTGAATGATGCTAGTATGAACTAAGCCACAATAAGTACTTAGAAAATTGAATATTGGCCGAGCATCATCTTGATTGAATGACAGTGTTGATGCTAAGAAAGAAGCTCTATAGAGATTGAGAAAATCAATGATGATTGTGTTGGTAAACAGATTGCTCTTTTATATTATTACTCTTTATTACCCATTAAGAACAAAATCTGATCACAAACAGTTGGAAAGCCTGTTGTGAATAATTCACCTTTCCTCTGAATTGATAGGTACAGCTCCCTAAAACAAATTTGCAATGAAATTTTTTTTCATCCTAAACTACTTTGTGGTATGTTCTTAACCCAAGAATAGTGGAGGAATAACCAAGTTAGACCTAATTAAATCTAACTTAGGTAGATAATAACTACTCAATACTGAAATGGATTCATGTACCCACACATCTTATAAATCCATAAATCCATTTGCATCTTCAACTGATGCTAAACTAAGTCAAACTCAAATCTGAATTACAACTAATGAATCAGGAAAAACTAACAAAATCCTTTTGTCAAATGAATTATAACAATACTTATTACATTCATTTGTATTCTGGAAAATAGGGGAAATGAAACTCTATTCTTCCTTAGTTCTCTGTAATATAGAAAGGAAATACTAACTAATCACAATATGTACTAGAATGGAAAATGATTTGAAATAAAATACCATTCAATTGTCTCTGCAAAAAATAGTACTTCACGCCAAAATTTTGCCGACCTTTCATTAATCATTCAACTTCATACATATAGATTTTGAGAGATGATCATTACAATTGGAATTTTAATCACTTCATCTTTCGAGGAGACAAATGGCAAGATGTCAATTTGTCATATTACAAAATTTACAAAATTGGTAGAAGCTGCAAAAGAAAGTGAAAACGAGGCATCATCAAATCATTTAGACTTCTTCCCCTTCTCAAATTTTTCCCTATATGCCTTAGTGGCAACTATAATGGGAATTAATTCCTCATGACTAGGCATATGTACATTAGTGAATCTTAAGAGCCATTTTGAATGTTCTTGAGCCAACTCTTTCATAGAATTTAGATGTCCTATCAATTCTTCAGCATCTACACGTATGCATGCACATAGTGTCTATAGCTCTATCACTTTATTTTGAATGCTTGAAGCCATTCCTAACAAGTTACTTAAATACATGGAAAAGTCGCTCTTCATTATCTCCACTCCAATAAGGGCTCTACCTTGACTTCTAGCCCGTGGATCAATGTGTAATCCTTTCACTAGTTCAAATGTTGTATTTTGAGTTCTCTTCACTTTATCTTCTATTTCCTTGAGTCCTTTTTCAGCTTCTTGAATCATCTCTAGCTTGAATTGCATAACCTAGAGCCATTCAAATAGGGGTTCAGTTCCTTTCTTTAAAATTTTTACTTCAACTACCTCCTTTGCCTTCATCTGGATAATCATTTTTAGCAGAGAAATACACTCATCACATCTTTCTTTCTCCACGGTCAAAGTGTGTTTATTAGACGAGATATTATCTTTCGCAGTCTCTAATCAAAGGATAAATTTCCCAATTTGATCAATCAAAGCAACTCCATCTGCATTGAGTTTATCAATCCACTCTTTCCCAATCTAACCAAAATGTCTATCTTTCTAAAACTGTGAGATGAAAGCTTGCACTTCCTCTGCTGTAGGATTTTTAGTAGCAGTCAAACTAGTAATGGTTGCCAATGGAACAACTAGCTACCTGATGAATCTTTTGATCTCTTCTATCTTAACTTTCATCTTAATATTTGATAATTTGAGGCTTTCTAACTGACCTTCTATTATCTCATTACCTAATCTCCATAAGCTAACTTTTGTATCATGCCTAGCCTCTGCAAGATCAATTGAATGCAGAGTGAAGTCTTTAGGAGTCATATTCTCAATCCACCCTATATTATTTGGTTTTTCAATCTCCATAATCAAATGTCCAGTCTCTAGATCCTACCTAGGTATGGACAAAGTTTTCTGCTTCTTAGCTTTTACTATGACTGACCTAGAGCATACTGCTTGAGACACAACATCCTCTGTAGGAACACTTTCATCTTTCCTCTTTCTTTTTCTTTCTAAGGTTTCGTCAAGCTAGGACTCTATACCAATCACCTTAGAAGCTACTCTAACTGACTCTATACTGAACATTTTCTTCTTCACAGGAGTCACTACTACTATTGTTGTAGAGAAGGGGTTCTTCGAATCTTGAGAGAGAAGCCAAGATGAACTTGAGACATTCTCTTCTTCTTGAGTTCTCTTTGTAGCTTCATCAAATTTAGTGGACTCACTGCTACTACTCTTATCATCTCCAATCTCTACTATGTGGATGGGAGAACCAGTTGGCTTCAAAAGAGAACCACATGCAGATGGATTAGGGCTATAATGAGGAGATGAAACTAGGGTAACACAGGGAGATGGAATTGGGGTAGCATGTGGAGATGGAGTTAGAGTGGTGTGAAGAGGCAAGGTTGGAGTGATGGTTCCATCTTTTAGCTCTTCTATCCCTTTTTCTTTAGTACCAGCCTAAGCTCCAATCACTGGTAGAGAACCTCCTTGGCAAGTTGGAGCTATTGAAATATTCTTCTCCGGGGATTGATCACCTCCTCCTGTAGATTGAGTTGTACCTTGAGTAACTGAAGTTGTAACACTAAGTGTGGCACTTTGAGAGGAAGTGGGAGTAGCAGTAGTTGGAGAAGCTTGAGTATTCTTGCTCTTGCTCCAACTCTTTTTCATTATCCACTCAACCCATTTCTCGGTTCTCTTTATGATCTGGGCAATCGTAGTATTAATAACATCTCTATATTTACACACAGCTCGAAGCTGATTGGGATGTTGCTCAATTTAGTCAAATATGTATTACTATACATATTTTTCCCATCATCTTCTAGCCCTTCCACATCCAATTCAATGACATGGGTCTTTATTTGATCTACTGTGAGTCTAGCAAAGGCACGATCTCAGCTCTCTAGCTCATCTCTGCAATCAGCCCAATAATCTTCCATAGTAGTTGCACGTTTGATGATGCTTCCAATTTGAAGCACATCTCTAGCATAACCATTTGGATCAAACATGGGCCTTATCACTTCATACTCCTCCAATCTGTATTTTTTCTTGAATGCTTTGAGTATCTTCTTTGCATCAGGTTTGGATTCACAACTATAAGCTCCAAATTTTATGGGGAATTCATACCCCTTCTTTCTCAAACTCATGCTCAACACATTTACTTGGATTTCTTGCCTAATGATCTCGACGAGCATGATCATATCATCTAGATATCTGGGCAGCTTCAGGGGAAATCTGTCAAATGCTGCAAGACATAAATAAGACAAAGATGAGAATTGAATAAAATAAGAGCCAAACTAGCTGATGATTGCCATTGCTTCTGGGTTGAACCTCCACTCTAGATACTCTTGGAGTTTCCTACATATTCTCGTAGTGAATGCATCATTAACCTGGATATACTCTGCATAGCTATTCTGTAACTGCAAGCATGAATAAAACTCATAGCATTTTACATTTTTGGGAAATTTCTCTATTCTGGGGAGTCTCGACCACAACTATAGGGAAGCCAACATATATATCAAGAAAGATGACATATAAAATGAATTATAAAACTTGGCTGCACTATGAGCCCTAGCTAACTTCAAATGCCCAGTCAACATACTGTGTGTTTGAGCAGACAATTTGCACCATAAAGAAGTATTGTTCTATAAAATTGAGTGCTTCTACCTCACCATTTAGTCAATGCAAGAGGACCAAAATATCCACAATTTTGGGCTTAAGATCCATACCAAATAGGGATTTAGGGACCTTACTCTTTACTCCCCTAGGCTTTTGGAACCAGGACTTCATGATCTCCTTCCGCCACACCATCTTCCTTAGGGAGAATTTGGACATGGCTCCTCTGATTGTTAGCTTAGAGAACTCCTCTCATTATGGAATCCACAAACAGTTCACCACCTCTTTCCTATCAATTAAAATAAATATTTTTTGATTAGGAAATAGGATCTACTTGGTGTCTGGGCTGTAATGATTGATACATTCCATAATTAGCTTTGGAGCTTGCACTATGACAAGAAACCTGGCTGCCTCCACCAGTCCACTTCTTCAAAGTTTCTTTGTTATAGGGTGAATTGGCTCAGTTCTCAGCTTTCTCTAAGAATCTAGCATATCAAAGAAACATAATGAAGTATCGAACCATGTTGACTTGATTCTACTCTTGACTTGATTCCATTCTTGACTTGATGCCACCTTGACTTGATTCCACCCAACCCGTCAAAACTAGAGAATCTTGATGTCGTCTTGCCTGATATAGAATGATAGAAATTCAACAATTGTGATAATGTAAAAAAATGAACCCTAAACATTGAATTTTTTTTGAAGGACTATTCAATAGAATAGTATAACAGTAAAGTAGTGATTTGAAAATCTGTTAGGTTCTTTTTTAAAAGAACCCTTAATCTACCCATTAAATTCCACAATCTGCACCACACAAGTGAAGTTAAGTATAAATCCATTCGATTGGTAAGTGTAAGGGTTTTAATGAATTTCTCCTTGTCATTTGACTATTTCTATTGGCCCAATAGTAAATCTCCTTTATTACTAACTTATGTTTCCGTTTTCAACTAGTTTCAGAAAAACAAGAATGGAGTACTCCCTGGGGAAAAATCTGATTGGCTAGATTCTAATCAAAATATCCTTACAAATTTAACTAATTTGGTTCCATTTTTTTCTCAAATACATCTAGTGACCAATTCAAACCCTTACCATGCTTGTAGTAGTGATTTTTCATTAGATGTGGAAAATTGCTCTGGAGGGTAGAAAACCCGCAATGGAGAAGGCGATTTCCATTTTTTTGCTTATGCTTTTGTTTTACCTTTTATGCCTTAAGAACTCTACTATAAGCCTTTGAAAAACATAAAAAGGGATTTGCAAGAAAAAAATGGGGCCCACTAGTAACTTTACCCTTCTATTTGGGCCTTTTCCCAAAAACTTACTTCTTGGTTTGAAACTTGCGAAAATGAGAAGCAATTTTTGAGTTGTCCACCGATGCTTTTTCTGATCATCCTAGTGAGTTTTGAGTGATTCCCACTATGAAAAAATGATAATACTTGAATGATACATCCATATTATAACTCACCTTTCCTTGTTTCCACCTACAAATAGCATTTATACATCTTTGTGGAGTTTCACCTTCGGGATGCTAAGGAGAAGAAGAAACTTGATTTTTTGCCTGTTCAACGTTCTTTATACTTGGATCAAATGAGCTATTAGTAAATTCATCTGAGGTAGAATTATTCAAGAATCTCCATTGAGTAAGGATCTAAACTACCTGCATGACTCATGACAATAAGGAATACCCACTCGGCTATATAATGCAAGAAAAGGAAAAAGATGGAAACCCGATGGAGAAACTTAACACTTGAGGAAGGAAGGAACAACTGACTCAACTAGTCTAAACACAATACGAGTTAAATCCTCCACTTTTAAAAATAGGAATATAATAAAAAAAAGTGGTGCTACAGCTAGCTCTGACTAGGGACTTGGGTAGAGTATACCCAAGCGAGGAACTCAAAATCTCTGGTTTCGCAAAAGAATATAAAAGGTGGCAACACAACAAAAACTAAAAGAAAAAAAAGGCACAAGGAAAAGAGAATAGAAAGGAAAAGGTTAACTAAGGCACACACAGGATGCTAAGTTTAACTATAGTACACTATAGGGGTTACTTGTTTTCAATTTGAAACTTGATAGAGCTTCAAATCCTGACCATTGTAAGTTAGGGGGAGTACTTCACTATCTTCATAAGCCAATTTGAAAGAGTTATTCTCAAATGTTTCATGAATTCTGAATGGACCTTTCCATAGAGCATCAAACTTCTTATGCATTCTTTTTGGAGCCTTTCTTTTGTCCCAAAGTAGCACACTATCTCCCACCATGAATTTTTGTGGTCTTGTTCTCTTATCAAATAGTTCTTTCACTCGCATCTAATGTTGTGTAATATGGTCTACAATTTCTCTCCTTTCTTCTTCAAGTTTTCTCAGATATAGGATCCTCTTTTCCAGACCATCTTTATAGACATCATCCTCAATTACTATTCTAAGCTTGTTCATTGCTAACTCCAGAGGTAGAGGTAGATTGGCTTCAGTTCCATAAACTAGTTCAAAAGGAGAAATATTGGTTGCCCTTTTAGGTGTCACTCTATCTACCCAGAGCACCTCATGAAGTTTCTTGTGCTAGGTCTTCTGAAACTAGTTTCTTCACAATATTAATTAAGTTCTTATTGCTAGATTATGCTTGGCCATTCCCTTGAGGGAAATAATTAGATGAATGACCAATGGTGATCCCATACTAAAAAAAAAATCAATAATTTCAATTGAATAAAAATAAGACGTGTTATCCATCACTAGTTTGATAGGAACACCAAACCTTACAAAAATGTTCTCTTTTATGAATCCACAAACCACCTCGGAAGTAGTCTTCTTTGTAGCTTTAGCTTCTATCTAGGTAGTGAAGTAGTCAATTGTTGTTATTATATATTGATGACCAGCACTGGATGTTGGATTAATAGGACCAATAAAATCAAGGCCCCATTGTTGAAAAGGCCTTTCTATGATGATAGGTCTCAATGGTAGGGCAGCTAGTTGGGGACATCCAGAGAACATTTTGCACTTTTCACACTTTGCTACCCAAGCATATGCATCTTTAACCATCCTAGGCCAATAATAACACTGCATTAGTATTTTAAATGATGTGACTAAGGAAGAGAAATTTCCACCACAAGCTTCATCATGAAATGTCTTCAACAACTTTTCTTGTTGTTGCTTATCTACACACCTAAGGAAAGTATCATCAACAGCTCTTTTGAAAAGCTTACCATCCTAGATCACATATTTATCTACTTTTAGTTTATGATCTCTCCTTTGCTTTACATTTAGGCCCTCTAGACATTCACCGTATGTTAAAAAGTAAATGATGTGTTCAAACCATGGAGCGTGGAGACTTACACCTAACACCAATTGTTTCTCACCCAGTTCTTTTGACTCTCCAGTGATTTTGTTCTCTATAATTGCCTTACATAAATCATTCCCTCTTATCAACTTTATAGGTTTAATTTCAATATCGTATTCATGTATCTTTGCTACCCACGCTCCTCTGACATTGCAACCTACTTCCAATTGTGTTAGTACACTTTTTACTGCTACGTCTAGGACAAAGATGATAGAGTGTGAATGTAAGATATAAAACCAAAAATTCTTAAGTGCTCTGACTACTACATAAGCATGCTTCTCAATTTGTGCATACTTTAGTTCATGATTTTTCAAAGGTATGCTCATAAAAGCTATAGGAGCTTGTACCCCTTCATCATTATCTTGCATTAATATGGTAGATAAAGTATGCTCAGAAGCATAACAATAAATAAAGAAATCTCATTTATAATTTGGATGACTCAAAACTGGGGCATGGGCAATAGCAATTTTTATATCTTGAAAAGCTTTCTTTTCTACCTCATTCCATTTAAATTTTGAATTTCCTTTCATCATATCCACTATATGTTTAGTAGTTTCTTTGAAATCAAGCACAAATCTTTTGAGAAAATTTACCTATCCAAAGAAAGACTTAACCCTTGTTTTGTTTGAGGGTAGACTTAATCTCTGAATAGCCTCTACTCTTTCAAGGTCAATTCTAATGCCTTCCTAGGACACTATATGACCCAAAAGCTTTCCTTTTGTCACTTAGAAAACTAACTTCTTTGGGTTAAGAGATATTCCATGCTCGATGCATCTCTGTAGTACTTTCCTTAAATCTTCGATATGATCTTTTCTTTTTCTTGAGAACACAGTAAGGTCATCTAGATATATGACTATGATTCAATATTTCAAATTAGTGAAAGTCTTACTCATGCACCTTTGGAATGTAGCACCAGCGTTAATAAGCCCAAAAGGTGTTTTGTGATATGGAAATGTACCCCAAGGGGTAGTGAATACTATCTTATCTTGATCTTTCTCTTCTACTTCAACTTGATTGTAACCTGAGAATCCATCGAGCATAGACATCATTTCAGATCCCGCTATTGTTTGCAATAAGTAATCCATATTGGGGAGAGCAAAGTTATCTTTTAGAGATGCCTGGTTCAAATTGCAGAAATCAACATAGATCCTTATCTCTCCATTCTTCTTTCTGACAAGTACTATATTGGCTACCCAAGTGGAGTGGTGAATGGGATAAATTATCCTCACCTTCAACAACTTATCTATCTCCCAAAAAATGGCATTTGCAACCTTAGGATTATAATTCCTCTATTTTTGCAAGAAAGGGATTGCATCAGGTTTAAGCAAATTTTGATGTTTTACCTTCCCATCTCTATAGCTTTTCAAATCTTCATAACTCCAAGCAAAAACATCTCTATACTCCATAAATAGATTCCTTGCAGCCTCTTTTTCTTCAAGTGAACAACACTTCCCAATGTTAATCAGTTTGGAATTATGAATATCTCCAATGTTAACTCCTTCATATTCACCTGTGGTAGGTCCCTTTTCCTGTTAGAGTAATTATTTGTTCTAACTTATTAATTAAATCACTTTGATTTAATTAATTAAGTTGCCTATTACTCTAGTTTGCTTAAGCTATCTTGTAGGTGCATATAATTAACATTTTATTAACTATATTGTGCAACCCTAGCTTTTTTAGGCTTTAGTTTCCCTTTTCGAGTTTTGTGATTCCTTTATAAGGATTAACCTCTATGTATTTTATGATTCACTTATTGGATTATATGAGATATTGCTCTTTGCATGTCCATAAGATGGATCTGGCTTTTTGGCCTCCATGATTTTTACTTTCCTCTGTTCTTTGCTTCATCCATGTGATAGGTTTATGCATGCAGGTGTTCTTGGGAGATTAGTTTTTCACCTAATCTAACATTGTATCAGAGCTAGCTTGTTGCTTGTTGTTCGTGGTTTGTTGAAGCATTTCAGAAGCTACATTTTTTGAAGCAGTGGGAGGCCGTACGGACAAAATTTTTTAAAAAATTTGGGGCACTTTGGGTTCAAACGGACACTTCCATTGGATCCGAAAGGTCATTTGCAGTCAGAATCCATATAAAATTTGTCCATTTTGGACACCATTGGTCTGGGAGGCAAAAAAAATTTGTCTAACAGGGCCATACGGCCCCTTGCACATAGTACGAGGCATCAAAAATAAAAAAAAAGGTTGCAAAAATATATTTTTCAGCTATTTTAGCCGTCGATAGTTAATTAACCATAGCGGAGTTGCTAGCAGTCACCGCTAATGGCTACCGCTAACGGTTACTGCTAGTGGTCCGCTAGCGGCCCGCAGTGGCTTCGTCGATGGCCACCGCCATAGCTCCACCCCGCTATAGCCCTCCACCCTCCAGTCGCCCAGCCGCTGCTCTGCCGGTGGTGGAGATTTTTATAATTTTTTTTTTTTTTTTTATTGTGTTTTATTAAAAAAAATAATTTTTCATGCATTTTTAGAGGCCCTAGTGGTTTTTTCTCCGTAACTTGAGCATACGGACGTATTTTTTCGATCCAAAAAATGAGCTGAAAAGCTGGTTCTAAGACGGAGATGCTGGTATAGGTGTTTTTGGATTTTGATGTAGTTTGGTTGCTTATTTTGGCAGTCAAACCTAGATGTTCTATTTTGCACTCTGGGAGGCGTATCTTGAGCTTTCGATCTCCAATTTTGAACTTCTTTATATCGCTGCAAAGCTCTTTTTGTGCTCTTTCCAGTGATGGTAGTTGTTGTTCTAGATTTTTTTCCAAGCACATCCTATTTAGTCTTTTTCATTTTAGCATTCTGGTGGATGTCCTGATTGTTTCAGGTTCGGAGATCGATTTTGTTGCTTCAATTGCTTTGTTTTGGGCTTTACCTTCTATTGTTTCAGCCTTATGTTTTTTCTAATCATTTTTTATATTCATTGTAAGCATCTTTATGCAACACATTGAGATAAAGTGCCACTCTTGCGTTTCAGTTTCCTTTTCATCATTGTGATTCATTATACTCGCACTATTTTATAAAGTGCCATGGGGGGGGGATAGTTGTTTGCTGCTTATAGGCCCTCTTTCTCTATTTTTCTCATGCAGTGTCGATGACACGTGCCTTTATTGGTGTTTGTACCTCACTCTCGATGTGTTTGGCTTCTGTGTTCTAGGAGATTTTTGGCCCATCTTTTCAGCTACCTGTCACCTCACCTGCCTTAAGGGGAGGTTATATTGTTGTTCTATGCTTCTTTGGTTGATGGTTTGTGCCTTCTATTTCCATAGGGGTTCCTTTGGTTGATGGTCTGTGCCTTCTATTTCCATGGAGGTTCTACAGATCAGCATTTTTGATAGAGTTTTGCGGTTCTTCATGCTTCAATGATTCTCTTCTGATCTCTTTGTTCCTTCTTCTAGAACATTCTTTGCTATCTCTTTTTGCAGTAGGGTTTTTCCCATGAGGTTTTCTCTAGTTCTCCACTTTATAGAGATTTTTTTGTGATTGGGTACCTTATTAGACCTTGTTGCTGGGACCCAATTCTTCTTTCTGACTTATGAGCATAGTATGCTTCTATTATGTTGCATACATTTTTTTATAAATGCACTAAGACAAAGTTCTTTCTTTTGCATATCTAGGATCTTGTACACCTTGTGTTTGTTTGTACTCGCACTATTTTATAAAGTGCTATAGGGGGTCATGATTTTTTTCCATTTTGTGCTCATCCACCTTTGTCAAGTGAATTTGTCTTCCATGACATTAGCCCATGCAGTGTGTCAATGACACCGCCCTTTATCCTGTGCTTGTACTTCTATTGCACTGTTGGTGTTCCTGATTCTTCTTCTTGCAGATGTTTTTGGCATTGCATTTCAGTGTTCCTGTCACCCCTCTCCCTATTCAGCATTATGATGGGGTTCACCTATTGGCTCTTTTGCTTCCTTGGTTCAGTTGAGTGATCTACGTATTTAGTTTTTGTTCCTATGTACTAGGCAGATGCAGTGGCTAGGCACCTATGCATTTCGGTGAGATGTTTCATCTACTATATAGACACTCTTTCATTCCTAATTTTGGAGTCACCTCTTTGATTGATCAACTCTTCAGACTTTGTCTTCTCTACCTAGTCATGCACTATTTCAGTGGGGGTCCCAGCAGTTTCTTCTAATAGTGTTTGTAGCTTCATGCTTCAGAGATGCTTCATGCTCTTTCTTGTTCCTTTCTTTGGGACATTTCCTGGATTGGAGGCTTAGTTTCCTTCATTTAGTTCTTTTTCTTGTATTTGGGTACCTGATCAGGCCTTGTTGCGGGGACCCAATTCTTCTTTCATAGTTGTGCTAGGTTAGCTTCCTCCCAAGCTTTGCTTAAGGGGGGGTGTTAGAGTAATTATTTGTTCTAACTTATTAATTATATCACTTTGATTTAATTAATTAAGTTGCCTATTACTCTAGTTTTCTTAAGCTATCTTGTGGGTGCATATAATTAATATTTTATTAATTATATTGTGCAACCCTAGCTTTTTTAGGCTTTAGTTTCCCTTTTCAGGTTTCGTGATTCCTTTATAAGGATTCACCTCTTTGTATTTTATGATTCACTTATTGGATTATATGGGATATTTCTCTTTGCATGTCCATAAGATGGATCTGGCTTTTTGGCCTCCATGATTTTTCCTTGCCTCTGTTCTTTGCTTCATCCATGTGACAGGTTTATGCATGCAGGTGTTCTTGGGAGATTAGTTTTTCACCTAATCTAACATTTCCACTCTCTTTTGCTTTATGTAAACATCATGTCTATTAAACAATTTTTCTAAAGCCACAAAATATGGAGGAATAGTGTTACCTTTCTGTGGAACTTCTTCGTTTTGGCCCCATTTCTCAATTACATCAAAGCTTTCATGACCACTTCCACTGGATTCATGTTCAAAACTAGACTTGTCATTCTCTAAAAACATTTGCAACCTATTGTCATCACTGAAGACTTGCCAAGATTCTATATTATCTGGGATGGCAGATCGATATACAATTTTGATCTGGTACTTCTTGTCTTTGAAATCTAGATGAGGGAACAATAAAGAGCCAACAACTGCTAAGGAGTTAGCTTTGGTATTCATCTCCCTTGGAACTGCTTTAATAGAGAAAGCATCTAGACCTTCAATCTCATCCTAGACTCTGTTCCTATAATTTTTAAGCTTATGGTTTTTAACAGAATAATGCCCTTTTACTTGCTTTAAAATAAACTTGGCATCACCTTGAGCTTTTAAAATCTTTATCCCTCTTTCTTTTGCTGACATTATTCCCAGTAATAAGGTCTCATATTCTACAATATTATTCGTATTCCCAAATTCCAATTTGAAAGCCATTGGTTTAGGTTCTCCTTCTAGGGATATCAATACTACACTTTCTCTAGATCCTGAAGAGGCATAACTTCTATCAAATTCAAGCATCTGTATGCCTGGTACATCTTTGTTTTCATTTGGAATTTTATCACTTTGATTTTCATCTATTTGTTCATTCATATCTTCTTCAGTAAACAACATATAGTTGTTGAATTTTAGTTCTTGATATAGAATTTGAGCTTTAGGATCATCTGATTTCAAAACTGTGAACTTTTCTTTTTCTTCAGGTTCTAATTTGACCTTCTTATTCCCAATAGGTATCACTACTTGAGACCAATCTAGTTTTATTTCTCCTCCCAAGTCTCAACAAAAACTTCTACTTAATAAAAGTCCATAGCTTGCTAGAATATCAACTACTAGGATAGTCAATAGGAGTTTCTTTTTCGAATGTGAAGCTAAGGCTACTTGAGCATCTTTAATCTATCCGAGTAAAGGGACTTGTTTGGCATCCATAGAATAACATCTCCCATGCACTTTAGTAAGACTTAGTCCCAAAGCTTTAGCTACGGAATATGGCATAACATTATCTAATGCACCTGAATCTATTATGCAAGTACTAAGTTTACATCCATTGATGTACAATGAAATATTAAAAGGTTTAGGCTTTTGTCCAGGGAAGGTTGCTAAAATAGTAGAATCTTCTTGATTAAACAAGCCAGATGTTAAGGTTTCATCTTCAATTTCAATAGTCACATTATGATTCAAGTCTGAGATACCCCCTTTACATCTATCCACTAATCTCATTAACTTGGAATGATGTGACTTTAAATAATCAATAGTGGAAATATGAACTTTTGACTCTTCACAAAATTGAATGAAATCAAAAGATGTCTTGTCATTACCCATTTGTGAAGTGGATATTTCTTGATCAGGATTGGAGTCATCTCTATGAGTATGACTAGAGGCTTGATTCTTCATCCTTTTTCCATAGGTAAGTATTATTTATGAAGTTCCATCAATGGTTGTGTAACACTAACCTTTTGATTTAGGCTTTGATTCATATTCCAAAAATAATTTTCTAGAGTACCCATTTGAACAAGAATCAGGTTCTAAACATGGAGCTGCAATATTTAATTCATTAGTAGGTAACAACTACATTATATGAATAGTCTCTGGACAATTCTCACTATCATGATCTGTGGTCAAATGAAAGACACACATATTTCCTTTTTTAGTGTTGCTTCAATTTGCAACCTAGGTTGTGAACCTATAAGCTATGGAAATATACTTTCATTGCTTTTTCCTGGTGAATTTTGGTAATTCCATTGATAAGAGCTATTGAATCTAGGTAATTGCTTTTTCATTGCTACTAATTCATTAGACAACTTCTGAATCATCTCTTCTAATGATGTGGTATTACTAGAACTCCCTTTAGTTTGAAGTTCTCATTTCCATTTTCTCGCAGAAATTAAATCATCCTCACATTCAATAGCTTTCTTCTGTGTGTCAACTAGATCAGTGGGGCATGCTCTTCTAAGATCATAATTGATATTTGGAGGCATAGCACTAATAAAGAAAGTTTTTAGATTGCCAGGTGTGGGTCTATCAGTAGTATGAATTGTGCTATTAATCTTATTGAAATTGGCAACAAAATCTCTCACGCTCATAGTTGGTTGCTTCTTAATTGAAGTCAACTGAGTTAGCAAGGCCTGTTCATCTTTTGCAGTTTTGAATCTAGCCTCAAATTTAGTTCTCATTGTGTCCCAATTAGTTATTTAGTTGTCAGGTAGATGATAAAACATATCTGTTGCACTATCTGTGAGGGTTTCTATGAACAATCTTATAGCAACATTTTCATTTCCCACTCCTAAGATATGAGTAGCCACAGAGAAAGCCTTAATGTGTTCATCTGTAGTGACTTTTCCATCAGCTAAGAATTTAGGAAAATTCTTCCTTGAGCCAGCTGGAAGTGGGTGGTAAGCATTTAGTGCTAATGGTCCTATTGCTACGGCCCATGGAGTAGCCATGATTGTTCTACCAGTATATGGATAAAAATTAACAACTTGAGGGGCAGAAACTCTATGAAGTGCTAACACCTGACAAGTGGAATGCAAAGTACTGATGTCCTAATTTCTAATAGGGGAAGCAGGTATACTCTGACTTTTACCTTCACCTTTCCGCTTTGAAACATCTAAAATAGGAAAGTCGAGCTCTGCTAGTTTATCAAAGGTGGAATCTTTCCCACCCTATTCCTTTGTACTTCTGAGGAACCTAAATTGTTCCAGGATGTTGGGTCTAATTTATCTCTAATCTTATTGTCTGTATTGTCTTTCTGCTCTCTAGATATGTCTCCTTTGAATAGCTCTTTCAAAGGCTTCAACTCATCTTTCTTCCTCCTCTAATACCTAGCTAGCATTCTGATAATGTTTTGTGTTCCTTCTATGCCTCGAAAAAAATGTGTTAAGGGATGAAATTATGTCCTCTTATTCATCTTGAAAATCAAGGTTAGGTTGGAGCACTGGGATTATGTTTTCATGAGGTAGTACCATTTTCCCTCATGGCATAGGCCTTCTGGTCAAGCTACTATCCGTCTCCCTAGTGGAGTCGCCAAAAATCTGTTGGTAAACAAATTTTTCTTTTATATTATTACTCTTTATTACCCATTAAGAACAAAATCTGATCACAAATAGTTGGAAATCCTCATGTGAATAATTCAACTTTCCTCTAAATTGATAGGTACAATTCCCTAAAAAAAATTTGCAATGAATTTTGTTTTCTTCCTAAACTACTTTATGGTATGTTCTTAACCTAAGAATAGTAGAGGAATAACCAAGTTAGACCTAATTAAATCCAACTTAGGCAGATAATAACTTCTCAATACTGAAATAGATTCATGTACCCACACATCTTATGAATCCATAAATCCATTCACATCATCAACTAATGCTAAACTAAGTCAAACTCAAATCTAAATTACAATTGATGAATTGGTAAAAAATAATAGAATCCTTTCGTCAAATCAATTATAACAATACTTATTACATTCATTTGTATTCTAGAAAATAGGGGAAATGAGAATCTATTCTTCTTTAGTTCTCTGTGATACAGAAAGGAAACACTAACTAATCACAATACATACTGGAACGAAAAATTATTTGAAATAAAATACCATTCAATTGTCTCTGCAACAAATAGTACTTCACACCAAACTTTTGCTGACCTTTCATTAATCATTTAACTTCATACATATAGATTTTGAGAGATGACTGTTACAATTGGAATTTTAATCAGTTCATCTTCTGAGGAGACAAATGGCAAGATGCTAGTTTTTCATATTACATAATTTACAAAATTGGTAGAAGCTACAAAAGAAAATAAAAAGGAGGCATCATCAAATCATTTAGACTTCTTCCCCTTTTCAATTTTTTCCCTATATACCTTAGCGGCAAATATAATGGGAATTAATTCCTCATTACAAGGAATGTGTACATTAGTGAATCTTAAGAGCCATTTAAAATGTTCTCGAGCCAACTCTTTCATAGAATTTAGATGTCCTATCAATTCTTTAGCAGCTAAATGTATGCATGCACCTAGTGTCTATAGATCTATCGCTCTACTTTGAATGCTTGAAGCCATTCCTGACAAGTTACTTAAATACATGGAGAAGTTGCTCTTCATTATCTCCACTACAATAAGGGCTCTCCCTTGACCGCTAGCTTGTGGATCAGTGTGTAATCCTATCATCAGTTCAAATGCCCTATTTTGAGTTCTCTTCACTTTATCTTCTATTTCCTTGAGTCCTTTTTCAGCTTCTTGAATCATATCTAGCTTGAATTTCATACCCAAGAGCCATTCAAATAGGGGTTCAGTTACTTTCTTCAAAAATTTTACTTCAACTGCCTCCTTTGTCTTCATCTGGATAATCATTTTCAGAAGAGAAATACACTCATTACATCTTTCTTTCTCCACACTCAAAGTGTTTTTATTAGATGAGATATTATCTTTCTCAATCTCCAATCGAAGAATAACATTCCGAATTTGATCAATTAGAGCAACTCCATCTGCATTGAGTTTATCAATCCACTCTTTCCCAATCTGACCAAAATCTCTATCTTTATGAAGCTACGAGATGAAAGCTTGCTCTTCCTCTACTATAGGATTTTTAGTAGCAGGGACACTAGTAATGGTTGCCAATGGAACAACTAGCTGCCTGATGAATCTTTTGAGTTCTTCTATCTTACCTTTCATCTTAATCTTTGATAATTTGAGGCTTTCTAACTAACATTCTATTATCTCATGGCCTGATCTCCATAAGCCAACTTTTGTATCATGCCTAGCCTCTCCAACATTAATTGAATGCAGAGTGAAGTCCTTAGGATTCATATTCTCAATCTGCCCTACTTTATTTGGTTTTGCAATCTCCATAGTCAAATTTCTGGTCTTTAGATCCTACCCAAGTATGGAGAAAGTTTTATGCTTAGCTTTTACTATGGTCGACGCAGAGTGTACTGCTTTAGACACAACATCCTTTGTAGGAACACTTTCATCTTTCCTCTTTCTTTTTCTTTCTAAGGTGTCTTCAAGCTAGGACTCTATACCAATCACCTTAGAAGCCACTCTGAGTGACTTTGTTTTGAACATTTTCTTCTTTGCTAGAGTCACTGCTACTTTTTTTGTAGAGAAGGGGTTCTTCGGATCTTGGCAAAGAAGCTGAGATGAACCTGATACATTCTCTTCTTCTTGAGTTCTCTTTTCAGCTTCATCAAATTTAGTGGACTCACTACTACTGCTCTTATCATCTCCTATCTCTACTCTCTAGATGGGAGAACCAGTTGTCTTCAAAAGAGAAGCACCTGCAGATGGAGTAGGGATATGATGAGGAGATGAAACTAGGGTAACACGGGGAGATGGAATTGGGGTAGTATGTGGAGATGGAGTTGGAGTGGTGTGAAGAGGTGAGGCTGGAGCAATGGTTCCATCTTTTGGCTCTTTTTTCCATTTTTCTTTAGTACTAGCTTGAGCTCCAATCACTAGTAGAGAACCTCCTTGGCAAGTTTGAGGTATTCAAATATTCTTCTCTAGGGGTTGATCACCTCCTCCTCTAGGTTGAGCCAGCCCTTGAGTAGTCGAAGTTGTAACACTAGGTGTGGTGCTTTGAAAGGAAGTGGGAGTAGTAGTGGCTTGAGAAGCTTGAGTAGTCTTGCTCTTGCTCCTGCTCTTTTTGCTATCCACTCAACCCATTTCCCAGTTCTCTTTATGATTCGGGCCATCATAATATAAATTTCTTCTTCTATATTTACACAGGGCTCAAAGTTGATTGGGATGTTTCTCAATTTGGTCAAATATGTATTACTATCCATATTTTTCCCATCATCTTGTAGCCCTTCCACATCCAAGTCAATGCCATAGGTCTTTATTTGATCTACTGTGAGTCTAGCAAAGGCAGGGTCTCGGCTCTCTAGCTCATCTCTACAATCAGCCCAATAATCTTCTATAGTAGTTACATGTTTGATGATGCTTCCAATTTGAAGCACATCTCTAGCATACCCATTTGGATCAAACATGGGCCTTATCACTTCATTCTCCTCTAGTCTCTATTTTTTTCTCGAATGCTTTGATTATGTTCTTTGCATCACGTCTAGATTCACAACATTAATCTCCAACTTTTATGGGGAATTCATACCCCTTCTTTCTCAAACTGGCGCTCAGCACATTTTCTCAGATTTCTTGCCTAGTGATCTCGATGAGCACGATCATATGATTTGGATATTTGGGCAGCTTCAAGGGAAATTTGTCAAATGTTGTAAGACGCAAATAAGAGAAAGATGAGAATTGATTACAATAATAACAAAATTGTCTGATGACTGCCATTTCTTTTGGGCTGAACCTCCGTTCTGGACACCCTTAGAGTTCCCTGCAGATTCTTATAGTGAATGCATCATTGACCTAGATATACTTCACATAGCTATTCTGTAACTACAAGCATGGATAAAACTCATAGCTTTTTACATTTTCAAGAAAATTCTCTATTCTATGGCATCCCAGCCACAACTGTAGGGAAGCCAACATATATATCAAGAAAGATGACATATAAAATGAATTATAAAACTTGGCTACACTTAGAACCCTAGAAAGATGTTCACTAACTTGAAATTCCCAATCAATGTAATGTGTGTCTGAGCAGATAATTTGCACGATAAAGACTTGTATTGTTCTATAAAATTGAGTGCTTCTACCTAACCTTTAAGTTGATACAAGAGGATCAAAATATCCATAATTTTGGGCTTAAGATCCGTGCCGAATAGGGTTTTAGGGACCTTACTCTCTGCTCCCTTGGGCTTTCGAAACCAAGACTTCATGATCTCCTTCCACCACACCATCTTCCTCCGCGAGAATTTGGACATGGCTCCTTCGATTGTTATCTCAGAGAACTCCTCTCATTTCGGAATCCACAGATTGTTCACCACTACTTTCCTATCAATTGAAATCAATACCATTTGATTAGGCAATATGATATGCTTGGTGTTTGAGTTGTAATGATTGATACATTCCACAATTAGTTTTGGAGCTTGTACTGTGACAGGAAACCCACCTGCCTTCACCAGTCCACCTCCTCAGAGTTTCTTCATTATAGGGTGAATTGGCTCAATTCTTAGCCTTCTCTAAAAATCTTGCATATCAAATAAATGTAGTGAAGTATCGGAGATACTCTACCATGTTGACTTGATTCTACCCAGGCCATCAAAACCAGAGAATCTTGATGCCATCCTACCTGATATAGAATGATGGAAATTCAAAAATTGTGATAATGTAAAAAAAGGAACCCTAAACTTTGAAATTTTTTAGAAGCACTATTCAATATAACAGTATAATAGTAAAGCAGTGATTTGAAAATCTGTTAGGTTCTTCTTTATAAGAACCCTTAATCTACCCGTTAAATTCCACAATCTGCGCCACACGAGAAAATTTAAGGATAAATCCATTGGATTGGTAAATGTAAGAATTCTAACACATTTCTCCTTGTCATTTCACTATTTCCATTGGCCCAATGGTAACTCTCCTTTATTACTAACTAACCTTTCCGTTTTCACCTAATTTTGAAAAAACAAGAACGAAGTACTCCCTGGGGAAAAATCCACTTGGCTAGATTCCGTTCAAAATATCCTTAAAAATTTAACTAATTTGATTCCATTTCTATCCCAAACATATCTGTGACCAATTCAAACACTTACCATGCATGTAGTAGTGAGTTTTCATTAGATGCAAAAAATTGCTCCCGAGCGTAGAAAACTCGCAATGGAGAAGACAATTTTCATTTTTCTGCTTACGCTTTCATTTTAACTTTTCTCCCTTAAGCACTTTACTATGAGCCTTCTTAAAACATAAAAAGGGCTTTGCAAGAAAAAATGGGGCCAACTAGTAGCTTTACCCTTCTATTTAGGCCTTTTCAAAAAACTTACTTCTTGGTTCAAAACCCGTCAAAAGGAGAACCTATTTTTGAGTTTTCTATCGATGCTTATTCTGATCATCCTAGTGAGTTCTAGTGATTCCCACTATGAAAAAATGATAATACTTGAACGATCCATCCATATTATGATTCAACTTTCCTTGTTTCAGCCTACAAATAGCATTTATAGATCTCTGCGGAGTTTCACCTTCGGGGTGCAAAAACTCGCTAAGGAGAAGAAAAAACTTGATTTTTCGCTAGTTCAGTGTTCTTTATACTCAGATCAAATGAGCTGCAAGAAAATTGATTCTTTTCTCTCTCTCTCTCTCTTGCTTCAATATTTTTCAAACATTCATGGAGAGAAGGATGAGTCTTTTCTAGATCCAACTATCATCCACCATAGAAACTCGTTAAGAATCTCACTTGTCCAAGATCATTTGGAATCTCATTTTATTGAGACAAGGGTGGATGAGAGACATTTTTTTGTTCTTCACTACTAATTTAGGTGAAAGACAATTTTTAACAAGGCCTTCTTTTTCTTTGTATTTAAAACATTTTTTCTAAAAATGATTCTTGATCACAAGAAAAGAAAAAATCATAACCTTTTTTATCTTCTTCAATATTTCACAAAATTTCAAGCAAGTGGAGATGAACCATTCTAGAATCTAGCCTTCTTTTTCCATAGAAAATATTTAAGAAAGCAACCTTTATGAGCTCTTCAAAAGTTGTTACCTTCTGGTATGGAAATTATTCATCATCATTGTTGCTAACACAAATCACTTTCTATCTTTCCTTTGTACCAAATAATGATTTTGAATTCAACTACTAGATAGAATCACCAACCTTCATTTGAAAGGGAATAAATACCTTTAAATATATGAGAAATAAAATATACTAGCATGTTTGTCCTAGGTAGAGTCACCAAAAATCAACAGGTAAATAGATTTGTCACTATGAATGCTTTTTCAAAAATGACCTTGTTCATCATATGAGCAGTAACAACTACACCAATAGTAGGATAGATTGAAGCTCAATCAATATAAAACTACAACCTTCCTCTTTGTTTTAGGAAAAAATCTTCCTTGTATGATAAAGGTATCTATATTTCTACATACTTTTCACTTGAAAGTATAGAAAAGATACTAAACTAAACTAAAAATAACAGTTAACATGAATCCCAAAAGACACATGGATCTCACTTGAGATTCATAATATAGAAGGATTACAAAGGGGGGTTTGGCATACAATATAAAAATAATAAATTAACAATATCAAACATTGACATACAAAAAGATGGGATATTCTAATAGACATTGACATCAAGCTACCAAGTGATGAATGTGTTTCATCAAATCAAATGCATGGAAAGAAAAGGCTATGAAATTTCACCATTATAGAAGAGAATAAAAAATTCACATATGAGAAGTTAGATATAAAAATTAATGCATAAGTTCAAGACATATGACTAAATGCATTCATCTTTATTCTTTTGAAAATATAAAAATTCAAAAGCATTCAAGTACATGGTGTAGATCTGAAACAAATTCTCCATAGTTTCCCCCTTTCCAAAAAGTTCATCCCCTTCTCACCCTGTGAATTAGGTTGTATTTATAAGCTATCAATTATAACCAACATATAGCCACCTAGCATAACCACCCAACCACCTTATGTAACTACTCAAAAATAACTACCTAAGGTTACTATTTGTCATAACTACCGAAGAGTTGTTTGTGAAATCTTCTTAGAATAACTGCCCAAGTGACTACTTGGAATAACCACCCATTTACAAACAAATTAGGATTTACCTAAATTTTATAATGAAAAATCCTAAAAAGAAGTTCTTTATTTACAATGGATGACATAAGTACTTTTACAAAATGAGAATATGAAACATATAGCTTCTTGAGTGATGAACTGAGCTGAAGTTCTTTGTATTCCTTACGTTCTCATATGTATTATTATCAGATTACACAAATGAATGTGCTTGATTCAATGCGTTATTCAAGTATAGCCATGGCCCTTATCATCCTCTCTTGGTAGCTGAGACACGTAACAAACTAAAAACCATTGTATGCAAGACGGAATTATGAACATTCTAAAATGTTACACCTACAGTGGCACTACGATCCATGAAACAATTTCTGATAGCACCATGTATGCTAAATCTTGCCACATCTGGTTATGAAAGGGGGCATATTACCAATTGACCATATTTGAACTTCACAAGGTTAGAAAAAAATATGGTACTCAATATTAGAAGTCTTCCCTCCGAGCTAAGGTAGACAGTTGTGTCGTATCACCTACCTTCAACAATATCTCAGCATATAATCAAGAAATATCCCCCAAATGGATAATTTGTCTCTAAACTCATCCAATTCTTTGGTGTAGAAGATCATTGAACTGTACTAGCTTTATTTATGCAAGTAGATATGTTCTCTACTATTTCCACTATGAATTGGGTGAATAATGGTAACTGCGCCAGAGCCCCGAGTTTCTGTGTATGATCTCCCAGAGAAAAATAGATGATGTGCTACTATTTTTCATTATATATCTTGTGGATGTTTTTTTTGCCTGCTGAATCAAATTGGTGCTTTGACATACCTTCTATGAGCACCAATCATCTTGCATATCCTTCCAAACTCATCTTGGAACCCACTGGCCAATAACGTAGAACCTATGGCAATTCTCATGCACTGGAGAAGGTGACGACATTTAGTCTATACAAATTAACACATGATATACTCACCTACATGGGTTATACTTACTATGACCGTTATATGGATAGCGATGAAATGTTTTTATGGTATCATGTCAAATAGGTGACATGTCGTCTCTCCATATCATTCTCAATCTTGTTATGAGCATGTAGAATGCTATCTAAAGGTGGCAGACATGAAATTTACATCAGCTGGTTGCATTTGATTCAAACTTTTAAATGTCCTCCACAAACCCTTGCATCATTTCATTTCATGTTAATTAATGGCATTTAGTGATTATGTCAAACAATTTCCATATATAATGTAGGCTTTGATCGCAACCAAGCTATTGAGAAGGCTCGTCATACAATTGTGCATGCATGTTCCAAGTATCCCATTTTGGCATATACATGGACATTAGTTGTGAAGGTAGGTGGCATAAGCTCTACGAATGGTAGTGGATACGATACCGTTATCTTTGCCAGTTATAGTAACTAACTCATGGAAAATAAAGCATTGCATGTTTTACCAAATTAACAAACTTAGTGGTATGTCACATTTCATTCAATTTGAAAGGATTATACATAACATTATCGGTGTTTTGATAAAACATTGAAATTTACCAACAAAGCTAGTCATTTTCCTTCTCATCGACGCTTTTCATACTTTGGCTAACTCTTACAAATCGTTGATGAAGAGTTGATAGTGGGAAAGCACCTCTGTTTTAACAAAGTCAGGTAACTCCCCGGATACATCGGCTAACTAAGGAGCATTTCAGTACTTAGACCAAACTTATACAAATTGTTTGAATTGTCGATGCCTGAATATGTTAAGCCTTATTGCTACCCCTGAGCTATGAGCTGGTGAAGTTCTTAGTGGAACATCTAGATGATTTCTCAAACTTAAGGACAACTTTTCTGAGTTACCCACAAGTGATGCAATAATTAGCTTAATAACATTCGCTTCAATAGTTTCCGATGATGCCAATTAGATTACTGTGTCAATGCCATTCATTATCTTGACCATTTTTCATGATTATGAAATTTAAAATCCTCTTGTATTTTCACGTGAATATAGAACAACCAAGGCTCACCAAACAACTATCGTGCATTATTGATGTTGATTTACATGTGAAGACATGATGAGCTTGTGTCTTCGTACATGACCAACACTAATCAATGTACTAGAATATTGGGGATATTTAAATCATAAAACTATTTTTTATCAAATATTACGAGGGTGATTGCAATGTGATCATAAGAGAAGACTTGAATTTGGCTATGATTGACTCAAACAACTCTATAATTTGGAAATTTTAAAATTATTCATGTTAAATAATGGAGTAACACATCTAATCCAAAGGAAACACACATGACTAGTGTTAAAAGTGGCAACTATATAAACATATGTCATCCTTTTATAAAGGATAAGGGTAACAACAACAAAAAGTGTTACACTTCAATGATATAAAAGTAATATTTTATTTTGAATTTTAAGAAAGTGTAAATTGATGAAATGTGTATAAATAGATGAAGTTTATGTGTATTATTTATTTAAAAAATTCAAAAAAAAAATTAATTGTCTTTTGCACTTTCTAAAAAAATTGCAAATAAGGGCATATTGTTCCTACCACAAAAATAAATGTAAATAAATGTTTTAGCAACTAATTTTAACATATGTTTTAGATGACGTGTAGCTAGAACTATCAAAAAGAAAGATAAAAAAATATTGTATATTTGCTTGCTATAGTTATTGAGTTCAGCTTTTCGAAATTTAACTTTTTTTTTTAACCACCATCCTTTCCCTAGAAAAATTATGTTTTTGAAGTATTAAGTAGCAACCAAAAAGATGGGGGTTGACCCCAAAGTACAAAAAGACTAAAGAATTAGCCAAAGGTTACCTCCTAGTCATCTAACCAATACCAACTTTAAATTTCAAAAAAAAAAAATATGTCCATAGTAGAATTAACAATACTATCAGTCCTTAAACTATTATGTAGAAAAGATTGTAAAATAAACTAGCAACACTGAACCAAATAGCTACTATTAGTCCCATTAATCGACATAAGCATAAAAAGTATAACCCTGTGGGGTACCAAGTTCATAGACATGATCATAAAAATAAGAAAAATAAACATCAGACCCAGGGCTAGTTGCCTTCTTCCTTCCCATGGTTGTCTTCCTTGTTTTCCTTAGGCCTGTCCTTATCCACATCCTCCTCATCCACCTTAATCGGTTTGTCCAATATGGTCTTTAGCCATTCCTCAGCCAAAAGTCCATAGAGGGATTGAGTTGTCTCAGTTACCTTGCCCAAGTCCTCCTCCTTTCTTCTCGCCTACAAAAAGTAAAGGGTTGTGGCTACAGAGTGCATGACCTTGGTTGAAAACTTAACCAAAGTTTCAAATCTCTGGCAGATACTAGTTTGATTGTTAGCCATCTTCCTCATAGATTGTTCAAGCCTTTCTAGTCTCTCCTTATTGTGGCTATGCTTGCCTTTCTTCCCAAAACATATGGGTGTTTCTTTCCTTAGAGATATGATATCTTGGCCCCCAATTTTAGTTAGGGTAGCCTTGAGGTTGTCAAAGTTATGGGAGGGGCTAATAGGGTTGGGGGCAAGCTCGATGTTCTAAGGAATTCTCTTCATTTTTGTAGGTTTGACATCACTTTGGAAGATTTAGAGCTAGAGTCATTCCTGGGGGGACTTAAATTTTTCTAACTAGAGATGCTTTCTTGTTCTCCTAGTACTTAGTGTTGCCTTCCTAGTGTCTAAATCTAAATCTATAAGGCTAATTTTAACCTCAGGATCAATTTTGACCTCATGGTTAGGGGTTTTCTTGAATTCCTTATGGCAAGGGCTAGGACCAAGTTCCAAGGAGACTTGGCGGGTGATAGGGGCTAGAGGGTTAACCAAGAGTGGTACATTTTGGGCTAGATTTTATATATATAGTTATTTCATGAGCCCCTGATGGATAAGGTAGAAATTTTTACACACTTCATATTTTTTCCTTGCCTTATAAATACAATCTTCCAGTGAATGCAACAAAAGAAACATGAAGAAAATATGGTCCAAGTTTCTGAAGTGATTTAGAAAAGGGAAATGGTAATAATAAAGTGGTCCTCTAGGGTGATGTACCACATAATTGCATAGTAGATGATCTCCCACAACTTAGGGAGGGCTTACCATGAAAACCCATTGCGTATTTGCATCGATTCCTCCTTGAATTTGAAAATTTTCTTCAAATTGGCTTCCTTATTAACCTTTGCTGGCCTCCACTAATTCTTTCCTTCCATAGTAAATTATCCAACCCTTGCAATGGTTTCCTCTTAGATTTCAAAACACATACCATTTATAGTAACCTTTCCGTCCTTCCAAGTCTGGAAGAATTGTATTGAATCAATCTAGTTGTGCTTCACCATACCCTCCATATATGGTAATAAGTTGCCCTCTTGCAAGTAAACCATCATTGTGTTGCATCTACAGATACATTCCTCCACACCCACTGGTTCAATGTGATCACTAGTGCCCATGCTATCAACTAGACCAACCACCAAATATTTAGATGTCATAGCCTTGTTGTAAGTTTCATAATTATCAGATATAAGATGAAAAGGTAGTGCTTAACCATCATTAGTCTATAAAGTTTTTTGAAAAATGATCATTGCCAATTGTAGTTTGTGTGGAAATACATCAAGCTATCCATTTTATCATTAAAAGACCATTCTCTACATCTTGCCAAATCCACTCTTTACATCCCTTTTTTGTAGTGCTCAACACTCACAGTAGTCGAAACATTAATGCAAATCTTTATACAATCTTGCCAAGAAATCCCTTTATGAAAAACCTTTTCCTCATGCCTACGTGAAAAATGAAGGCCTAGCACATGTTTTGTCTATTCAAATGGAATTATTGAAGGTACACTCCCTTTCCATCACAACTTGAGTTGATGATGGCAACAATCCGATGCCCTCCCATTCAATTATTACATGACACCGTGGTATAATTTGGCTAGCTCATCCACCATGCCATTTCCTTCATGATATATGTGAGCCATGTGGATCTCATTGTAATATTTCATCAATAAACAAGTTATATATTGTCAAGGTGACTCTCTCCTCTAGAATAATTGACCCTTTTAAATTTTTTTTGCTATCATCTACTAATTTTTTCTTTTCTTGAATGAGCATCATCTTCAATTTTGAAATGCCAACTTGCCATAATTTTAATTATTGTAAACAATATGTACTCACCTTTTAAACAAAAGTATGTGCATGATTCTAAATCCAAGCCCTATTGAGTGGTTAAAAAAAATTCTAAAACCCTAATCTTGATGTTTAAATAGATCTGTAAAGTCTATGATTTTTTGGAATTGCAAAAAATCCTGAGAGAAAGTACCACATTAGATAACACCTATGTCATTCTAGCTAAACCAGTATGGTTTCAACTAGAATGGATTTGGTTGGACTACCACAAGCCACCCTCGATTGTATGTGCATAACCAATCACTTATATGTTGATTTTCTAGATATGCTCCAAATGTAATGGCATTGCCTATTGAGGTATATGTTTTTCATATGCAACATCCTCTCATATTTATACTGAGCATAGGTTATTGAATAGACATGTCTATTCAATTATCAAATAATTAGTTTATATAAACTTAATTATTGTTCGTTCTATCTATATATATATATATATATATATATATATATATATATATATATATATATATATATATATATATATATATATATATATATATATATTTCTCACATGTCATAAGTTTATATCTCACATAGAGTTATATCTCATATATAATTACATGTATATCTATAGAGTTATTTGACAAAAGCTAACAAACATTAACACTCATTCTTAGCAAGGGAGGATAAACACAAGACAAATATTACACCATTGGTAATATTAGCGATTTAAAGATATCTCAGAAGTTTTTAAAATTTTAATATCACATAAGATATCAAGAGTATTGATCTCCAAAGCATCAACATATGATATTTATCAATTACTCAAACTAGGGTATGATATCACATTTGATATCAAGACTCTTGATCTCCAAGAATATCAACATCCGATATTTATCGAGTAGTCAAAACAAGGTTTAAATATCACATTTGATATCAAGAGTATTAGCCTCCTAGAATATTAATGATATTCACCACTTACTCAAGACATTTAGATATCACATTTGATATCAAAAGTATTGGCCTCCCAGAATATCAATTATATTCACCATGTACTCTAAGAGTAATGGCCTCCAAGAATGTTGAGATACAAGTCATTCACCATTTACTCAATTTATTCAATCTCAAAATACATGTTTATTGTAAGATTGTCACCTTACAACAACTTCTCCAAATACAAGTGATGATCATTTGGAAGTCATCACTTCCTCATGATGTACATAGGGGATAGGTCCATATAAAAGTCACACGGTCATAGTCCTCTTGACCATGACAACTTATTGATCATTATAGAAACCATCTCAACATGGTTTACTCCCTCTTAATAAATTTCACTAAAGGTTAACAAAATACCATCCTCAGTCTTCTCCCTATGAATCTTAATCTCCCTCTTTTTCCTACAAGAACATTCTTGGAAGAAAAGATCAAGGAAAATAACTCATATAAAAATATAAATAAGAATGCTAACATTAATTAAAATGTTAGTAATTTAACTCATGTTTATTACTAACAATAGCATAAACAATTCTAAGATAACTCTTCATTTTATATTTTCAATAAAAGAAGTAAGATAGTAAAATACTCAAACTTTACCATTCATACTCTCATAATGATTATCTTCATATTTAACAAACACTATATTAAATTATTAAAGATCATAATGAATCAATTAATATAATCTTAATACATTTATGTAATTTATTTCCACATCTATTCTCTAGAATATGTATTAAACATAAGAAGGAATATGAAATGGACATTACCCTCATTACTCGATGCAAGGAATCCTCAAAATACCATTGTATATTCCCTTTGTTTATATATTTCCATACCCAAACCAAACAATTTGGCCCATGAGCATTATTGCTGATTTATTTAGTGTTAGGAAAATATTTATTTCATTGGGCTTCATCTTAATCACTATTGAATCTAAAGCCGAAAGTCTCCAACTACATGTGAGAAACACTAATTATACTCTACTCCAATTTTTCCATATATATCTGCACTGTCTGGATATATATATATGCTTCATTGTCGATAGGTAAATCTAGATACATAATCTACCCTAATTTAAAGTTCATCTGTAAACAATTATATTGTCTCTTTCACCTTAACTAATCTAATTAGAATCCAGTTCATTACAAGTAATATTAACTCAACCACTCATTTTCATTTTGGTGAATATAGAGGCCAAATGATATAAATGTCTTATAAGGGAGTAGCTCCCTCTCAATAATATTTTTTTATTATATGATTGAGCACTAGGTTTCTTCAAATTCCTCTTACTAGTGACTCTATATTGTCCATATCATATCACTCACTCACTATTCTCTATTTGGTTATCATCTTGATTCTTTTGATCACCATCACTTTGAGTTTGATTGCTATATTTTAAGAACTAGTGACAATATACATTATGAAACAAATAAAAAACAAATGTTTCCCTTCATATATCTCCAACTATTACATGACTTCTTGCATACATAATACAATGTTTCAGCACCTGGATGGTCTTTTGAAGATATCAGTAAATTTGTTTTTAATTTTTAATTATTATTACACTTGTAGTAGGCTCTGATACCATGTTGATTTTCTGGATATGCAACAAATGTAATGGCATTGCTTGTGCAGGTATGTCTTTTCCATATGCAGCATCCCCTCATATTTATATTGAGAATAGGTTATTGAATAGACATGTTTATTCAATTATCAAATAATTAGTTTATATAAACTATTATTATTATTATTATTATACACACACATATACATATACATATATTTCTCCCATGTAAAAAGTTTATATCTCACATACAATTTTATCTCATATATAATTACATATATCCATAGAGTTATCCAACAAAAGCTACCAAATATTAATAGTTTTCTAAAAGTATTTTTATTGGTTGCATTTCTTTTATTAAATTTTAATGAAATGAAAAGTAATTCATGCATTTTGAACATTTATTTAAATTTTATTGATTTAAATTAATTATATGATATAAATTCTTCTAAATTATGGTTTTTGGATTACTTTTATGTTTAAATCGATTATTTAAATATTTTAGTTTATTTATTTTAATTTTTTAAAGCAATTTTAATATTATTTATTTTAAATCAATTTCAATTTAAAATATATATAATCTATAATTAATGATTATATTGTATTTTGGCCATGCACTAGAAATTATGTCAACCCCATGCAATGAATTCATCTTATTTTTATATTTAATATTTTTTGATAACTTTCTAAATTATTTTATTTAAATTACTTCACAAATTTAATCATTTTATTTAACATAAATTTTGCAACCCCTAAATGTAACTAATTCATCTTAAGGTTATCTAGTTTTTAATGCAACCAGATATTACGAGCTTCTAAACATGATGATGTTTTCTAAATTGTCACTGATCTAATATTTTGTATTAAAGTTAATGTGAAATCCTTTTGTATGTAGGTGATTTGAAACTCTTTCTTTTGGTTTTTTGTGCAATGAGGATAAAGAGAAAAGAGAAAGATATGATCAAGTAAGAGATGGTCAGTCAAAAGGATAGACAAAACGTATTGTAGATCCATCTATTAAAGAGTTGTTAATTTAAGTTGAAGAAGATCGTGTTGAAGTTCTTGAAAGCAATAGGAAATGTAAAAAAAATTCTTTGGGTTTGGAAAATTTGATTGATATAGATTAAGAAACACATTTTTGAGAAATTAAATCATCTATTCCTATTGTGCCTAAAAGTATAATTAAGCTACATCTGAGAAAGATGTGGGAAAGATATTTTGAATAAGTATCTCTAATTGGTATTGCACAATTATTTGCCAGGTTATTCAAGAAAATAAAAATAGGTCTTGTTCCAAAGTTGTTGGGTATAAACAATAAGAAAAGCTTTGAAGATCATGTAAAAGAAACTATAGTTAAAAGTTTGATAGATGCATTAAATGTTATTGATAACAAAAGTCAAGTAGTTGATTTAAGTAGTAGATAGAAATCATTGATGACTATGATTACCAATAGAAGTTGTCGTAGAAATTTTTTGTTGAGAAATTAATGAATTTCTTAATCTATCTAGAAGAATCATTTAAAGATATATCAAAAGGAGAAATTTTCGAGATGAGAACATTGAAAGAACTAGGTTAATATTTTTAAGCTTCTTAAAAAAGATAAATCTATTGAAGATGTTAGTAGATAATTTTTTTAATATTGGTCTAGACAACCACATGTTTCTTCCAATAGAAAGGACACTATATAAATGAGAGATGAAGAGACAAGTATAAAAATTACACATCTAAAATGCTTTGTAGACACAACACTAAGTGAATTGTCTGAATCTTTCAAAAAAGAATTCTCAAATGATAAAATTTGTTAGAGAATGCTTGAGAGATTGAGCACCTTTTTTGTACACATAAGGTACACGAACGTATTATTTTCAAAATCATGTTGATTTTCATCTTTATTTGCAATATTATAAAAAAAATTATATAAACACTTATGTCATATGTGTGTTGAAAATAGATTGGTACAAGTACAATAAATGTGTTTCAATCATTATTTTATCACTATTGTCAAACCTACTATTTATTGGTTAGATAACTTCTTATATTATTTAAGTAGTATCACATGTTTGATTGATGAAGAGGATTTGATCAAAATAATGTAACAATAGCACCTAGAGGAAAGGTTGAACTATGATATGGAAAAGGAATGTAAGAATCAACTAAGACAATGATATTACATTGCATTGATAATCCACTTATGGTTGCAAAGGTTGGTTACATTGAGAAATGTTAGTTCAAGCTTAGTAGAAAATTATTTGGAGCTAAGAAAAAATCTATTTTGGTGTAAGCCAAGTGAAGCAGTACAAAGTAAAGTTTAGTTGATGTTGAGAACCAATAAACTTTAGTTTGTGTCGAGTAATTTTTTAATCGATGTCAAGTAATGCAATACGTGTTAAGCATCAAAAGCTAGTTAATGCTGAGTGTGAGCATTATTAGAAAGATGATAAATTCAATGGATCTGAGTTGTCAAAGTTTATTTCTTGTATTATGTGAATCATGTGGAAGATAATATTGATGAGATGGTGGTATAGAATTTATGGTAAATAGTTTTGAGGTGAATTCAAAGAGGATTGAAGGAGAAGTCTCTAGAAGGGAATAAAATGAGATAAGGGGAATATTCATTGAATCCTACCTAATCTTTCCTAACCCTAAATTGGATGATAGAGAATGAATGGAAAAATATCTTAATTCTCTATTTATAGAGATGGTTGGTCAAAAGTAAAGGTTTTCATGTGTGAGAAACTAATGAAGACAAAGAGTCTAGAGAATTCCTTCATTCAGTGACCTAAGAGAAGAGTTTGCATTAGTAAGAAAAGAAATAAGGCTTAAGGGTATGGATGCTTGAAGGGTGAACAAGCTATTAGAGTTGAACTATTTGAAAGCGAAGCAAAATGGAGGACTAAAATAGAGATTTGTGATCTATAAATAGAGCTGTAAGTTGTTATCACATCAAGCCTTACTGTTACTCTCTAATAATTTATCATTGTAGGGTAAATTCATTGGATTAAGGTTGACCTAATAGTCATTTTTAAATCTTTTAACTTGGTGACATTCCAAGTGAATGGTCTAAAGTCCTCTAACAAGGCTCACTTCTAACAAGGTGATTGAAATCCTTTAACAGGGTCACATTTAATAGTGTGTATTGTAACCTCTAATAGGGTTGGCCTTTGACAAGGCATAACTTTAGAAGAGTGAGAAAGAGTTATTGAGTTTCCATGTAAATCATTGTGTCAAATGTGTTATTGAATTTTTTATGTTTCATGTTCACATCTCTACAAATTGATTTGACAATAACCTACAAATTTTAAGAGATTGCATAATCTTATGGACACATGCATAATGATAAATGTTTAATGGGTTTGCTAAGCTGTGAAAAGTTTTAGTAAGTACATCTTGAAATTGGATAACTAATTCACCCCCCTCTAAATTATTCTAAATAATTCCAACAATTGGTATCAGAGTCATCTACTTAAGAGTACTAGTTTGAAGGTACTAGAAGCATAAAGATCAATATGTCAAAAAGAGAAGTACCAAAGCTTAACAGAGATAACTTTCCTATATCATAAAGTTTGATGAGGCTACACTTTGGAGGACTTGGAGATCATGCACAATCTACCATTTTTGTTTAGCATGATGATCTTTCTAGAGTCTTAACTGCCAAAGATCTAAAAAAGAAGATAGAAGACAACCAAGAAATGTTGGAGATTGCCCCTTCCCTAAGTTATGATGATTTTAATGATAGCAAAGGATGCGATAGTGCAAAGAAAAGGTAGGATGTTCTATACACCATCTATGGAGGTGAAAAGAATGTTCTAAGAGCCAAAGCTGAAAGTCTTAGAGGTAAGTTTGATGATATGAGAATGCAAGAAGGTGAAATTATTGCTCAATATTTCTCTAGACTAAAAGATGTTGTTAATGCACTAAGAGGAGCTACTAGTAAATTAGATAATGCTACTATACTAAGAAATTTTTTGAGAACACTACCACTCATCTATGCTATTAGATTTTCTACAATACAAAAACTAAGATGTGTACCATTGAATGATCTAACTCTTGAAGGTCTGGTAGGTAGGCTTATTGCTTTTGAGTAATCTAACTTTGATAATTACAAACTTGAAAATATTGAATTTTCTTTCAAAGCTAAGCTATCATTAAAGAACCTACTGAGCAGAAGTAGAAAAATACAAAATATGTGTCTAGTGATAGTGAGACGGATTGGGAGGATGTAGATCAACTTAAAGCACTACTAGCAAGGAGATTTTTTAGAGGTAAAAACAAGTTTAAAGGTAAAATACCTATTATTTTTTCAATTTCAATGATGTTGGTCATACTGCTGCTAGATGTCTAGTGAAGAAGAACTATAGAGGTGACGACAAGTACAAAAGTGGAAGAGATGAAGACAGAAAAGATTACAAAGACAAAGCCAAGAAGTCTTACTACATTGCTCAAGAGGAAACAAGACATGAATCTAATTATCATGATGATGGAGTGGTGTATGTTGCAATGAAGGATGAATCTAATGAGGATGAGGCAACTGCACTCATATCTTATGTGAACAAGAATGATAGATAGATCATTAACAGTGGGTGTTCACATCATAGGATTGGAGATAAAAGTAAGTTAATTACGTTGAATTGTTATTATGAAAATAGTGTAAGATTTGGTAATGATGCACCATGTTTGATAAAAGGAAAAGATTCTATAAAGCTTATAGAAAATATTTTATGTGACAATGCTTACAATGTTGAAGGACTTAACTATAATCTATTGAGTGTGCACAACTGAATAATTTAGGATGTAAGGTTGAGTTTGAAAAAAAGATTTCTAGGATATATGATATTGATAGAAAGTGGATTGGAAAGGGTTATCAAAATGGAAGTAATCTATTCTACCTTGATATAAAGGATACTACTTGTTTAGTTGTATAATTTGATAATCTGTAGCTATGGCACAAGAGGTTATGTCATGTTAGTTTTGATACTATGAAGTAGAGAAATTTTCCATATGGTGAGTTTATGAAAAAAATTGAGACTATGATTTATCCACAAATCCAACATTGTTATGGTGCAAGATGGAAAGCTAAATAGTTTTGAGATTCAAAAAATTGTTTCTCATTAGGATATTATATATCAATTTTAGTTTTTTCTGAAAACTATACTTTTCCCCTCAATCTTAAATTTAAGCTAAATAGTATCACTCTGAATACTTTGCAATATTTGTACAAGTTACCTATAGTCATGCATAATTTCATGTGGATGGGGTAGAAAGAATTTATCCAAATGAATATAAATTATCATCAAGGATGTCTATTTCTATATTAGTGATGATAGGATTTAGGATATAATCTATGTAGCTCATTGTTTTGAAATTTTCTTTGATGATCTTTCAAATCATGGAATAAATGCTTCAAAACAATGGATTTGGTTTGATGATTGTGAAGTTATGTGTATTTCAAAGTTTAATTTTTAATTTTCATATATATTTATTTAAATGAAGAATTAGGTACATAATTTGATTACTCATAAATTTGATATATTATTTTTCATAGGGAAATTTAAGTCTAGAAAAGCATTGAATTGGCTAGAAACACAACATGCTAGACACAATGTTAGGAACTTCTTTGAAATTGCTCATAGAAAATGAGAACATGATAGAGCAAGAGTGTATCTAAAGCATACACTTTGCCAACATGATCTTTAAGGTATAAAATTTATATTTATTAGTTAAATTTATGTAAATAAGCATATTATATAATTATTCTATAAATTATTTAAAATTCATTCATTTTTCTTTCCTACATAGGTGCAAAGATAGGGAAAGAAATCAAGTTGTTGAATGGTGCAAAACAAATTTTTCTCATCAAGACAATATATAATAAGAGATTTTTTGGGAACCAAATGGTAAGCTTTATGTTTTACTTTGATATGATTTCTTTTATATTTAGAATTAAAGTAAGATTATTGACATAGAAATTTGTAAATTTTATCTGTTAGATATTTTGATCGATCAAATCTTTACAATTGTCAACAATTTCTTGGTATTAAAAGATTGCATCAACCGATGACCACAAGACAACACAAACCTTCAATAATTCAAGTATGAGAAAAATCATATTTTTGGGATGCTTGCATTCTAAACAATGTAAAGAGTCAATGCAATAATATTGAAAAAAGGTATGTCAAATAATGGAAGTGGAAAGAGATAATCATAATTTCTCCTTATGAAGAAGATGTCAAATTTTATGTAAATAAGCATATTATATAATTATTTTAGAAATTATTGTAAATTCATAGATTTTTCTTTCATGCATAGGTGCAAAGATAGAATAAGAAATCAAGTTGTTGAATGGTGTGAAACACATTTTTCTCATCAAGATACAACATATAATAAGTGATTTTTTTGGGAAGTGAATGGTAAGCTTTATATTTTACTTTGATATGATTTCTTTTATATTTAGAATTAAAGTAAGCTTACTGACATAGAAATTTGTAAATTTTATGTGTTAGAGATATTGATCGATCAAATCTTTACAATTGTCAACAAATTTTTGGTATTAAAATATTGCATCAACTGATGACTACAAGACAACACAATCCTCTAATAATTCAAGTAAGAGAAAAAACATAATTTTGTGATGCTTGCATTCAGAACAAGGTAATGAGTCAATGCAATAATATTAAAAATAGGTAGGTCTAATAATGGAAGTGGAAAGAGATAATCATAAGTCCTCCTTATGAAGATGTCAATGAAATAGACATTCATAATCTTATTTATTTAGATAATTGTGAATGTGTTTTTGATTTAGTTGTTCTAGGTGTGTTTTTACAAATATGTTTCATTTGTATTTTAATTTTGATGATATTATTAATTTATATTTTATATTTTTTTGTACATCTATCAGTGGTATATTTGTTGTGTATGTGGAAGGTTTAGATTATTATATACTAATATGTACACAAGTAAAATTCAAGTGGACTAAACCAACTAAAGATGATGATAATGAGTCATATCCAAATGGTTCAATTTTTTATTGAAGGTATATACACACCTCTTATTTACACAAGTAATTAGATCATGTATTAATTATAAATGTGTATTTCTTATCTAGATTACTAAAATTACTTCATGAAGTAAATCTTATTTTGTAGGTATCTATTATCAACAAAGAAAATTTAACTAGTATGTTGTTAAATTTATTGAATACATGCCTGGCCAAAAAAACTTGCATTACAGCCACAAAGATTTAGTTTGATGTAGTGCAAAAAAGAAAACATACAAAATGAAAGTGAAAGTTATCTATTGAAGTGTGAAACGTTGTTGGAGATAATTAAAAAAGGAGAGGATTTAGACCATACATATTAGGAGATTAATATCAAGATAAAGTAGTTATTTTTAATTACATTGATTTGTTTCTTATATATCTATATAATTTGGCATACACATATCTTGGTTATATCCACATGTAAGAACTTTTAAATAGTATACATGATGTTCTCATTTCTTTTTCAATATATATATATATATATATATATATTAGTTTGTATTCTCATTAGTTCTTATGTCTAGATAAATGTATAAATTTTATATCTCATTTATGATGTATTTATTTTATCTACATATTTCTAGACATTTTTGAAATATATGCATGTTTTGCTTTAATATCTACACATGTCTAGTTACATGTATTTCTTAAATATTCATATGTGTGTCATTACTTTTTAAATGCATTTATTTAATATTAATTAAATTTTATAAATATAGATATAGTTGTACATTTCTTATGTGTATTTTGTTAGAAATTATTTAGAATAATTGAGACAAGGGGGGGGGGGGGATTGAATTAGTTATTCAAGGTCCAACATGTCCAATTCAAACTTTCTACCAAGTGTAGTGAGCCCATTCAATCATACATTCATCCAAGCTTTAACATTCCTATTCAACAAGTTACTATAAATCAACATGCAAGCATAACACATAAAAGATCAACACATAAGACCATGATTTACGTGGAAACCCAATTTGGGTAAAACCACCAGTAACATGCTACTCAATTCTCACTCTTTTGAAGTGATGCCCTTTAAAAGGCTTACAACACAATGTTAAATGCAACATGGTTAAAAGATTTAACCACCATATTAAAAGTGGGCCTAGTTAGAGGACTTTAGAACATTCACTTGGAATGCCACCCTGTTATAGGATTTACAAATGACCATTAGGCCAACCTAAGTCCATAGGATTTTCCTTCTATCCTAATTGACACAATTTCTAGTGAGTAACAATTAGTGGTTTTGACCTGATTATAGCATACAACTTAACTTGCAGATCTCATATCACTCTTTATCTCTTCACATTGTTTGACCTTCAATCTTTGCAACTCTATCAACTTTCCCTCCTTTCAAGCTTTGTCTCCTTGAGTCTCCATACTTTTTGCACCAACGCAATCATCTCTTCTTGAGCACTTGTAGAAGCAAAGCCTCTATGCTTTGTTCTTCTCTCTCCTAAATGTCTTCTCCTTGACATCATTCTAACCACTTTACAATTTTGGCACTCTAGCAACAACATCATTTTCTTCTTTATTTGTGACTCCTTAAATAGAATTCTTGGAGTTCCTTTCCTGCTCAATTCTTCCATCCTTTTATTTCAATTCATATGGATTAGTTTAGATTCATTCTATCTAACCCACATTTTGTTTCCACTAGAAACTTCATGAATAATCCTTTTGATTTTGCAAAAAAATAGTTTACATAGAATTCTGTACCACCAACTCATCATCCTTATCCACCAACTAGTTCACGGAATTCAAGGTAATAACTATCTCAACTTAAATTTAGCGAATCTTCATCATTTAAAATAATGCAGTAGCTCGACACTATTGAAATCTTGATGCTTGACACATATTGTGTTACTCGACATCAACTATGTTTTTACTAATGCTCAATACCTGAAGTTCACTCAGCACCAACTAAGATTTTCTGATGCTCGGCACCTGAAGATCATTTGGCACACACTAGATTTTCATTCTTCTTAGCTCCAATTAAGAATTTGTTCGGCTTCAACTAGTTTTCTTGGCACCCATTGATGAACTTAGTTTAAGCTTTGCAATCAACCTTGTTACAACTTCTTCCTCCAATGTTTCTAAGTGTGGCCAACCTTTATATCTTTGAGTATGTTATTAATACATCATTTAACCATTGTCTTAAATGATCCTTGCACTTCATTACAATGTCATAACTCAACCTTTCTCTTAGGTACTCTTGTTACATCTTATTGATCAAATCCTCTTCATCAATCAACTAAGTGATAGTACTTGGATCTTATAAGAAATTTTTATTCCTACAAGTAGCAAGTTTGACATTAATGACAAAAAAATGATTAAAAATTTTATATTAACAACAATATCCCTCTTTTAGTCAATCTTCTTCATCTTTATCAATGATCTTTTCAATTAGATTTCCAACAATCTCCCTCTTTGACATTGATGACAAACCAAACTAATCAACCATCAGACTAAACTATTTAACCAAATGCAAACTAGGTTAGAATAGTAAGTCAAATGCCAAAAAGTAATTGTGTTAACATCAATTTTCACATCTCCCTCTACTATCCTAACTGCTTCATTTCTACTTCTCCCTCTTAGCTGATGTATCCTTTTCATTGGTCTTCTCCCTCTATATGCATTGCTCATCTTCTACTATTTTCTATTCTAATTATCTTCTTCATCTTCTCCCTCAATCTATTGATCAAAGCTTTTATCCATTGAATTTTGTTAATCAGTTTCTACTCTTTCTCCTACTATTGATCAGTTTCTCACTACTTCTCCCTCTTTGACAACAATGCAAAGACATACTATTTCAACATCTTAATATGTAAGTGTAACTTTTGTTGGGTCTTTCGCTTTCTTCCTCTATCACCTTGCTTGTGACTGATTTGGAACTTCAGTACTTCAATTACTTTAGGCATGAATCCTAAAGTAAACATACTCTACATCAATGTGTAATATTTCAACAATCAACTCATTTGATGCATGGCGATCTTGCTTATTCTTAAGTGGCCTTGGCTAGGAGTATCACCCCTAACTTACCTCTAAGATACTCAAAAGCATCTTTAGGTAGTGCTTTTTTGAAGATGTTATCAATATGTTCCTTTAAGCTAACATATTCCATCTTCACTTGTCTCTCTTCCACCAATTCTCTTACATAGTGATACTTGATTACAATATGCTTGGTTTTAGCATGCATTGTAGGATTCTTTGATATGTTGATAGAACTTGTATTATCACAATAAAGTATCACAAACTCATTTACCTCTTCCTTCATACTTGGAAACAAATGTTTGACCCATAAAATATTGGTGCAATTGATAGCAGCTACATCATATTCAACCTCTATAGTGGACTATGAGGTACAACTTTTCTTTTTGCTAGTCCATGTAATCAATCTCTTTCCAAAGAAAAGTGTTCCTCCACTGATGCTCTTTATGTCATCAATATTACCTACCCAATCTCCTTAATTGTAGGCTCTTAGCTCAAACTTGTGTTGTTTAGTGTGGATCTTGATTAGTCCCTAAGTGGGAGATTGTTACTTTGTGGTGACTGATCAGGAAAGTGGGAGATTGTTAATTTGTGGCCGATGTGTGGCTGACATTGTGGCCGACATGTTGTAACCCTAAAATGGCATAAATTAATTGTATAAAAAGACTTATGGTTAGGTATTTTTTATTATTATGTTATGTTGTGATGCCAAATTGGTTCTTGTGGTGGTATTGAGTTGTAAGGGATTATAGATTGTAATCAAGTTGTAATCACTGGATTGTAATAAGATCAGACTTGCTGTTTGGTGGACATAGCCTAGGGATTGGGTGAACCATGTTAAATCTTGGTGCCTTGTGTTCTTTTCTATGAGTTCTATTATTTTCTATTATTGGTTATATTTGCATGTAATTGTTATTTATGTCTGTGGTTTAATCCTAACATTGAGCTTGGAAACTTCTCTCTTGGACATCTTGATCTTCCTACTTCTACTACCTTGAAACTAAATTAGTAGATGGCTCGGATACTAAATTTTATAAATTCTTTAGAATAACTGGGGGGGTAGGGGGGTGAATCATTTATTCAAGGTCCAACATGTCCAATTCAAACTTTTTACTAAGTGTAGTGAGCCCATTCAATCATACATTCACCCAAGCTTTAACATTCATATTAAACAAGTTACTATAAATCAACATACAAGATCAACACATAACATAGTGATTTACGTGGAAACCCAATTTGGAAAAAAAAAACTAGTAACATGCTATTCAATTCTCACTCTTCTAAACTAATGCCCTATTAAAGGCTTACAACACACTGTTAAATGTGACATGGCTAAAGGATTTAACCACCTTGTTAAAAGTGAGCCTGATTAGAGGACTTTAGAACATTCGCTTGGAATGCCACCTTGTTAAAGGATTTACAAATGGTTGTTAGGCCAACCTAAGTCCATAGGATTTTGCTTCTATCTTAACTGATGCAATTTCTAGAGAGTAAGAATAAGCGGTTTTAACCTGATTATAGTATACAACTTAACTTGCAGATCTCAAATCACTCTTTAGCTCTTCACATTTCTTAGCCTTCAATCTTTGCAACTGTGTCAGCTTGCCCTCCTTTCAAGCTTTGTCTCCTTGAGTCTCCATACTCACTGTAGTAGTGCAATCATCTTTTCTTCACCACTTGTAGAAGTAGAGCCTCTGTGCTCTGTTCTTCATTCTCATAAATGTCATCTCCTTGACACCCTTTTGACCACTTTGAAATTATGGCACTCCAGCAGTAGTGTCATTTGCTTCTTGTTCCGTGACTCCTTAAATAGTAGTCCTAGAGTTCCTTTCTAACTTGATTTTTCCATCCTTTGATTTCAATTCGTATGGATTAGGTAGGATTCATTGTATCTAACCCATATTTTATTTCCTCTAGAAACTTTTTGAATAATCCTTTTGAATTTTCCCAAAAATGGTTTACATAGAATTCTATGCCACCAAATCATCATCCTTATCCTCCAACTAGTTCAAAAAATTCAAGGTAACAACTATGTCAGTTCAAATTTGGTAAATCTTTGTTATTTAAAATAATGCAGCAGATCGGCACTATTGAAATCTTAATGCTCAACACAAACTATGTTACTCAGCATCAACTACATTTTTACTGATGCTCGGCACTTGAAGTTCACTTGGTACCAACTACGATTTTGTGATGCTCAACACGTGATACTTTGCTCAGGACCTGAAGATCACTTAGCACAAACTAGATTTTCTTTTTGCTTGACTCCAACTGAGAATTTTCTCGGCTTCAACTAGCTTGCTCGGCACCCACTGATGAACTTAGCTTAAGCTTTGCAATCAACCTTTTTACAACTTCTTCCTCCAATGTTTCTAAGTGTGGTCAACCTCTTTATCTTTAAGTATGTTATCAATACATCATCTAACCATCATCTTAACTAATTCTTGCACTTCATTACAACATCATAACTTAGCCTTTCCCTTAGGTACTCTTGTTACATCTTATTAATCAAATCCTCTTCATGAATAAACTAAGTGATAGTACTTAGATCTTATAAGAAATTGTCATTCCTACAAATAGCAGGTTTGACACCAATGACAAAAAAATGATTGAAAACATTCTACTAACAACAATCTCCCTTTTCCAATCAATCTTCTTCAACTTCATCACTGATCTTTTCGATCAGATTTCCAACATATTTATAGTTAGATTTGTGATTCTTATGTATTTTCCATTTTTATATAAGTGTGTGTTTCTTATGTACATTGTTATATGTTTAAGTATGCACATATTTTATATGTTTGTATATGTACATGTGTTAAATGTTATATGTTTAACACATGTAAATTTATCTAAAATATACTTTTATAAATTTTTAGAACATGTAAATTTATATCTAAAATATTTCCTATAGAAATTTCAATCTTGAACCCTGTGTACAATAGAAGAAAAATGTATCATGTAGATCTGTGTGTACATGCATGTGTGTGTGCATGTGTGTATGCATGTGTGTGTGTGTGTGTGTGTGTGTGCGCGTGCACGTGCATGTGTGTGTGTGTGTGTGTGTGTGTGTGTGTGTGTGTGTGTGTGTGTGTGTGTGTGTGTGTGTGTGTGTGTGAGAGAGAGAGAGAGAGAGAGAGAGAGAGAGAGAGAGAGAGAGAGAGAGAGAGAGAAGTTATATATAGTTGATTATTTCTAAATAGTAATGTATGCACAAACAAACTTACCTTTGACTTAGGATGACTAGGCTAGACATGGATTTCTACATCTCCACCCTCCTAAGCTTTACATGCAATCTATATGCAATAGTAGAACCAGATATATCATATGTATTCAAATTTATAATTTAAATATATTAAATATTAAATTAAAATTAAATTAACATGTTTCTAAAGTTTTACCCATGTCTCATGTTACATAGGGTTATTAGGTTACTGTAAGTCCCCATATGCCATCTTCGTGGCCATAATATGTCTATCTATGTCACTCAGGTCATTATCACTGGAGCCCAAATTTGGGATGTCAAGTGTAGGATACATGAGCATGTATGTGAATAATGATCATTATGGTGTGTAAGAAGGGAGATCATAAGTTTCCTGGTTAGTGGGAGCTACAACCTCCTCAACTATGGTCTATGGTGGATGTATACCTATTGCAACTATGATGTCTTTGCCCTCACCACACTGTGCTTCTGATCTACCACTGGTTATACTACTCATATATGATGCCACTACATAAAGAGGTTGTTCGATCAACAAGTGAATAGCCAAATAGGGTACAAGAATATTAGTAGATAAACATATTCTCATAGCCCTCAAATGGTTCACCTCATAATACACATATCCAACTTAAGATAAGGCATCATCAAGATAGCCTATAGTTGCCAATTGTGAGTGTGTCATGTGTGTGGGTGTGTGTGCGCACGTGTGCACACATGATCAATAGAAATTTTGTGCACCTAGTTGGAAATCATCACAATCCTCTTGTAAACATCTTTGTGTGTATCCTCTATGATTCTTTCTCTTGTTGTAACAAACTAAAAACATTTTGGAATGACCAAAAGGTTTGAACCCATCAATGCACATTTTCTAATGAGCATTGCTACATTAGGGCATGTCTAAATTTATCTTAAAACCTATCATAATCTTGCCCAACATGGCTAGGTATATCAATATAGTCAACATCATGATCTAGATAAAATTCTATAAATATTTATTTGACAAAATAGATGTGGAATTCATCCTTTTGGGGCCACATGGAGCAACCAAGGGATCAATAAACTATGTTGTACAATAGTCTATGAGTGTCCAAAGAGCTCAATAATGTAGGAACATACTCTTAACACTGTATACTAAGACCAGATCATCTATCTCTCTCCACCTCATACTACCACTAACACTATGTGAAAGAGTGCAATAAAATGTTTCCAAACTCATACTATCACAAGGGTTAAAACCTTAATTATTGTTGATCATCTCAATCAACTTATCTCTAATAGAAGTCACCTTCTCCCTATGTTGTATGGTAGGTGAACCCCATTGATTATGACCAACAACATCAAGTGCACTCTATAAGCACTAAAGGGTCTTATCAAATAATGGTTTCCTATCTTGGATAATATTCTTAGACCTATTTGATGATGCACTATGTGACCAGCCAAGTACATTGGGCTCTATTCAATTACTACCACCAAAGGCCATAATTATTGAATGTATGTACTAATAAAATAAGAGATTTGGTAATAGAGATTTGTGTTTTCTTTTTTTTGTGTATGTGTGTACATATTTTTAGAAACTAATTTAATCAACATTCTAAATGAATCTTTTTAAATGTATCTAAATGAAATTTAATTACAAATTTTAAGTGATATTGTACAACATAAAAATGAAGCTTAAATACATTAAATTTTAATTTCAAGAATAGGTACAAATCGTATTTTTAACAATTTAAATAAAACCCAATCATACTTGAAAATATAATTATATATATATAACTTTAAATATATCTAATTATCTTTTTTTTGTTAGACTAAATGTTAGGATTTATGTAGCATGCTTTAAGTAGAAATCAACTATAGGTTAGAAGAAGATTTAAAATCAAAATTATTTTAATTATGTTTTATTTAATTTGAAGTTTGGTTTCAAATTATATTTTGATATAGGATTCGAGGATCAAATTCAAAGTTAGGTCTAATGCTAGAATTCAAAATTTTTTAGCATTATAATTTAGGAGTTTTTATTTAATTTAAAATCATATAACCTAGTTATTTCATTAGTGTTCAATTATGATTCAAGTTTTGATTTAACTTAACTTGGTGTTAAGGTATGAGATTTCTTAGATTCAATACAAAGTTTGATTTCTCTGGTACCAAATATAGTAAGAGCTAGAGTTTAATATGTTCAATGTTAGGGTCTTAGTTAGAATTCAATTAGGTTCAATGTTAGGGTTTAATTGAGTTCAATATTAGGGTTTCAGTTAGAAATAATTTATTAGGTTCAATGTTATGGTTTTACTTAGTATTAACTAGTTTCACTGTAAGAGAAGAGTTAATCTAATTTGGTTCAATGTTAGGCTTTCTGTTAGAGTTTTAAAAAGTTTAATATTAGCATTTAACTAGGTTCAAAGTTAGGGTTTTAGCTAGATTTTAAATTTATTGGATAAAAGCACAAACCTATGTCACATTTTTATAAAGAAAAAGGATCTACAAACTTAAACTGTTCAACTTTAATGACCTAAAAGTGACATTTGTGTTTAGAATTTGAGGATGATGTCAATTGATGAAATATGTAAAACTGGATGAAGTTTATGTATATGTTTTTTTTTTTTACAATTGAGTTGGATTTTTGGTATATTTTAATTTTTTAAAAGTCTATTTTTACTTTTCTTTAAATGTTGAATATATAGAGATTTATTACCACCAAACAAATATATGAAAATAATCATATTTTGCTATGATTTTTAATATATTATATTTGAAATGTATATCTAGTGAAGAACAAAAAATTTGAGTTTCAATGTATATATTTAAATTTATAAGAGTTCAATGTCAAACCTATTAGAAATTGGTAGTTATTTTTCTCACCAAAATTTCCCTATCAAATCTACATATTTTTTAAAAAAAATTACATATTATTGAAGAGGATTCTCTCCTCTAGAAGTACATATAAAGTTTTATTTATTTTTAAATGATTTACTATTTTTTTTTCCTTTATTGAACTGGCATCTTCTTGAATCTCGAAAATGCTAATTGTAATATTTTAAAAGTATTAAATATCATAACAAAAAAAATACTTTAAAAAATAACATGACCATAATGTTGACAACAAGACCTACAAAAGGGTATTTTTAGTTTTGAAGAAACTTCATTTTTTATGTTGAAATTATCCTTAGAAGTGAGAAGTTTAAAAAAAGTGTATTTTAAAACATAGTTGGCCCCAATGTTGACATAAGTTTGTGCATTTATTTAAAGAAATTAAGATACCTTAAAGGAACAAATGAAAATGGATTGTTGTACAACAAAGAAGGTGATTTTATACTTAGAGTTTACACTAATGCTAATTGGGCTAGAAATGTAAATTATGGGAAAAACAAAAGTAGTGGAGCTTTCTTTTTTGGAGAAAGATTGATTACATGGAGGAGCAAGAAATAATGTTTCATGTGAAAAACTATAGCTGAAGTTGAGTATGTTGCTAGTGTGATTAATTGTTAATATATTGTTCTAAATAAGAAATCATTAGCAAGAATACAAGATGAAGTTACTAAGCCTATCACTATTTATTGTGATAACAAAAATGCATTAAATATAACCAAGAATCCTATGATGCAAGAAAAAACCGAAAATATATCTAACAAGTATCATTATCTGATGGAGCAAGTAAAAGAGAAGCAAAGATAGAATATTTGAAGCCCATGGAGTGAATTAAAAATATATTCATAAAGCAACAACCTAAGAATGATTTTAAGTATATAAGATGTAAGTAAGGGGTGCTTCCACTATCATAGATTCACTAAGAAAAGATGCATATCACATCAATTTATAGACAAAAATATATATATTTGTGGAGTTGATGTAAGAATTCACTCTTTAGAGACTATTTTTTAATATAACATGCAAGGTACAAAGTATTACTACAAGGTTAAATAATTTTCATATTGAATGTATAGTTACCTTTGGCATTATTGTCAAAGCATGAGAGAATCAATAAGAGAGAAGATGTATGAGCTAGTTAGGGAGAGAATCTGAATGGACGAGAGAAGATTATATGAAGTAATGCTATTAATAAAAGAGAAAAGAACACCCGAAGGGGGGAAATTTGTCAACACTAAATCTATTGCAGAGAACCTAAACAATGTTAGGGAGTTAAAGAGTTGTATTATTTTTAACACATACATTTGATAATCTTATGATATAATGTTTTAATGTAAAACCTTATTTTATGTGTTTCCATCAATGCCAAATGGAGAGATTGTTAGCTCAAACTAATAATATTTACTAATGTATATATAAGAGTCATATCAGTTGTTATGTTTTCATTGATGTCAAGTATTAGTTGGTTAGACATTATGCTAATTCACTAGTGTTCTATATCATTTGATTGATAAATAGGATTTTCTTGATCAAGAAGATTTTATGAAAGTATGGTGATATAAGTGTTGTTAAATGTATGATATTCAATGGGCACTTAAATGAGTTAGACTCTCATAGTGTAATATTAGTTTGATTTATTCACATGAGCTTAAGTAAGATGATATGCAACAAAGTTTACATGGTAAATGAAGGATTATAGTATTAACTGGGCTACTATAGATGCCAATAAGCATTTAAGGAAGAAGTCTTAAACTTTAGTGTTGATTGAACACTTTTAGTGTTAACTAAGTCATGTATTGACTGAGAAAGTTGTGGTGTTCACCAAGCATGAACATGATGAATTTTTTTATAAAAGATTAATCGAAGGCTTACATTTCATGGAAATTAAGAATGTTTGATAAGTCTACAAGATAAGGACAAATTCAGTTATGAGATCAATAGATGGAATAAATCAAAGGATACTAATAGAAAAGATTTAACAATCTAAAATGGAATAAATAGTTCAAGATGGAAGCCTATTTTTTGAGTGTCTAAATTCATTGAATGTGAGATCTACATTTGTAATCAAGCAACAAAATTTGGAGGATTCTAGAAGGAAAAAAGCTAGCTATTTAAAGGTATGAACACAATATTTTTTGTTGTTGATTATGCTGATATTACTGATTGTTGGAGAACTATTAGTGTTGTGAATTGAAGTGGAGAAAGAAGATGGAAGGTGAATAGAGTAGAAAAAAATTGAGAAGATAATGTAGAGGAAGTATTAAGTGATAGTGTGAGTGTGTGAATCAGCTAAAAGAGAGATTAGAAGGAGGAGGAGGAAAAGAAAAGTAGAGATTTGAACAAGCAAGGTAGTGCTAAAACTAAACAGACCATTTGACTATTACTTTCTTACCATTATAGAAAGAAAATCTCTTAACTAAGTAGACCTGACAAGCCAAATCCTATATGGTAACATTCTATAGCAATGCTTTTAAGTGCTTTAGAGTAGGAAATCTTTAGAAATGCAAAGGCTAATAAGCTTAAGATGATATTTGGTGAAAACCATCCAACAAGGTTACACTAAAAACGGGCATGTAATGATTAACATGGTTCATTCCTAATAGAGCTCACTTCAAAAGACTTGAATTATTTGGCTTTCTTGTTCCTTGGTACTTTTTTTGGATATAGGGTTACTAGCACTACAAATTTTATCTCATTTTAAATGTTTGATATTGCAACTATATATAAACTAGATAACTACTCTGATACTTGGTATATTAAGAAATGGTGAGATAACAATTCTATATGAAGTTGTTGTGGGTTGAAATTAGGATGTAAGATGTGTTTACTAAGTTATTGATTTGAAATTTTATGAAGTTGAAGTTGTTACATAATTTTTTAAGAGAGCTACCAAGAAATGGAAAATCATCCATTTGAAAAGGACTTCCAATAGATAAAACATAGTTCTTGAGCCAAAGGAGACCCCATTAGAGATAGGTCTCGAATGTGTTGATAAAATAAGGAGATCCAAAATATTACTTGGTATCATTGTTTTGTTTACATATATAGAAAAAAATACATCTTCTTGTGATAGCTAGCCAACTAGATATGAATAAAAAAGACAATTATTAGTTTGTATTTACAGTTTAATCATAGTAACTCATTTCAACAACAAAGAGAATATTAATGGTCATATTAATTACTGTGTCTGACACCTCCACTATGATTATTTTCCATTTCTATCATCATACTCATTTTCTAGCTTTATGATACGTGTGATTGAAATTGGTAGAATCTTCATCAAGATGGGTGGAAGAGGAGATGCATTACTTATGACTACACTATCAAATATTTGATTGACCATGGTTGACAACATGAAATAGCCCAAGTGAAAGTGAGGAAAATATGAAACTCAACCTTAATTTCATGGTGTAATTATGAGAAACTATTCAAACTATAGGACTAAATAACATAGATAACTTGGGAGCCTAGTTATAGATATTGAAATGGTATAATACGCTTGTCAAGCCTAAGACTATAGGAAGAAAAATATAAACTATGGAGAGATATAACCATTACTCGATACATCATTGAATTTTACAAAGATATCCATTAATGAATTATAATAAGGTTTTGACTAAGATTTTTACTAGAGATGGTGAAGAGCTATTATATCTATTCAATAATTCCAATAGGAAAGGAAAAATTACATACTCTATTCAATTGAATGATGTGAGCAAGGAATAAATGATAGACATGTGGTTAGTGTTCCACTTCTTACATGTGACAATCATGTTATACATTAAGGAACCTTAGTGCATTTCAAAATATTAAAGATAAATATGGTTGCTTGGTATTTTTGAAGTATTAGATAGAAGCCAAAAGAAAGGGAGGTTGACCCCAAAGTACAAAAAGGTTGAACACATGCAAGTCACCACCCACTTATCTAACTGAGGCAATTTTTATACATCAAAAACCAACTAAAGACTAACTCCAACAAAGAGTTACCCTTATCAACAAACTTATCCCTAATAAGCATACAATAAGGAAAATTATACGAGAAGCACAAGAAGTTATTGCTACTACTAGTCCAGTTCATGATCATAAACACAATAAAACCCTCATAGGGCACCAAGTTCAAAGTGATCCAAAACATAATGAAGAATAAAAACAAAGAAATGAAGGCTAATTACTAGTTTTCTCTCCCCATTCCTCCTCCTTTTTTCCCTCAAGCCCCTCCCTATTTAAATCCACCCCCTCCTCTTTGATGGGTTTATCTAGCATCATCTTTAGCAAATCCCCTACTAGGAAACTATAGATGGAGCAAGTAGTTTCACTCTCTTTGCCAAAATCTTTCTTGTCCTTGTTCACATATAGAAAATAAAGAGTGGTGGTAGCAGAGTTCACGACCATGGTAAATTATGTCAAGGTGCTTAATTTTTGGCAAATGCTAATATGGTTATCCACAAGCTTGTTCATCAAATTCTCTAGCCTCTCTAGCTGAGCCTTGCTTTGGCTCTATTCATGCCTATGTATCCCTTTGTTACCCTCATTTTTGAGAGCTTCTTTCACGGGGGAATCCTCCACTACTTCTATTTAGGGACAAGATGACATCTAGGGTGTCTTAGATGTTAGAAGGGCTAGGCATTCTCTTCTTTTGAGTATCTAGGTGTTGCCTCTTCCTTTTGGTGGGATTTTCCTCACTTTATGTGGACTTAGAACTAAAATCATATTTGGGGAGTGGGTGGGGGTGGAGGTGTTTGAATTTTTCCATTTTGGAGCCTTTTACTTGCTCTCCTAGCAATTCTCTTGCTCCTCCCCATGTTTGTGTTAGACTCAATGACACTTATATTCATCTTAGTACTAGGGGTTTTTGGCTTTTTAATAGCCTGAGCCAAGGCTAGGGTTCATGGAGACTTCGGGAGTAATAGTAGCCAGCGGATTAACAAGAGGAGGCAAGTTTATGGCAAGGTGGTATTTGTAAAGTTTGTGCATGAAGTTCTGGTAGATGGTATAGAAGAGTTTGCCTTCCTCTTTCTTTTTTCTAGCCTTAAAAACACAGTCTTCCAAGGAATGTACAATAAGGTGTGAAAAGGAAATCAAATCATGGTAATTAAAGTGGTTGAGAATAGGAAAGTGGTATCGCATAATGGTGTAGCACACCACATCCGAGGACTTCCCCTAGCCTGCTTGCACCAATGGTTGCTTAGTGTTATGCTCCTTTGAAATTATATAATATAAGAGTTATATATTTTGATATCTATATAATTTTAAGTGGGTTTGGTTAAGAACTGTATAATAATCTCTCATAATGCAGACATCAATATAAAAAGTGGTTCTCTATTTTTTTTTCTATTCATACATATCTCTTACCGACACACATTATTGATTGCACCTTCTTCCCTTCCGATTGTTATAAGCTCTTTTATATAACAAACATTTTAAAAATTTGGTGATCATCTAATTATTTATTTCGACACTCCCTACATGCTCACATAACTACGTTTCATTTTTTTTTAGAGAATTCTATTTAAACTCTTGGACGGTGCGTTTCACCAATATTTGGGTCACTTTCACAACTATGAAAACCTCCAAACAATTCAATAAATTCAACCGACTCTATCCGTAATGGTTTTGGAATTGTCTTATCCGTAATGGTTTTGGAATTGTCTAACTTCACGTTTTCTACAAAAGCTTCCTAATGATTTATGTTTCGTACATAAAGAATACCCGCACTCATTAGTATTATTTCACGGCCTAACAAATTCAAGAAATGTATTGCATTTTAAAAAAATATAGGAAACAAATTCATCGTTAAAACGATATGCTTCATTATCTTAGCTAGCCTAGCCTAATATCACGCAACAATAATTTAACACAGCTTAAGTTGTACCAGCAGAACCTTATTCCATGAGAGCTTATTCTTACTCGTAGAATGAACTTTAATATGACCTTCCGTATATTCATATCTGATAATCATTGACAAGAAGTCAGTTGCTCTTTCTTTTCATTTAATAAAATGTAGAGACAAAATTTAAGTCCACTAAATTCGATATCTCTGCTTTTCGTAATAAGCAACGTAAGATAATTTGCCTATATCTTTCCGAGTTGACCCCAACAAATATTTTGTTTATACGAAAAATGAGGTGAACAAATTTCAAATTCTTATGCCGGATATCAAATCTTTAAACAATCGTAAATGAAGTGAGCAAAAGAGTTAGTAGTATAGCTTTCTTGAATTAGTTTATTCCCTTCTATTGCGATAGATAAGATTGGATTATATTCGGGTCTTCGTTTTCAATTTATTAAAATCTACAAAGCTCTAGACAAGACTTCACATGCACTTCATAGTGTTAAAGAAATAAAATAACCCATTTTAAGTGGAATAAATATTTATTCAGATTATATATAATATCGTTGAGCTGAGGGCAAATATTGTATTATAACGTTCACTTTTTAAATTAAATGTTTCAAAACACTATGCTTGCATCATTCGATATAAGCAAATATTGACTCTGGATTCAAACCAGTGAGATTTTATGATATATCATGACGCTAAGATATTGTTTTCTTACAGAAAATCAATACACTAAAGTTTAAGGAAATAAATATTATTTAGTTTCATTCATTGTAATCTGCCCTTTCATGATCATAAAAGCTGTAAAGAAAATTATATTTTTAAATGTGTCAACTTTATTATTGTGTATAAAAGTTTAGTTGGGAAAAATATTATTTATATAATTCTTTCTAAGGATAATTTTTAGAAGTTCTTAAATAAAAGTAATAGTAGAGTTAGCTTTTCCTTGAAAAGGTCTTGTGTTTGAATTTAGAAAACATGCGAATAAATAGAAAATAATAAATAAAAGTGTTTGAATAGTTTTAGGTTTATTTTTAGGGATGATTAATGTCATCCAAACTTATTTTCTTGAAACATGAAGATTTTGTAAGATTGAAAGTGGAAACTTCTTTGAGAACCAAAATTCAGTTATTGTCTTCTTTATGGAAGTAAAATATAATTAAATAATTATCAAAGTAAGTTTCTATAACCTTCAAATAAAATGAACATTTTTAATATTATATCAATTTCTAAAATTGATTGTGTTGAATTTTGTATTATTAATATTTTAGATCAGATTATATGATTCACTATGAAGATGGAATAGAGAAAAATGAATATAAGATTATAGATTGTAGACCTAGCAAACAATAAAATGGAATGAGAGAAATGATGGGAGGAGAGATCACATAGGTACACAATGATATGACATGACCTTAACCGAATGACAAATAGAAAAAAATTAAAGATAACATTCTCGGCCATGAAAAACAAAAAGAGTAAACATTTTAATTTAGTTTAATAAAGTCGAGACAGTGGCAGCAATCTTCAATGTAAACATTTTCTATTTTGAAAAAAAAATTGAGATAAAAATAAAATAGAAATAGTCTAAATATAATTATAATTATAATTGTGAAAATTATAGAGAGGAAATGGAAGTAAAAATGAGGCAGATGAAGAGTTTTGAATCATTTCCTCATGCCTCTTAGGCTCACATACAAATATGGGATGATGAAAATTATGGGATTATGAAAATAGATGCGAGAAGGATATCTGTCAGCTTATTTTATATATATAAGATATATATAAGCTAGTAGTTATACAAAAGCATGAAAATGTGAACATATCAAAATACAAAATATTAAAACATTAGAGAGAATATATAAAGAGATTGAAAAAATAATATAAAGATAAGTAGTAAACAAAAAATTAAAAAAGACAAAAGTAAGCACAAAGTGAAGATACAAAGTAGGCCTTTCAGAGAATAAAATTTAATTGATTGTAATTATAATATAATAATTGAATTTAATTCATATATTATTAATATCAATATATTTTTTTATTATTTTTAGTAATCTTTTGATAAGTAAATACAAATTCTTGATTAATTTTATAAAATACATTTTAATTTTAAATACATAATATATATTGAATTTGAGAATAAGTATCTCTAAATCAATGATACATGACGTTAATTAATAACAATGATAAAAGAAAGAATAAATTTTTCACAGTCTTCTCTACTTTAAAAAAAAAATAGACTGGATGTTTAGAGGTGTAATGCATAATTACTAAATATATTAATAGTGGATAGCTCATCCTTATATTGATTTGTAATTATGATAAAAATGTTACTTACAACATAAAGGAAATAACATATTATAATTAGTATATAATCATCATATATTATAAAAATATAAAAAATATAAGAATAATTGTTAATATAACTTTATTGTTAGTTATTTAATACTAAAATATTTTATATTAATAATTAAAAAATATTAAATGGTTAAATAAAATTTAGCCAAATAAAATGCAATAGAAAGGATACAAAAGAAGGGCTTAGCTATAACACAACATAAATTAGTTTTGCATGAACTAATGACAAGAGTAATTTGTACTTGAAGAGTGAATCTAAAAGAAAAATATTACTAGCAGAAATTTTGTTAATTAGATATATTTGAAGGACAAAACTTGATGTGTAAATCTTTGCTAATGGAATGAAGGAGGAATTGAGATGTCAATGTCTGGAGAGATTGATTTATTCATTGAATTTCAAGTTTATTAGATGAAAAAAGGCATTTACGTTACATGATTATGATATATTAAGGAGAAATTGAAGAATTTTGGAATGGAAGACTCAAGACCAACTAGAACACCTATAGTGACTTGACATAAATTTTCAAAGAATTATGACTAAACTTAGATGAATCAAACATTATATAGGTCAATGAATGAAAAACTATAATATGTTGTACATAGCGGACCTAACATTGCATTAGAAGTTGTTATTGTTGCTAGACATTCTACTAAACCTAGAGAAAATTGTTAAAGTAAAGGTTAATTTCATTTTATTGATTAAATTATCTTTACTCCCTTCTTAAGATTTTCCTTTATACACTTCCATTTCCATTTAATAATTAATTCACAGTTATTAAATATCATTTACCTCTTATGGTTTCCCTTTTAGGTTTCCAATCTCCATCTATGAGGACTAATTGATTGCAAATTTCATCTCATTCTTTCAATCTGATAATATAATTTGCATATTCTTAGAGAAAAACACTTGCCTCTTCTTTTTCTTTTCTTTTCTCTAATAGGTTCATGCATGCAAGTGTTCTTTGGGTTTTTTGGATTTGTATTGCTCAAATCCTTCATGGTATCAAAACTTGACCTGATGTAGCTTATTCTTATTTGGAGAAAAAGAGGAATGAAGATTTGATAGAAAATATCTAGTTTTTTTTCAAGTATTTTTTTTGAAAATAGGGGGGTCTCTAAAATTTAGAGCACTTTGAGGTCAAACAAACCCCATAGTTGGATTCAAAAAATGTTAAAACCACCATTTTCATATAAACTTTGTCAATTTTAGGTAACCTTCACCGGGGAGGCTGAAAATGATTGTATACCATGGTCATATGGCCATTGGAATGTAATCTGAGGCACAAATAATTTGTTTTTTGTTTTTTTGCACTTTTTTAAAACTGTGATGGTCATAAAAACTATGCGGTAGTTAGCTGGAAAGTCTAGCAATGTCAAAATAGCCACAATAACCCCACATGGTGACCATCAACACAATGGCCTCTATTGGTTCTCGCTATTGTGACACCACTTGCCACCCATCGACATGCTACTTTTATGTCACCCAAGCACCTCCTTTACAGGTTGCACTACCCACCCTCCACTACCCCTTTTCTTGGCCTGTAGGCCATAGAAATGTGGTGGGGCTAGGGTCCAACATCTTTATTTTTACTTTTATTTTTAAAAATATTTTTTTTACCGTTTTGGAATCCCTACCAGTATTTTTGCTCTAACTTTAGCATATAGAGATGTTTTTTGGGTTCGAAAGAAACACTAAAAAGCTGATTGAGAGACAAAGATGATGATGAATGTATTTTTTCTAGTTTAGTACCTATTTTCTCACTCAAAGTCAGATGATGCTTTCTATCTTTCACGAGGCATAACTTACTCATTTTAGCTCCATTTTTCAATCTGAAAGAATTGTCAAAAAGAACTTCTTGACATCTATCTAGATTATCTATTATTTTCATTAATATTTCTTGAAGGTACATGTGATTCTCAAATAGAAGCCTTTTTTTTCTTCTATACACATTCCTTCTAGTAGTTGGGATTTAGTTTTTTTTATTATAGGGGGTGTTTTGTATTATTGTTTCTATTATTTACATCAATAAACCATAACTTTTTCAAAAAAAATCCAACACCTTCTAAAACAATGGACAAGAAATCTTCTTGTCTAGAACTTTTGGCCCCTCATAACTATCACAAATGGAAGTCCCTGATGACATAATTTCTTTGATCAAAAGGGTTGTGGTATAGTTTAAATTTTGTGTAGAAAATTTTACAAAGGCCTTTTGAGGTCATGCAACACAGGAACAAGATGGATGAGGCAATGGGGTTTATTTATTTACAAGTATCTGATAATCTACAGTTTTATATTGATAGGTGTAATAATGCTCTAGCTATGTGGACCAAGCTTAAAGGCTTGTTTGGTACAATGAATGAGTTTAGGGCACTTTAAATTGAGATAAAACTTACCTCTCTTATACCAAATTATTTTGCTTCCATTGAGGACTTCTTGATGAAGTTAAAATAATAGACATCTTTATTCTAGGATTGTTGGAAAGCCAAGACTAACACTGAGTGCATTTATCTGATTCTTCCTAAGCTTCATAGAAACTTTAAGGTTTCTTCTTCTACCTTATATTCCACCAAGGATGCTTTAGGTACTAGATTTACTATGCCATGCTTTGAGTTTCACACAATCGTTTGACTTAGGAGAAAGCTAAGCCTTCTTATTTGGATTTTCTCACAAGCTCACAGAGTTATGCATTAGTAGCTTAGCCATCTTCTAGGATGAAGGAGAAGAAACATAAGTCACATCCTACAGAGTCTCATATTGATTCTAGCCCTCACATCACATTAGGCCCACTTCCTCCTAAGGGAGATAAACCAAAGCTAGAAAGAAAAAAAATTCTTACTGTAATATTCCCAATCATGATGAGTCAAGTTTCTATGAGAAGAATTTAGATGGGTATGCCAAATAGGTTTCAAATTTGACAGCTCTCCTTCAAAAGAGCAACATTGAAATTCCTTCTACATCTCACAAATCTTCTTCTTCATCATCATTTCAGCCAAATGGTAAAGAGATAGGAAAGGATCATGCACTATGTGCAACTACTACTCCACATTCTTCTAGATGGTTACTATATTCAATTTCTTCACACCATATGGCATCTTCTTGGAATTTGTTCTCTTCTTTTGAGGCTTCTCCTAATCCACACATTTTGATGGGGAACAACATTGTGATGATTGTATGTGGGAAAGTTTCTATTGGTATTGATGATGATACATTCTATGATGTACTTTTTGTTCCATCTATATCATGTAGCGTTGTCTCTAGCTATCATATTATACATAGAGGGATAGGGAAGACAGTTGAGTTTGCATAAGATTTAGTTCAAGTCAAAAATAGTGAGATAGGAAATACTGTTGCTATAGGGATTGTTGATCACTCCTCCCACCTATACACTTTCTCTCATTTTTGTCATCATCTCCACTATTAGATATTCACTCTCCTTTTTCATGAGAGACTAATGACATGAAGTCAGGTCAATTTAACTTATGTGTTGTTCCTTAGACAAGTGTTGTGACTTCTACACCTCCACCTCTTGTTTAGATTCCATCCATTACATAGGATTACTCTTCAACATTTCCTATCCTTATAGCTCTAGACATCGAGCCACCTTTTTTAGTTGTTAAGAATATATTAGAGGACACACATCTCCTCTCAAGTAATAGATTTAGTACACCTATTATCCCACCTCCATTGGAGATTTTGTTCCAGGATTCTCATACATTCTCCTTTGAGGATTAGCTAGGACTTTCAACTTCACCTTACATTAATAGGTTTCACCCTTTTTGTCCACTGCCTCTATTTCTTTTAGATTGGAACCACATTGCTATGTTCATGGATATAGGAGTTTTTTGATTCTAGGGTGGCTATGGAGTCTCAATATTCTATCATGGGTGTTTCATTGTACTTATGGTTTCAAGAGAGTTTCTTGAGATATTTCATTTGTGAATCCTTTTTCTATCTCATTTCGGAGTAGGGTTTTTCTGTCTGGGTTTTCTCTATTTCTCTATTTCATAGAGATTTAGTTGTGATTGGGTACCTCATCAAGCCTTGTTTCTAGCACCCAAGTTTTTCTTTTAACATTGTATTTTCCTTTGTTTTCCATGCATTACTTTTATATGCATTGTTTCTCATGTTAAGGGGTTGTTAGAGTAAAGGTTAATTTAATTTAATTTATTAAATTACCTTCACTCAATTTGTAATATTTCCCATTATGAACTTGCATTTCTATTTAATAATCCATTAGTAATTATGAAATTTCATTTACCTCTTTGGGTTTCCCTTTTAGGTTTTTGATCTCCTTCTATAAGGATTGATCAATTATGAATTCCATTTCATTCTTTCAGTCTAGTAATATTATTTGTATACTCTCAGAACAAAAATCCTTGCCTCTTGTTTTCCTTTTGTTGTCTATCATAAGTTCTTGCATGTAGGTGTTCTTTGGATTTTGTGGAATTTTATTGCTCAAATCCTTCAAAAATCATATGGTGGTAGTTGAAAGAACCTTGCGATATCCAGAGGGAACATAAGACTATGAACTATGGTACAAGAAGAGTGACAAGTTTGAACTAAACGTTTATACAAAAGCTTATTGGGTAGATAACATTCATGATAGAAAAGTACAAGTGGAGGAGATTTTATTTTATGGAGAAGATTGATTTCATTCACATGCAAGAAGCATAACTATATTTCTCAATCTATAGGAGAGGATGAATATGTTGTTGCAGCAATTAGTGTGGATGAAGCAACTATTGAAAGGAATAAAGGAAGAAATAATAGAACTGGTCATGATATATTATGATAATACAAGCACTATTAACATATCAAAGAACCTTATAATTCCCATAAAGGCTAAACATATTGAGATCAAGTATCATTACCTAAGAGAGTTAGTGCAACTCAAATAAGTGAGATTGGAATATGTGAACACAAAAGAAGATATAGGTAATAGTATCTCAAAGGAACTACCTAAGAATTCTTTTTATTATTTAAGATGTAATTTAGGGGTCATTCCCCTCCCTAAAGAAAGTTTTTATGAGATGCACTATTTTATCAAAAGATATAATCAAAATATCTTAAAGATTGATGTAGGAAGTCACACTTTTGTGACTACCTAAAGATTTTAAGAGGATGAAATAAAGTATGAGTAGAAGTCACTGCAAGGAATGAAGGCAAAGATAAGTGAACTAATAATATAAGACAAATTAGTAACATAAGAATGATGTGTATAAAGTACACATCATGAGAATGATATCTTTGACGTTATTGTCAAAGAAGGAAAAGTAATGTAGTTAGGTACATTCCAATCAAAAAGAGCAAGCATTACTATGGAGAAGACAATTGATGTTAGAGGGAGAATCTAGAAATTGCATGAGTAAGAATTAGAATGAAATTAAGAAAGATAGAAAAAAAAAACAAAGAGGGAGCTGGCAACATAAGTTCAAAAGGCCATAATGAATATTTGGGATTGGATGGTAACTAGAGGCATGTCCATCAATATTAAAGAGGTAGATTTTTCTAAACTATAATTGGAATAATTCTTATGTTCTCATAGATATCAAAACTACTAGTAAGATATTTACTAGTAGTTTAGAGTTCCATATCATTTGATTGATGAAGAAAATTTTAAAAGAGAAGATAGAAAGGTGAGCTAGTCATGTTGTTAAGTAGTGAGAAGTGAAGTATCATACAATTATAATGGGTATTTGATAAGTTAGTTAATGAAAATATAATTTTGTATATAATAAATTCATGAAGAAAACAAGACAAGTAAAGTGATGTGTGATTGAAATGACAAGAAGTTGAGTAAAACAATAAGCTTCATCAAGTACCAATGTTGGTCAGTCAACAAAGCAAGTGAAGTGGAAGATTAGGAAATGTAAGAAGAAGTCGGGTAAATAATGTAAGTTGAGTGTTGGTTTTGGCCAAGAATATTAATAAAGGAAATGTTAGTATTGATTGAGTATCAATATAGACTGAGAAGGATAGTGATTGTTGAGCTATGAAGTGATGACCAAGGATAAGATCTTAGTTAGTGTCAAGTGTCGACAAAAGTTGGAATTTATGAATGAATCATATTTGAGGCTAACATAGTTGAATTGTTGGATTGTTCAAAGTGCATGGATGGTAAGGATTGATGAGATATCACATTTAATACATTATGAGAGTTTTGTAAACCAATATATGAAAAGTATCTTATTAGAAGTTTCTTGAAGTATTAAGAAAGGAGTGGAAGAAAACAACGATGGAAGGATTCGATGAATCTATCATAACACTAAGATCTACAGTGATGTTTATCTAGAAAAATATAAAAATAAACTATTTAAGGAGGCATAAGAGATGTTTTCTAGGGTTGGTTTTTTATTTATTGGTGGTCTTAAGGAGAACTTGTGAAAAGAGGAGTAGTAAAAAGAAAACTGAAGAGATTAGTGAAGTGTGATTTCTTGAAAGGATACTAAATAGATCAGTGATGGTGATCATAATGAAGGCCAGTCAACGAACCAAAAATGAAGGAATGGAGATCTAAATTTTTGAAGTGAGTTTTATTCTATAAATCAAACCTAATATTACATTGTAACCATTTTGGCAGTCAAAATTCTTTAATTAAGGTTGGCCTAAAAGTCATTTTTAAAAATCCTTTAATCAAGGAGACATTCTAATAAAATGATACAAAGTTCTCTTACCGGATCACTCCTAACATGGTGATTAAATCCTTTAACATGGTCACATTGAACAGGGTTGGCTCTTAAATGAGCTCACTTCATAATTGTGAAAAGTTGGTAGCATATTAAATTTTGGTTCCATTTACTTGTGTACATATTACTTTATGCATGCTATTTTTTTATTTGATTATTTTACTATCAATCAAAACATATAGGAAACATAGAGTTAAGTAACAATATGAAGACTTGATTTACTGATGATATGCTATGTTGAATAAGTAGATTTCTTAATTTAATTGAGTTTTTTGAAGCTAGTAAAAGTGTAATTCGTACATCTGGACCTAAGGACAAATGATCTACCCCCTCTTAGACATTCTAATCATTCTTATAGGGGGGTGAGGGATTACATTGGTAAATTAATAGAATAAGGAAATGACCTTTAAATTGAAATGATAATAATAAAGGAAATTATACGAATTAGACAAATTGAATCTAACAATGATAAATATGATTTCCTATGTAGATGAAATTGACCCTAATATGTACTCAAGGTTATGTTACAAATCACCCCCTCCATTGTTTCATATTTTGATAATGTAGATTTTTTTTCTCCTTTCACAATCTTTAAAATTAGAAAAGTTGTTTTCTCTCTGCATCCTGATAAATCTTATGGCCTAAATAGATTTTCGGAAATTTTTTTCCAAGAATGTTCAGATTTTATTGGGTGGGACCTTCTTGGTGTTCTAGAAGAATCTAGGAAAATTAAAGCTAGGTTAAAATGCTTCAACTCAACTAACATTGTCATTATTCTAAAGGTTAAGAATCCCAAAACTTTTTTAGACTTCGAACTAATTTGTCTTTGCAACACAATTTACAAGATCATTACTAAGGCAATCTATATGAGGTTGAAACAGTTGATTCCAAACCTTGTTTCAAAGGAACAAGGTGGCTTTGTCCTAGGTAGAGAAACAATGGAAGGGGCTTTAGTTGCACATGAGGCTCTTTATTCAATTAATGCTAAAAAATCTTCAATTTTCATCATTAAGCTAGATATGATGAAATTACATGATAAACTTTGCTATGACTTTCTTTTTAAAGTTCTTCACAAAGGTTTTGTAAAAGGTTGGTGTAAATTGATTAGAGCTTACATATTGGGTGCATGGTTTGTAGTAGTTATCAATGGAGTTCTAGCTAGCTACTTTGCATCTACCCAAAGGGATTAGACATGGTGATCCCCTATCGCTAGTTCTCTTTGTTTGAATGGTTGAATCTTTTAGTAGACTTATCCAAGGAAAACATGAACTTGGTCTTTGGCAAGGCACAATTATAGGTGACACAAATATTTCAATCACTCATCCTATTTTTGCCAATGACATTGTATTCTTCGGGGTCACCAATGTTATAGAGGCCAAGAAGATTAAAAAAAATTTGGATCTATATTCAATTGTCTCAAGACAAATAATTAATCCCCATAAATCAAAAGTTCATTTTTTCAATTCTAACCAAGATATATCTAATAGAATTGTTTCAATTTTGGGGTTCTCTGAAGACTTTCTTCCTTTAATTTATTTGATTATTCCTTTTTATATGGGAGCCACAAAAATTACCTTTTAGTTACCTATCATTGGGAGAATCAAGGCTAGGATAGTGTCTTGGAAAGCTAGATGGCTTTCACTTACAAGGAAAATCTTTCTTGTTAAAATAGCGCTTGCAACCATTCCCAATTATTACCTTTCAGTGTTGAAAGCTCCCACATCAACCATCCAAATTATTCAAAAGATTATGAGAGAATTTTTACGGGAAGGAAGTTTAAATGGGGAAAAGAGAATTCCACTTATCTCACTTCAAGATATGACACAAATCAAAACACATGGTAGAGCTGGCATTCAAGATATGGGAAAAAGAAATAAATCTTTTGGAGGAAAGTTATTATGGAAAATGTATTCCAAGCCAGATAATAAATAGTGTCAAATCATGCAACACAAATATCTAGATAATATTTTCTCATCTAGAGTTCTCTCCATACAAAATCCCTCTAAAGGCTCATCCATCTAGAACTTCATGATGACATCTAGAGATATTGTCACCCAATACATTACTTGGAAGGTGAATAGCGCTGATAGGACCAGCTTTTGGTGTGATTCTTGGAGTGGTATACCCCATGTCATTCATCCAACATCTTTGAATGACATTGTTGCTTCTTCTGAAGAAATTTGGGGCAAATAACTTGTGAATTAAGTTTCTACAATTTGTTTATTTTCTAGAAGGGTAATCTAGAAGGATCCAAATGACCTTCCTATTTCAATGCAAGATAGGATCAGATTTTTCAAAATTCTATCAAATAGAGTGGTCTTCTTATCAAGAAAGAAAGATAATTTGATATGGGTTGTGGGAAAATTGAGTTCTTGTAGTATTAAAGAGGGCTATAGGATTATTGAGTAGTAGGATCCAAATAATATTCACAATCATTTTGTCATATTTTTTTGGAATGAAGCCACTCTTCCCAAAGCTAGATGCTTCACATAAATTGCATGAAAAAAAGTATCCCTCACTAGTGATTGGCTTGTCAAATTCAATATTTCTGAACCTTTCAAAAATAACTTATGTAATTTTGAATTGGAAGATTTAGATCATCTCTTCTTGAACTACCCTTTTGCACTTCAATGTTGGCAATTTGTTCTTTTTAAGCTTCATGACCCTGCTCCTCTTCCTAAAAAACAATGGGATCTCTTTCAAGAATGGCCAATGTTACACTCCTCTTCTCTCTTTTCTAGCTTATGGAAATGCATCCTAGCTATTGAAGTTTGGGCTATTTGGTGAGAATGAAATAAATTTTTTTTTTCAAAATTCCTCTTCATCTATTAGCTCTATTCTAATAGATATAGAAAAGTCCATATCAAAAGTTGTTAATTCTAGTCATCATCGAGTCAAATACAATCTAGTTTTGTCCATTTGGGATATTCTCATTATTCAGGATTGGAAAGGCATCCATATTCCTATTGGCTGGCAACAACACATTCACTCAAGTTCTTCTCATAGAAGGGATTCAATCCACTAGATTCCCCCTATTTTTGGTACATGTAAAATTAATTTTGATGGTTCTTCCCATGGCAATTTGGGTAAGTCAGGGATTGGTATTTGTATTTGAAACCATCTTGGTGATGTTATTGCCATTAAAGCATCCTCCATTCCACTAGCGACAAATAACATGGATGAGGATTCTACCATTTTTGAAGGATTAATTTTGGCTAAGTAGGGGGGATTTCAATCAATTCAATTTGAAGAAGATTCCATGGTTATAATTAATGCATGCATAAAATGGTAATCATTCTCTTGGAAATTATCATACATTCTTCAAAAAAATTCGCTTCTTTTTTATGCATTTAAAGTGATTCACATTTTCAACACTCTGAGGGAACGAAATATGTTGGCCAACTATCTTTCTAACTTAGGATGTAATGGGGAAAATATTGATGACTTAAATCCATGGGATTTTATAAAAGCTAACAAGGTATTTCAAAAATTGATAGTGGAAGATAAAAAGCATGCAAACTTGTAAGTTTAGGTATCAATTTCCACTTGTATGTGGTGAGGATTTCAAGTTCTCTTCCTATTTCTTTCCCAAAAGAGTCTTTGAATTATTTTTATAGTGTGTGTGTGTGTGTGTGTGTGTGTGTGTGTGTGTGTGTGTGTGTGTGTGTGTGTGTGTGTGTGTGTGTGTGTGTGTGTGTGTGGGTGTATGTGTGTGTGTGTGTTTGTGTGTGTGTGTGTGTGTGTGTGTCTGTGTGTGTGTGTGTGTGTGTGTGCGTGCGTGCGTGCATGCATGCGTGCGTGAGTGCGTGCATGTGTGTGCTGTCCAATCCACTTTTGCTTTAAAAAAAGTAAAAGGAAAGAAACTATAAAAGTGAAAAAACTTGTACTCTTCCTTGATGAGGAATAGAAAAAATTCAGTGAGTGGATGGAATATTTCTATTTTAGAATCCAAACTCTACTACCACATGTAGGAAATAATATTGATAAAAGAAGGAAATCCTAGATCTTTATGAATCCTTGACGTATGCCTTGGAAAATATGCTAATAATGACTTCTTGATGTCTCATATAGGCACATGTATGATTGTACTCAATTTCTTATGTATGAAATGTCCAAGCTCACATAGATGTTAATTTTGGAATAAAAAATAAAGTGAGTTTACTATGAACAAAATAATTCAATTTGAGCAACTAGGAGAAATTGGTCATGGGACCAAAATATCTCTATATTTTCCTAGTTGATATATAATAGTATAGGTTGGCAATGCAAACCTATACCTAAGTTTAGAATATAAGAGATTACATTGATATTTAGAAAAGATTGAATAAAAAGAGAAAAGAGAACATAACCACAATAATGTGCACTTAAATTTCTTAAACATAAGTTCTTCCATTTAATATGATTCACTACTTAATAGACATCACCCCATTTTTAAGTTCTCTTATCTCTTAGAAAGCTTCCTATAATCTACATTATTTTATTTTATCTAGTACATAGCTATTCATAGTTCCAAGATTATTTTTTTAATTATACCAAAAACATTCCTTGCTCCCTTTCTTAGGGTTCTTTTTTCAACTTTTCATTCAACTTCCTTTTTCCTTCTAAGCTATCAAGCCTAAAATAACCTTCCTCTTCTAACCACATAATGGAACTTTAATTCATTTAACTTCCAAGGGCCACTCTTAAATACCATTGTATTTGTTAAAGTACTAGAGGTTTGTAGAAATTCAGGCCTTCATCTAGATGCCTATTATTGGCCATCAATTGGTGATAACCATTATTAACTACTTATTTCATGACAAAAAATATGATCAAAATGGATATTCCTACTTCTAATTTTTACTTTGATAGGAACCTAAAAATTATACTTGATACTATATTAAGGAAACTTATTAGTTTGTGTTCATGATACCATTTTATCAAACTCCACAGGGCACAAAGTATCATGTTCTTGAGCACATGTGGTATTGTTATAATTGAAGTTATCATTTTTTTTAATTTACTGAATCTTTTTGGATCATATGATATTTAGTTTTGGAATATCTTCAAAACATTTTGGTCACTCAAAATGGAAAATTCTTCTTTTAGAAATTTGTTTAGCGCACCCCTCTAGATTTGTGAGAATGGCTTAACCGCTTCCTATGTACTATAAGATAAGTGGTTGTAATGGGCATTGAAAGATCAGTGCTTTCCTACAATGATAGCCCCACTCTAATAAATGGTATCAGAGCTTGGCCACAGGTTCAAATTCTTAGAACCTTGGGTCATGTTGAGGGGGAGATTGCTAGAATTGTTTTCAATGCTCCCCTTAGGATTCATGACAAGAGCTTAATTGCCTCTTGTGCACTATAAGTTAAATGGTTGTATTAGGCATTGACATATCAGTCTTTTGGTACAATGGTAACCCCATTATAACATCTTCACAAAAAAATTTCCACTTGGTTATTTATATTTCATCTCTACGTAACATTACATACATAAATTTAAAAAGAATTATATTGAAAATTATCTGAAATTGCACCTTTTTTTCTCATCATCATGATCAACATATTATCCAAAAATACTTTCAGCCATTCACTCTCCATTTCCACCTATTGTAAAAAAATTATTTTAAACTCTCATCAATCTCATGTTGCATCATCAATTCCATCTAAAAATTTGCAATATCTTTTATGTTAATTTCTACAATAGATTCTACATCTCTTTGTATAACGTCTTTTGAAGTACCAATTATAATATCAAAATTCTTAAAGATTCCACCTTTTTATTACAATCTATCTATAGGGATAGAGTAGAAGTAAAAAGTTGTGTCACCTTTGAGGCTAACTTATAAGAATGACTGAATCTGACTATTTCTATCCAACAATCATTTTTTTTCAAACATATGATCTATAGATAAATTCATTCTAGCTAAGTTATATATGGTTTCATACTTTTCCAATTGGAAATCCCTATTAAATGCATGTTTTATACTAGTTTGTATCCAATTACTAAATAAATATAATTATTTTAGAGAATTGACATTTCAATAACTCTTGCTATTTTTTATGAATTTTTTTATTAACTGATAAAGACCATTTTATAGATCTCAAAGTCAAGAATATATCATATAGAGTTTATAGTGTTTCAATTAGATATATTATAATATAATTAAAAAACTCAAGAAGAACGTATTTTAACACTCAATAATATGTCAATATTGAGAAAGAAAAAAATATTAAATCATATAAAAAAAACGGAAATAATATGATATTCTAGAGGAAAGAGTCCTCCTCTAGGATGTATAATTTTTATTCTAGTCAAAATAGATTTGTTTTGAAAAATGTGGTTGGAGATGAAAACTATTGATTTTAGGTGAGTAGAAATGTGAATCATTATAAAAGAGAATATATAGGTCTAAAGACATTTTTTTATTTTTGAATGTTCTAGATATATATGTGATCGATATCATAATCAGAGATCAAAGAGAAATAAGTTTATTTTCATATAGTTTTGTGCTAGGAACTAGACCCCTAATTTTCTACATTTTTAAACAACTAAAAAATTATCCAAAAAAATATGAAAATATGTCAATTCTTATTTCAAATAATTGTTAAAAATTATAATCCTAAACTTCATCAATTTTTAGACATTTTATTAGTTTACTTCATTTACAAATTCTAAATAATAATACTAGTTTTATATCATTGAAGCTGAATAATTATACTTTTGTTAGCCTTTTCCTTTACAAAGGGGTGACATAGGTTTATGCTTTTACCAGATAAAAGTTACTTCTATTAATTACCCTCACTGTATGACACTATTTCTCACTTATTTATTTTCATCTCTACTTTGTATACCTCATGTTATTGTTTGTATTCCATTCAATATTATAGTTATTTCCTCTTGATATATTTTCTTCATGTTTCTTCCAATAAAATTCTTCAAATATTTTCTAATCAAGTTACTCTAAATGATTTATTAAAAATTCATTACGTTGAAATTAAATTTTCCTTTCATATTACTACACTACTTTATCACAATAAATTTTCCCCATTGTCTTGCGTATCACTCTCTTAATATGTTATCACAGTGAACAATCTTCTACATTATTAATAGTACCATTTCTATTTGCTCTTCCTTTTTAAATTCCTCTCATCTTATGCATATGTCAATCTATCATCTTCTATACCTGGACGTTGGGACTAACATTTTAAAAAAGCACCAACATTCATAATCGTTTATTTTTCTCTCCATTAGAAATAATGTGTTCCCTTCTTTTTTGTAACTAGTTTTTCTACTACCACTTTGGTTTACATGTTTTTTTTATTTTCTTCCATGTTAAGTATATATTATTTCTCCAATTTAAACATAGTGAATTGTTGGAATTACAATAGGAAAGGTAAACTTCTGGGGAGGGGTGGGGGGTAAATCAACAGTTTAAATTTGGACCCATAAAGCTTTCACCACACATCCATATCATGTATTCATTAAGTAAACTAAAATAACATGTAAAGCATATACATCTAGAACATGTAAGCAAGTAAATATTCACACATGTATGACACCAGATATGATTACCTAGAAACCCTACAATGAGAAGGTAAAATTGGGGTGGGGATGAAACCCACAAATCTTCACTACTATACTAATAAACTGTATCCAATTAATATTACAATGTTTTGATCATGAGACATGATCTACCCTATGAAAGGTCTACCCTATCAAATTCTTAAAAAGACTATTAGGTCTCACCCTGTAAATGGATTTCAACACTTTTTTAGAAGTGTGACTTGCTAAAGGACCTTAACTCACAATTAAGTAAGCACCTTGTTAAAGGTTTTCAATATAGCCTGTTAGAACTACTCTATTAAGAGATTTGACAGATTCACCTGCTAGAATGATTCAACAATGATCTTGTGGTTAGCACTTGATTGATTGATAACAAATCGCCTCTAAACTGATGTATTCTCAATCCTTCCTGATCAGATGTCTCTTTGTTATATGTTATCTCCTTATCTTTTTCTACTCTAACTAATTCTAGAATACAATATTAGATCATAACTCCTTAGTCACCATGAATGCTCTATTTGTGCATAAAAACTTCTCTGTTATAACTTCTGCACACTCTCTCTCTATATTTTAGGGTTTGTCCTCCTTAAGAATATTTAGATGACTTAGGTTTGGGTATGAATCAATGCCTACGATTAATCCATTTCTCTCCTTAAACCTTCCATTTTCTGATTGGCTACATGTAACATCATTGGGAATCCAGCTTAAGATTCATCCTTATCTCCAAAATATTGTAATACATCTTTAAGTTGGCTCAAAAATGGTTTACATAGTAGTTTTTTCCTTTACAAACAACCATGTCAAAACTATCTTACTCAACATCTAAAGTCTTTGATCCTTGGTATAGACTAATCTTTATGTTGTGACTTGGAATCTATATCACTCAACATGCACTACTTGCTCAGTTCCTAAATCACTCAACATACACTATCTGCTCTGCACTTGAGTGCCTTGGCACATGAGTGACTTGGCACTCACTGTGGACTTGACATGCTCTATAATATACATGTTGTGCTTGGCATGTATTACTTGTTTTGCACGAAATAATTAAATGACTTAAGTGTGTGGACACTCATTAATCAAAACCAATCTAAGACCAACAATCTCCCCCTTTGACATGAGTGTCAAAAACACTTTTTCATGCTTCAATATCCTTATCCTTATGTAAAAACCTTAAAATTTTCAATTTTTTTACAATAGCTTGTATACCTCAAAATTTGATAACTCCCCTTGAGTTGATAGGTGTGATTTCTATCCAAAATTTTGTACTCCTACTAAGTAGATGTTCCTCAACTAATACTCTTTGACTTTATCTTGTTTTTTTTCTTTCTCTCCCTTATTTTAATCTATATTTTCTCTATCTCATTTCTTACTCTCTACTCTCATTCTTCTCTATCTCCTCTTCCTCTCTCCAAAAGATTTATTTCTCCCTCTTTATTACTCTCTCACTTTTCTTATTCTCCCCCTTTATCTCACTCTCCCCCTTTTGACGCTTATGTCAATGGGCTATACACTTATAGTGTGTTTGTCTAGAAAAAATTTATGGACCTCTAGTATTATCTTCGGCATTGCATCAAAATTTTCACATGCTACATCAAATGATTTGATTTGGATGGCCAGCTCAAGAGCAAGAAGGACTAGGCCATCTAATGTTGAAAGATTTGGATCTTTCTTAATGAGATTTTTAGCATAACCTAATTCCTTGTTAAAAATATCCATATGTGGGGTTGATTTTGTTTGGATGCTAATAAATTTGCTCCTTATATTGGCCCCATTTGCTAACAATGCAACTAACTAACTTTGGGTTTGTAACAATATTCTAAAGTGCTTCTCACTTTCAGTTAGTGCTAGAGGTAGTTTTGCACATAATGATGTAATCCAACTTTCCAAAATAAAAATGTGACTTCTAGTCTCCTATGTGAAGAGTGTTGGATTGTGAAATTTTGTGTATAGTGAGAAAATATTCTCATTTACCCTCTTCACATACTCAATTCTAGTTGTCAATGAAACTTGTGTTAGTAGTATATCACATGATATTTTCTCATTTACTTTGCTCTGAAATTTCTTTTCTAACCATTCTAAGAATTTTGCATTTGTGTTTAGGTCTACATCACTAACCTTTTCCACTATGTTTTTTAGTTGTTTAATCATTGGCTTGGTCTCATTTGGAGTTAGCAGGTTGAATGTATCTAAGAAGATGTCCTTGATATCCAACAATGCTTTCTTCTATCTGTGCTCCCTTCTTAGCATTTCCTTATGCTTCTTCCTTGCTAGGGCTTGTTGCAAAATACCCATCTACTCTATAGTCATTGTGTCATAGTCATATTTGGCTAATACAATCTCTTCATCAAGGCACACATCTCCATATTGTATCATTTCTTTAGCCTTTGATGAGCTTGGACTTGGCACTAATATTTGCAATGGTGTTGAATCTATGGTCAACTTCTAAAGAGTTTGACTAGAAGCTATGCCAGATACCGGTAAGGTTAACAGTGCTTGAATAGCTACTTTTTTTTTCACCTTTGGAGTCAACTCATTCTATTTATGCTTTTCCTTGTGTTCCAAAATGCCTTGTGATGTATCTTGTGCTTTTGTTGTAGGTGTAGATAAGATTATCAGACCTATTCTACTCTGCATTTCTATTATGCCTTGTGTTTCTACTATGTTCTTCTCAGTTGTATTAACCTTTTCAAATGTAGCTTCTAGTACTTTATCCAAAGGTTGTACATGAGTAACTTGAGGGATGATAGTAGGTGGTTCTTGTGTATTCACATCTACCCTTGTTGTTTTAGTCAATTGTTTATGTAATTCATCTACACTCACCAGAATAGGATTATCACATAATTTGGCCTATAGTGTACACTGACAAAGTATCTTTTTGAGATTTTCCTGTGACATCAAAAAAATCCTTTATTGTGATTATTTTAGTATTTTCACTTGTTATATGTTGAGGACTGGCACTAGGAAATTGTTTATCTGGTACATTCTATTCTTCTTGTTGCTCTACCTTAGTTGTTGCCTTGCCATCTATTTTATTTTTGTTCTGCCCTCAATAGTACCTTCATTTTTATCATCTTCTTCATCATCCTTCACCTCAATAGGCTCATGGTCACCTTCCTTCACTATAGTAAGCCCATATGTTACTTTCCACATTTGTGTGGACTTCTTAACAACATCTTCAATATTTTTTTGTAATATGCTAAAGGCTCTGTATTTAGGTACAAACCCAAATGCATATTTCTTTATAGCTTTAGCAATTTGTGCCTTACTAAGTTTAGGCATCAATTGTGAAAAAGATGTCTCTCTAATTTATCTTTCCAAGTTTAGACAATAGTTCCATTTCTACTCAACTCTTTCATATAAGCTTTTAGGCATTGAGTTGGCAATTTCTAGTGGGGTATTCTTGAATTTTTCCATCATGGCATATATAGCCTCCTCCACTTGATTCTTCTCCACTTTATCAATATTAACAAAGTCAACATGTGAAAACCCAAAAAATCTGCATTAGTCTTAACATTCTCACATAGATTCTCAAGATTTGATAGAGGATTGTGACTCACCATTTTAAATTACTTGTTGTCATCTGACTCTATTTTCTCCTCATCAGATTCTTCTTGTGCAACATATTTCCTTCTTGGTGTTTTTTGCACTTGTCCTCCCTGCTTTGTAGGTTTTGTCTTTTCTTTTTCCTTTTGTGCAATTTTTCGTGCACTAGCCCTTGTAGTAGGAATTGTAGACTTGGCTTGGCTTGGTTTGACGATTTTCTTGGCCCTTGCCACTATTCTTGCCTTAGCCTTCCTCTTCTTTTGATATATGGGAGTAGGTGCTTCCTCAACATCTTCTTCCTTGGCACCTTTAGCAACTTCAACCTCTTCTTCCTACTAGTCTTCTCTCATTCCTTGAGTAAGTGTAAGTGGTGCTTGTGCCTATATGTCCTCTTCCTCTTCTTCTTCTTCCTACTTGGAACCCTCACCAAATTTAGCTTTTAATTTCTTCACCAACTTATCCTTTTTCTTAATAACTAAGGAAATCTTCAATTCCATTGTGATTTAGGACTTTTCCATCTCATAGTTTCCAAATGCCTTAGCATCTTTATCAACTTCTTCTGCTAGTAAAGTTGTGATAGTTGTAGAGGCTTCATCCAAATTTATTTCATATCCTATGGGTCTCAACCATCTTACCCTTGGTGTAGTAGCTTGAACAAATGTATAGTTGGCATCTACTATAAAATAGATATCAACATAATGCTTTTCTACTAGTGACACTAGAATTCTTAGTCTTTTCTTCATTGACTACTTAAAGTCCTCAAAATAGCTAGTCATCATAGACTAAAAATTCTCACCTAATTCTTCAATGAACTCACCAATCTACACTACCATTGACCTACTTGTCTTCCAACCAACAGTTCAAAATGTAGGAAAAGTATTTTGAAAATAAAATAATATGCATATTAGTATAGAACCAAATTTGCATTGAGCACTCTTAGTCTTTCTAGTTTCTCCTATGTTCTCCATCAATTTTTGTAATTGTAACTCTGCAAGATCATTTGTGTGATCTTTCTTAACAATTTTATAACCAACATCCACTACTATATAGGGTAGACTATTTAATCTTCTGGATTGGTAAAATTTGTGTGAAATAATCCTTACTGTAATGTCTAACAAAGAATCAGTAATGCTATCAATTTTCATTCCTCTTTTGTTCCACACTACTCCTATATTCTTTTCAATGACCTCTTTTTAGTCACTCAATTTCTTAGGCTGATCTAGAGATGGATACCTAGTAACCCTATGGATTATCTTTTTAGTTATCTTGATAGGTCCATTATCTAGCCATAGTGAACCATCATGTATCCTACTCAAAACTATCCTAATGCATTCTATTTTGAACACATTCAAGAAATCTAGGGCTAGTGTTAACCCTTTTTTTTCTACAATTTTGTATTCTTCTCTTAGTGCACCATTATTACATAGTCTATCATATGCTTTCCTTATCTCCATATCACCAATGCTTCAAATTTTACTATTATAATATTTCCTAACATCTTGTGCCATTAAAACATTCGATGGTATCATGGATAATGCACTGGAGGGGTATTGTTTATATGCAATATATGGGATGGCTTGGAATATATGTTGCTTAACTTCATTACTAACTAGTTGAACATTCAAAATCTTCTTTCCCTCTACGTTATTTGAACTAGATGCCAATTTACAAAACTAGGATTTACAAAAATATAAATTATGTAACTTGGCACTCGGTAAATACCTTGCAAGATTGAACAAAATGGTGTTGAATCACTACAAAAATCTTTTGAAATCACTTCAAATGGATTTCTAGGTCACCTCTTGCTCTCCTTTCTCTTTCTTGATTTTGAAATAATGAAAAATGGATTGAAATTGGTCAAATACCCTTTGAAATACTACAATTAATGCTGAGTGCATGCACAATCATAAGCTCAACATCAACTAATTTTAATCTCACTTTGCATCCATTAACATTTCATTCACTCATAAACCATTACAAACTTGGCATCAACTAGCTAGTTTGTTAGCTCAACATCCTCTTGCATTTCACTCAGCACATAAAGGAAATTTTTCATGCTCAACAACAACATGAAAAGCTTAAAGATAATTCTTTGATTCCTCATAACATCTTACATCTTTGTTCATGCTAATGTAATCTTTTTAGTACTAAATCCTGTGGCATTGGTGTATGATGTAACCTTATGAATATTAGTTCCACATACCTTTTGATTGCTTACTTGGATGAGGTGTGATCACCTAACCCATTGGGTGAAGTGATCCCTTCTCAATTTGATGTGGAACAATCATCTTTCTTCTTCCATGTCTTTCTCATTTCACTTCTATCATTTTCCACATCCGCCTTGCCTTTGCCTTTATCAAATTCACAACTTAATGCATTTGACCTTGTTGGACAATATTGACTGATGTGACCAGTCTTTAAACAACTAAAACATGTGGTTTGACTCAACCACCCTTTTTAGTTAATTCTAAAGTGTGTTCTAATAGAATTCTCATGAATGTTTCCATATTCTTCATAATAATGGCAGCTATATCTTTATTATAATCCTAGTTATAAGAGTTGTCATTGTTTCTTACCTTTGTTTTCCTACTTGATGATCACATGGGTTTGGATCTACACTCAAAAGCTCTATATCTATACTTTTGACAATTGCAATAGTATGCTTCAAATCTTTGAGTGTGCATGGTCTTGGTTCTACATTCATGGTCTTGATGACCTTGTTTGTTGCACTTATGACTGTGACCCATGCTCTTATGCTTTCCATTATAATTTGTAGTTCTTCTATTATACACATTAGAAAAATGTCCTTTCTTACCATAATTATAACAAGTAGGTTTGGAATCCTTACCTTTGTTGCTCCTTTCTTCAACAGTTTTGGATGACTCACCTTCTTCAATACTTGTGTTCCCAGTCTAGATGTGTCATTAGGGAATCTCAATAATTGCTCAAAGTATTTGATGGCTTCATTTGGCTTATTTAAAATTTCAATAAATCCCTTTTCCGATTTTAGGTCACTTTATAATTGCTCATTCTACAACTTCAATGTTGTTATCTCAATGTTCTTGACATTCAACTCATAGCTGGCATTCATCATTTGACTCAAAGTATTAAATTGCATGCTGGAAATCTTGGTTAGCTATGATGATTTCTCCTCCATTCTATTTCTTAAAATCCTCTTAACTTCTTCAATCATGGCTTTGTCTTCCATAGCTTTCTTCTTCTATTCAGTCACCTCACGTAGTAGTATGGCTTGTGATTCTTGCTCTAGCTTCATATTTTTGATTTCTTTAGCTTGGGCTTTATTCCTTTCCATTATATCTATAACTACTGCATCAAATTCATTGGATTCTCCATTGGAAAATAGCTTAGTAGTGTCTATCTCTTTGTACTATGTGTCATTCTCCTCAATAGCAATTTCCTTCATTATCTTCAAGGATTTCTTTAAATCTTATTTTGCTCGACTTAGTTGATATAGAATGAGATGTATTTCAATCGCTTGATTCTCAATAATATTTCCGAACTTGTACACTTCTATTTCTAGATCTTTCCTCAAAGCTACAAAGCTTCTCTTTCAAAGAACAAGGCTCTGATACCAATTCTTGGAATTATAATAGGAAAGGCAAACATGGGTGGGGGGGTTGTGAATAAACAGTTTAAACTTTGGCCTATAAAAACTTCAATAAGTAAACTAAAATAACATGTAAAGCATATACATCTAAAACATGTAAGCAAGAAAACATTCACACATGTATGATACCATATATGATTGCCTAGAAACCCTCCAATGAGAAGTTAAAATTTGGGTGGGGATGACACCCACAAATCTTCACTATTGTAGTAGTAAAGTGTATGCAATCAAGGCTACAATATTTTGATCATGAGACATGATCTACCTTGTGAAAGGTTTGTCTTGTCAAAGGCTTACAAAGATTGTTGTTAGGTCTCACCTTGTTAAGGGATCTCAACACCTTGTTAGAAATGTGCCTTGATAAAGGACTTTAACTCACAATTAAGTAAGCACCTTGTTAAAGGATTTTAATAAAACCTGTTAGAACTACTCTATTAAGAGTTTTGGTTTATTTACCTACCAGAATGATTCAGTAATGATCCTGCAGTTAGCACTTGATTGGTTGATAATAGATCACCTATAAACTGATGTATTATCAATCCTTCCTATTCAGATGTCTCTTTGGTATATCCCATATCCTTCCTCTATTCTACTCTAACTGATTTCGCAATGCAATCTTAGATCATAACTCCTTAGTCACCATGAAAGCTCTATTTGCACATGCAAACTTCTCCCTTACACCTTTTTCACACTCTCTCTATAGTTTAGGGTTTTTCCTCCTTAAGAAGACTTAGTTGACTTAGGGTTAGGTATGAATCAATGGTTTTGATTCATCCATTTTTCCACTTAAACCCTCTCTTTTTCTAATTGTATGCATGTAACTACACTGGGAATCCAACTTAAGATTAGTATTTATCTCCAAAATATTGTAATTCATCTTTAAGTTAGCTCAAAAATGGTTTACATAGTAGTTTCTTCCTTTACCAAAAACTATGTCAAAACTATCTTACTCGACATCTAAAGTCTCTGATGCTTGGCATATACTGATCTCTAAGTTGTGACTTGACATCTATATCACTGAGCATGCACTACTTTCTTGGCTCCTAAATTTTTTGGCATACACTGTCTACTTGACACTTGAGTGACTTAGCACATGGGTGGCTCGGTACTCATTGTAGACTCAGTATGCTCTATAATATACATGTTGTGCTCAACATGTATTACTTGTTTGGCATGAACTAAATAAATTACATGAGTGTGTGGGCACTCATTAGTCAAAACCAATCTGAGATCAATAGTGAATCAAATTTACAAATTATTATGTATTTTCTTTAAAATGTATTTTTTCTTCCCCACCTCTATTATCATCATTTTGGAAATTATTAACAACATGATTTTCATAATTCTTACGTTCTCTACAATAGTCTTTTTTGAAAAACTCTTTTTGTTGTACTACTTCTATTAAATTCCTCACATCTTTAATTATTTTCTTAGGTGTTGGTCTTTCCATTTTTTTATACACAATTGATGTGTTACTCTTGACCTTCTTCTATACATTCTTTTGCCCTTATATATGCATACTAGAACATAACAATAAAAAATAACTAAGGAGACAAGAAAATGTCCTTTATTTCCTTCATTGAAAAAATTTCTACCTTCATTAATAATCTTGTTAGGTGATATTCTATAAATTCTTTTTCATGTTCCTCTTTATACATTTTATCTTTGTAAGTTCTCATCAATGAGAACTCCTTTTATAACTTATTTTGTATGCTTCTCATATGAAAATTATTTCATTTTCTAAGTTTCATGGTATCATCGCATAATCCTACCATAACTTTTAAAGGTAGTAAACTATATTTGAATTTTCTGAATATCATTTTTCTAGATACTTCCCATTGAAACAAAATATGGTTGTCATTTTAGCAAAATATCAACTTTTGAATTCCTAGTACAAGCACTACACTTATAGAAAATATAAGGCATTTAAGCCATGTCATGAAACTTGGAGGGGAATGTTGGAAATTAGTCAAAAATCCCCACCTCATTATTACTTAAATAAATTCAAACCTATGAAAAATATCTAATTGCACAAGTTTTTAGGAACATAGGTTGTTGTTGCACCCAAAAATATACCTGTAAATGCTCAATTAAATACTTATACTTGCCAAACACATGATTTAGTTAAGCCATGTCAAAAATTGTAATGAAGAATGTTATAAATCACACACACTCTTGTATGCTTCCAAATCCCTTCTCAACTCTACAATTACTATCTTAGATAATGATTTTTTTGTTACCTTATTGCCTTTCATTGTGTCTTTCTTTGAGGTGCCTTTTTTTTCTAATATATCTATTTATATGACTCTCCATTTATGCTTGTTTCTTCATATTTTTATCCTTCATCTTCTAGACACCTCACCTATGGCTCTCTTATCTTCCTCTTTTTTAGCATCTTCTTAATGTAGTATCCTTTCATAACAAAATACATATAATAAAATAAAACTGAAAATTTAATGAAAAAAAATTATATTCACCACCTAGATCTATTTGGCATACTGTTCTTTTATGCCCATTCCTTGATATAGATTGATGATGTTTAGTACAAGAAGCCTTTTGACCCATGCCTTACACCAGCTTATTCTTTAAGAGAATGGATTACAATATATTATAGTAGAAGAAACTTTAGTAATGTAATAACTAATCCAACTTATGTGTTTGGTAATTTTATACATTAACTTTTCTGTGTAACTAGAAGCTCATCAACATGCTGAATCATTATGCATGTCTTCACTATAGAAGAAAAACATTAAAAATATATTAAAAATGAAAAATATCAATTTATTATTTGAATAATATTTTTATCATTTCATACCAATCCCTTTTATCAATCAATGCATTTGACATCTTTAAACAATAATGACTTTGAATAATTCATGGTCAACTTAGGCTTGATCCTCCATGTTTAAACTCACCATATAAAATAAACCTCATTTCCACTATGCATCTTCATAATTTATTCCCTCATACTTTTCATTTATAATGGGGTTGACTATTTTGAAAAAATTAAAAAAATAGGTCTTTCGTATCTCATTGGACTAAGTTACTTTAATCTACAGCTCCTACAAAATTTTTTTTTCCAAATAAATTATTTCCTTGCTATTAACTAGAAAATATATTATATCCTAAATATAAATCCCATAATGTCATGTTCTCTTATATATTTGTGAACTTCTATTTGTCCAAAAAATTTCCTCAATCTTCTATATAGCCACTTGTAATATTAGGAAGAGTTGTGTTTTTCTTAGGAAAATTTTCCTATTTTTCTTATTTGCAATAATTCTTTATAATTTTTCTTTAGAATCCTCCCACTCGTAATATATCAACAAAATAATAATATTTCTTGTGTAAACACCAAGCAAATAATAAATTCATTCAATTAGGAAGATCAACTTATAATATTTATGGTAATATAAACTAGTGGTAGTCTAGGTGACTTTGTCCCTTTCTCTCTATGTATGATATATTAGTAATTGCAAATATACACTCTTGATTACTCATTTTGTGATCTATGAAAAATTATTTAAATTTATAGTGTTACTTCTTTTAGTAGTTAAAATAGAAACCTAAAATTTAGAACTTATTCCATGATAATTAAAAACCTATTTCATTCCATGTGTCTACATTAAATCATGTAAACATTAGTTTGAAAAGAGTAGAAAATTAATATTGAAAAACAAAAGAATATATCATACAAATATTATAAAAAATTTAACATTTTTTATTTATTCTAAAATATTATCTCCTTATTGATAGTTTAGACCTTGTTAAATATAATATTTGTTGGTGTTACTCTTTTATTCTTACTTAATATTACTTTATAAAGGTCAAAAAAATAATTATAAACTACAAAATTGTTCATCTCCTTATTTCGTTATCTTGTGACTTGCAACTAGGGAAATAGCATAGCAAATAACCAATAAAGATGCAAAATTATTGGTTACTTCTAGTTCAATATTGATGTTTTACATCTAGTTCCTCCATCAATAAAATTCAATTTAATTATAGTTAGTTTTGATGATAAGTCACACTATGTTCAATACTTTTCTATAAATATGTGATAATTGGCTCTCATATTTTCCAAGTATTAGTAGCATACTTCCTTTCCATGTAGGAAACTAATTGAAATTGTGTTCATCTTATAAGGCTCGTGTTTTTCTTTGTCTTCAGTGTATGTTTAATTTCTAACTCTTCATAAATGAGAGAATGAACTCTTGTTTAATAATTCAATAATTAAATATTATTTCTCTTTATTGTCTAACCTTTGTATGATTTTATTTATTTTTAATTTAATTTTTTTATAAATTAAGTTTAGATTACAAGTCATGTTGAGGTATTTAGATAGTTCAATTTTTAGATAGATAAATTATTTATCAACATCACCAATATTTCTCCATGTACTAGAAATTATATATGTGCAATTTCTCAACATCATTTCCTATCATCCAACTATCCACATTGTTCATTTCTAGACTATTACACATCTCCACAAATAATTACATACCTAAATATTTTATATACTAAATATAATATTTAATACATAATTCTCTATAACTTGATCAATTGAAAACATAATAGGAAGGAAAAAAAAAAATAGAGATATTCTAGTTCAATATTGATGTTTTAAATCTATTTCCTCCATCAATACAGTTCAATTTAATTAGAATTAGTTTTGATGATAAGTCACACTATGTTCAATACTTTTCTATTAATATGTGATAATTGGTTCTCATATTTTCCAAATATTGGCAGCATAGTTCCATTCCATGTAGGAAACTAATTGAAATTGTGTTCATCTTATAAGGCTCATGTTTTTCTTTGTCTTCAATGTATGTTTAATTTCTAACTCTTTATAAATGAGAGAATGAACTCTTGTTTAATAATTCAATAATTAAATATTATTTCTCTTTATTGTCTAACCTTTGTATGATTTTATTTATTTTTAATTTATTTTTTTATAAATTAAGTTTAGATTGTAGGTCTTGTTGAAGTATTTTTATAGTTTAGTTTTTAGATAGATAAATTATTTATCAACATCACCAATATTTCTCCATGTACCAGAAATTATATGTGTGTAATTTCTCAACATCATTTCCTACCATACAACCATCCACATTGTTCTTTTGTAGAATATTACACATCTCCACAAATAATTACATACCTAAATATTTTATATACTAAATATAACATTTAATACATAATTCTCTATAACTTGATCAATTGTAAACATAATAGGAAGGAATACAATTAGAGATATTTTGGTTACAATATAAACCCAAATCCCAAAGTCCCAAATTAATTTGAATAATTGAGGAGAGAATCCATTATATATTAAAACTAAATGGGATATCACATTATGGAAATCAACCATATTCACTAGTATCACAATAAAAAACTTAAATATTAGAAATTGCCAACTTCAAAATTAAATACATACAACCATACATATTAATATCAAATTGTATAGTTAATAAGGACTTCAAGTATGCACCAAAATAGTATTTATTAATATTATTATCTCCTATAATGACCATTATGAATTATCTGAGGTAGATCTCTAAGATTCTGGAACCTTTCATAAGATGGAGTCTTTGTGAAGATATTTGATATTTGATGTTCTTACTACAATACACAATTTTAATCAAACCTCACTAACCCAATTCTCTAAGATAGTAATATTTTACCTCACTATGTTTGGTTCTATAGTGATATGCTATATTTTATTTTATTTATATATAAAGCTTATTGTAACAATATAATAATGTAGGTTCATTCTGAATCTTGATTTTATGTACTAGTAGTTTTCTCAACCAAACAAGCACAAAATTTTCTTATATTTCAGCTTTATATTCATTCTTCATTGTAGAAAGTGATATTGTTCATTATATATTAGAATTCCAAGAGAATAATATACAACCATAGATAAAAGAGTAACTAAAATTACAAATTCTATCATCTACAAAGCCTTCTCAATATAAATTTCTATAGCCAACCAATCAGCTACACTCTGAATTATAAAATTTGAGATTGTAGCTCACTATCCCTTTAATATATCAATGTATCCTTTTAGCTTCATTCTAATATTTTTCCATAGGCTTTAACATAAACATAGAATCAAAAGTAAATACAAATGTAGTATCAAGATGACTAGTTGTTAATTAGTTCAAAATTTTAATCAACTATCTATATAGAGTGTGATTCACTAGATTTGATGCATCCAATTAGAGAATATAAGTGTAAATTTGATTGTTATTACAAGTTTTTAAGAACTCTTACAAAAAAAAATTTAGGATATATGAAGCGAAATTTTTTTTAGACGTAAATATTTCATCTTTATGCTGTCATACTTCCATAGTAGAAAATTAATGCATTTGTCCAACATCTATTATTTCAAAGTCAATAAAAATTCATGTTCTAAACTTCATAAATAAACTTAGACTCTTTCCTATGTGGAAATGATCATTAACATAATTAACTAAGATAAATATATCATTAAATGAGCTTCTAATATTGATATTTGAATCTATTTGACCTAATTAAAAAAAAGATTGATGTAGGTAGGATTCTAGTCTTGAATACCATGTTCTGACTACTTACATGGCCTTAATCTATTCAAAAAAGAACTCTTCACATCTATTTGATTAAATACCCTACATTACCAAGATACCAATGCCAAAAACTAATTTGATAGTATTGATTATTGCTAAATGCTCTAATTTCTTTGTATAATTAATACCATCTTTCTTATCGTACCCTTTCAATACCAATATATCTTTATGATCATCAATAATTCTATTACATGTGCAAATAGATCTACACAACCATCTTGTACTAATAAATATCTTACTATGAGATAATTCAATATAATCACATGTGTGATTCCTTGCAATTGTGTCTATTTCATTGGCCATATATTCAATCCAATATTGTTTTTCTTGTGCTTACTCAAATGTTTTTCCTAGTATTTTCCATGATTTGAGTCATTAATGCAAAAATTATTTTTTCTTATCACCTTGTTGTCATTTTTTAGAAACTCCATTCCAATAAAATAGTGGATGAATGATTATTTTTTTTCCTTATTTCATATTTTCTATCTTTTTTTCCTTTGGTGCTAGATGATTCAGGTATGTTATCTTTTCCTTCTACTTGACCTCATTAATTACTATTTATTTTCCCTTTTCTCAATTTTCTTTGATATATTTTTGTCTCATTAAATACTTATCATAGTCATTTTTCACACTAGATATTATAATGTGTATGTTTTATCTTTAATTAACTAACCAATGAAAATTCATTCAAGACTTTTATCACTTAGTCTATGCCTTTATTTTGGTATGTGTACATAGAAAACACACCCCAAATACTTAGAAGGGATCAATATGTGTCTTTACCTTGAACCATGCTTTTTAAGGAGTCTTTTTTCTTACTACTCTTTAGAACTTCTATTTAGAAGATGCACTTTTATGCATACTTCTATAAAAAAATATTTAAAAATCATTTTTTTGTCTTCGAGGACACTTCTTTCTAGTTTAATTATCCTCACATTCATCTTTTTAGTAGATCCATTTCTATGTAGAGTTTAGGAAGTAGTGAACTCTCTATTAATTCCACAATATATTCAAAAATTAATAAACTTATGTTATTCAAGTACTCACATTTATTATCTTACCTTATAACTTTGATGTACATAGAAATTTATTACCCAAAAAAATTCTTGAACTCTAGAAATTTTGCAAATACTTTTGATGTTGAAACTAGACAATAAACATATGTTTATCTCTAGTATTCATCAAGAAAGTTTAAAAGATAATTTGGATTTTTAAAGGTGTATCCATAGGACCACATCAATCATTATGGGTATCTGAAGATATTTTCTATCACTAGTGTATTTTCAAAAAGGAATTTTTATCCTATATGTTATTTGAAATGATATAATTTTAACAAAATTATTTTGTGTCTTTAGTTAATTGTAGATCTTTAACCATTATTAATATTTTGAATACAATTAACCCACTAACATTGAGGTGACAATACCTTCTATGCCAAATTTTATTTCCATATATTTCATAGTCCTTAGTACCTAGTTCTCATAAGTGAAATGAGTAAGAAGTGTCTTATAACCTATAACTTTTCTCTTAAAAAAATTGTATTCCTTTTGCATTTATTTATTAACAAATTATAGATCTGCCTCGTATTCATTCTTATCATTGTCATAATTTTATTGTGACTCTTAAGGAATGTGCTTCATTTCATTGGTATATTTATTTAGAGAATAATATTTTCTATTAGATTTATTTATCAATTTTCACTCTTACTACAACACTTAACAAAATTCCTCTTCATTGATCAATTATCATGCTTGAAATTTCCTTATATGTATTGATTATATATATCACACCTTCAAATTTTTGAGTCAAACTTCTCAAAATATTTTCAATGACATTCTTATCATCTACATCAGCATCACTAGACCTTTTGAACTTTGTTACAAAATCATTTATAGGTTATTAGTTACAATCTTTACATTTTTGAAAAAAATCTCATTTTTTGCTTGTGAATTTTTAGTGTGTGCATGTTGATATGCATTAGTTTTTTTTTTATCCATATTGAGTAATGTGTCACTGAGTATATTTTGCATTCTAGTGTAGCAATATATAAAATTATATTCTTAAAACTAGTAAAGAGTCAATATATTAGACATTCCACGACTTTCCATATGTTTTAGAAAATGTGCACTATAACCCAAATGCTAAACACAATATTTTAGAGATATATCTAAAAATGAACACTATCATCACCCCTTCAATTGGGACATACAAAAATACAATATTATGTTTTCTTTTGAAGAAACAAATGCCATTTTTAACAAAAAAAATATGCACGTAGTTACAAAAAAAATACATGTCTCTTACAATAAATATTTAATAATCCTTTTATTTTACATTCAATTCCCTAATATATCACTTTATTATTATAATATAAAATATATTTAAAAAATATTATCTCCTTTATATAAAACTATTCTTGACAAATACTTTAAAACTTTATAACATGAACTCAATAGTTTGATAATAAATCATAAATTCTTATGCTAAAAATACTAAGATACTTTTGAAGCTACCAATACTACAACAAAACGCATACAATAAATAAAAAAACATTACAATACAGTAGTAATAATATGAATGATAGGTTGGGTTTTCTTTCACAATTTCGCTAGCTCTTTTATTTTTTATTTGTAATTAAGGGGATAAAAATCTAGCTCTGAAACAAAATAAATATAAATATAAAATATACGAATGACAATGAAGAAATAAGAGGCAAGGCATTTCTTATTTAATAAATCAAATAGAAGGTAACATTATGAAAATTGACCATATTCACCAATATCACAACAATATTAAATATTAGCAACCATCAACTACAAAATTAAATATAACCATAATAATAAAAAAAGGACTCTAAGTAGACCACACAGTGGTCATTATTCATGTTAATGATGACAAAAGTGAGGAAAAAATTAACAAAAATATATACTTAGGCCTGCAAGGAGCATGCCAGATTCATTAAGATTGATGGTGAAAAGTATTTTGATAATATATGTAGAGAAATGATTCTAATTTTAGAGTATTTCATAGTATGTTCTCTATATTTTATTTCAAATATGCTTCCATAGTGATCTAATAGATAAATTTCTAGGATGGGAAAGAGATCAAGGTTCTGTAGAAGAACATATTTAATGTTAATAGATAAGATGATGAGAGGAAGATAGTAAGTTATCAAAATATGAATAAATATAATTTTTTTGAAAGAAAGTGACATGTTTGGATTATTCTAGAAACTAAAAAGTCATCTAAATGTGGGTTTTGTAGAGTTAGTACAAGAATAATTTATTAAAATATAACATTTATTGCAGCACTACTAAAACTGAATACAAATGCTTGAATATAAAGAATTCACAACCAGAAGAAAAAAACAGCAAAAAAATAAATACACATGTATTTAACAAAAAATAATTTGCAAGAGAATAAAACTAAAAACAAACAAAACTCTATCATAAATATATGCACATATAGCATATTCTTATTTGTATTAAAAAAAAATTAAAAATATTAAAATCTTCTTAGGGAAAAACTTCTATATTTTGTGGGTCTCCACCCTTCTTCCTTTGCTCTTGTGTGCTTGCATCAACAAATTGTGGATGACGCTATTGTCATGGGGGAGGCTTTGGTGAAAAATGATAGGAACGTTAAGAAGGCATTAACTAATTGTGGTGAAGCCATTGCTCAAAACATCAATTGGAGTAAAAATGTGATTTACTTTATCAATGTTAGTTAGGCAAGACAATTAAAGATTAAAAGGATTATTGGTTGTGAGAGTGGCTCTTTGCCAGGAACCTATTTGGGGTTACCATTGGGATTAACCCCTCCTAATAGTTTTTGGAATTCTTTGATAGATGAAACTTGCTGGTTGGAAGGGATCTCTCTTCAGTCAAGTTAGGAAGGTTATTGTTTTGAAATCTATCCTTCAAAGTGTCCCATTTTATGATTTGAGTGTTTTTAAAATTTTGAGAAAGTTTGCACTTCCTATTGAGAAAATACAGAAGACTTTCTTGTGGACTGGTATGGGGACTAAAAAGAGACTTCCTCTTATTGCTTGGGAGAATGTATGTATTCCTAGGGGGAGGGTGGGCTTTGTCTATGAATGATTTCTTCTATGAATGAACTCTTACTAGCTAAACTACTTTGGAGATGGTACAAGGAAGAGGGGGAATGGAGGAACATCTGGGCTAATAAATATAATAGAGATCACTTTGATTTTCAATATTTCCTTTATTCTGATGTTGATCAAGGGGTTTCTTTGATCTAGAAGAATGCTTATAAATTTAAACATATCTTAAGGAGAGGGGAAAAATGGAAGGTGGGAAATGTAATGAGAGTCTTTTTTTGGGAAGATATATGGATCTTGGATCACCCCATTTGTGATGACCCAAGGTGGAATAGGTATATGGAGGAGTGCAAGAATTAGTTTGGTACTTTGGTCAATGATTATTAGAAGGATGATTTGTGGGTGAATCTTCCTAGGGTGGACCTAAATTTGGTAGAGCTTGTTAAATGTTTGAATGTTTGCTATTTGAACCATGAAGAGGATGCTCTAATTTGGAAAGCCGAGCCTAGTGGTATGTAATCTATTACTTCAGCCTTCGCTAATTCTTTTGAGGATCATGATGAACCTTGTTGGGTTAAGGCTTCGGTGAAAGGTATGCCTCCCAAAGTAAATATCTTCTTTTGGATTCTTCTGCAAAATAAAATTTTAACTCTTCACAATCTTGAGAAGAGAGGTTTCATCATTGTTAATCAATGTGTTCTCTACAAGAATGATAGGGAATTGGTGGATCATATTATGCTACATTTCCCCTTTACAAAAAAGGTTTGGGATAAAATTTAGAGTTTAATGAATGTGGATTGGGTTTCCCATGCTACCATCTAGCTGTTCTTTTCTAGTTGGAAGGCTCCTTCCAAGAATTCTTCGATTATCAAATTGTGGGATTTTATTCTTCCTTATCTTCGATTATCCAATTGTGCTTAGATTTTCCATAAATTCAAGGTCCTTTTGATTGAAAACATTAAAATTTGTGGTACTGGACAACAACCTTATAATGAGCGGGAAGTTGCGGTGCTTAACAATTGGAATATAAGAAGTTTGAATATGAATACAAAGGATCCTAACCCAAGGGATAATGCAAGATGGGATTGTTCTTCGGTAAATTGGTTTAAGATTAACTTTCATGGGGCCTTGAAATGGAACTCGAGCATTGCTCGATGTGAAGTTGTGATTATAAATTCTAATGGTGGCTTTGTTGGTGGTATGGCCATATCATTAGGGAGCCAAACTAATCATGTTGTTGAAGCCTCTACTGCTCTTCACAGTCTTATTTATGCCAAAGGTTTGAATTTGAATGCAAAAGGTTTGAATTTGAAGAATATATGGATTGAAGGTGATTCCCTTGACATCATTAATTGTTTTAATAAAATCAATCCACCTTCATGGAATATTATAAATATTCTACCTAAGGCTTTTAAAATTATTAATTCATTCCAAAATTGCATAATATCCCATAACTATAGGGAAGCCAATGGTTTAGCCAACTGGGATTTGAAAGTTGCATGTTGTAATGATCATAAAATCATATGGGAGTCATATGATACATTACCTCTAGATGGATGCGATCATGTTAAGCATGATAAATGGAGAACTCAACAAAAATTCTTTAATTATGATGTTGTCAGTGAATTATGAGATTAACTCCTATGGAGTGAGGTGGGTTATAATTTTTGGGAATGTGGTCAGTTCACATGGATTCTGGGTTATTTCTTCCTCTCCTCATTTTGGTAGTGGTGTTCGTAGAGTGATCTAGGGTTTCCAGAGCAAGCAAACTAGTGTATTAGACACATAGATTATGAGGGGAAAGAGGAAATGGGTGGAACTGCCTTGCTGTGTGGAGTGGAAGAATAAGTCGAAGGTGTGGGACATTCTTAGGTGTGACAATTTCATTGGTTATTCGGAAAGACTCAAAGGAAATAACCCTACAATTACACACCAGTTTTTTAAATCATGGAAGGACGGCTCGGTGTTGGTTGGGAACTAGTGGATGGATGTCATGGAAGAGGTCATTGTGGAGGCTATAGGGCTGGATATGGATGGGATAAATTTTTATAGAGACATGAAGCTCATAGATAAGGCAATTGATGACTTTGTGGAGATAGAACAGGAGAGAAATTGTTTGGTTAAAATAGGTAACTTCTATTATAACCCAGCCTCTATTTCTTGTCCTTGGCATTTTGTGGTCTTTGTGATTATGGAATACTTGACTGTAGATGGAAGATTTACAAAATTCTATGGATACCACTTTATGTTGGCAAACCATTTACAACATGATGTTAGGGTAAATTTATCTTTCTATCTTTTGCAATCTCTTACCATATCTACCCATGCCATCCAGAAAGATTCGACTGGCAAGCATGTCTACCATGAGGGTCTCATGGTTTTGATTATGAACTTGTTGAAATCCAAAATTTTTCCAAAACCTAGAACCTTGAAAGGGGCTGATAAGGATACGAAAGGGAGTATTTAGGATAAGGGCTATGACACTGAGATGCAAGATGAAGCTGAAGGAGGTCTAGTTAGTTTGAAAAAAGGCTCAGGTGGTAGCTCAAAAAACAAGCAAAAGAATGTTGTGGAGGAAGTAACTAATTGAGACCGGGAAAGTGACTTTGTGGAGAAAATTGTCAGAGATCATTACAAAAAGAGGAGTGGAAGCAAAGGAATGGGTAAAGGATGTCAAGATGAGTGGGTCTCTCCTCCTTCTGATGATGAGCCTCTAGCTCAATGATTGGAGAGGAAAATAAATTCCCTGTGGTGATAGAAGGATAAGTATGATACTAAGAAGAGTGGGTATTCTGACTATGGAGATGATGGTGAATAGGGGTCCATGTCAGATTTGGGTGATAAAGCCGAAGGTGGGTGAGGGTCTCCTAAGGAAATATTTAGCAACCTTGGCTCTATTCAAAAGGAGATGGGTATCCTCAAGCATAAAATGTTGTTGTTGAGTAAGGAAACAGAACAACTTAGTAAAACATCTAAAGGGGAAAGAACTCTAGGAAAATGCATTGATAAGCTTTTGGCGGTCATAGGGAATGCTGAAGAAGTGAAAAATCTCATGCATAAGATTTTAGTGATGGAAGCTAAACAAAGGGTCATGGATAAGGATATCAATAGCATTCAAGGGAAGGTGTCCAAACTTGAAACTAGGATGAGTAATATGGATAAACAGGTTAAACAATTGGTGGACAATGTGAGTAATTTCTTGAAGAAGAATGAGGCTGTTAAGGGCTAGGATTCCCTTCCGAGGGGTGATACTTAGGGACAAAGTAAACATACCCAATCCCACTCGAAGAAGATTGAGGAAACCAGTAAGAAAGATTAGGTGAAGGTTGCCACTAAAACCATGCATGCTTTGGTGGATGAGGCTGGTGACCTAATAAATACTTTTGAGCTAGTCAGTTCTTGTTCCTTTGCTATTCTTTTGCTATCTTTTTTAGCTTTGTCTTGTATGACCTCTTGTTTTTTTTTGGGGGGTTTGTTTCGAGTTGTTTTTGGATACTTTTCTCTATTGTTCTTCTCTCATGTTTATCTCTAGAACTCTATTTATGTAAAGGTTTTAGGTCCTTTAAAACCTATTTTTACTTAATCAAAACTTCTATATTTTTCAACAGCATGACTAATTATCCACACACTCCCCCTTGATGCTAAGTGGACTTAAAATTTGATGACAAAGAATAAAAAAATGATTGTTTTCAATAGCCTTGGTGAATATAGCGTCTAGCTAATCTTGGGTATTAATGTGCTTGAATTCAACTTCCATTCTTTGTACCAAGTCATGGATAAAATGATACTTCAAATCAAAATATTGTATCCTACTATGATGAACTAGAATTTTTACTAACCTAATAGCACTTACATTGTCACAATAAATTATTGTAGGTTGAATTTACTTCTGCCCCTTTCTTAGCCAAACAACTTGTGTCCTAGCTGAAGTAACTACAACATACTCTTCTTATGTGTATGATAGGGAAACAACTTTTTTTCCTTTTATAACTTGGAATCAAACTAGAACCAAAAGAGAAACAATTTCTAGATGTAGAATTATAGTTATCAACACTAACTCCCAAATCTAAATTAGTAAATTGAACAAGATTGAATGTTTTAGAAGAGTAGTAATGAATACTTTCACATATCTCAAATTCCTTTTAGCCACTTTCATATGTATCTCTAATGGATGTTTTATGTAACATAAAATAAGAGAGTCTAAATAAGCAATATAAGGTCTTGTGTTTGTTAGAAAGATCAAACTCCCAACAATACTTCTATAATCTATCTCATCAACTAATTCAACACCATCTTCTCTACAAACCACAAATTCATGAGTAAATGAAGTGGAAATATGTGTACAATCAGCCATATCAAATTTCTTCAACATATCCTTTGCATTCTTTGTTTGAAAAATGAAAAATTCATCTCAAAATAGAATTCATATTTCATTTCAAAACAACTAACCATATATAATAAATCATCAACATACAAACTTAAAATGATAATATCATTACCTTCTTATTTGTAGCAAAGAGTAGGTTCACTCTTACTTCTTTGGATGTCATTCATCTAAAAATAACCATCAATCTAAGCATACCATGTTCATGGTACTTGTTTGAAACCATACAAGGCTTTCTTCAACTTGTAGACATGATCTTATTTTCCTTGAAATTTTGAAACCTTGTGACCACTCCACAAATACTTCATTTTCCAAGTACCCATTCAAGAAGAAACTTTTCACATCCATGTGATTACTCCATTTCTTCTAAGCTGCAAGAGAGATTACCATCCCAATAATCTCTTGTCTCCCTACTAGTGCAAAATTTTCTTCATAATCAATGCCATACCTTTATGTAAAACCTTTCACAACTAATCTTACCTTCTGTCTTTCAACACTCCAATCACTCTTATACTTAATATTGTAGACCCATTTGATTCAAATCTTCTTTTTCTCATGTGGAAGCTCCAAAAGTTCGCAAGTCTCATTCCTATTAATTGAATCTATTTATTCTTTCATTTCTTGCATCCAAACCTCATTAGAACATGCATGTTCAAAACATGATGGTTCAAAATTAGCTTGGGAAAGTAATGTAAAATATAATATCTCGCCTATCAAATGTTTGTCATGAGCTTTATTTTGATTTCTTTGATAAATATCAATGATTCATCTAATCTTCTTTGTAGGCCCTAGAGTTGAACTTAGACTTGTGCTTGGACATGAATATGGCCTAGTGTTTGGACTTGATAAGGGGCTACTTGGTGGACTTGAAGATCTTGAAAAAGAACAATTAGTTTCCTTTTCAGTATCATTATTTTCAATAATATCATCATTCAAAATAGATTTTATGTTTTCAACACAATCTTTTTCATGATAATAAACTCCCCCTTTATAAAAAAATCACATCTCTTGATACAAGAATCTTATTAGTAACATGATTAAACAATTTATAAGTTTTTGTCTTCTCATTATAACCTAAAAAAAATGCATGACTAGCTATTGGCATCTATCTTTTGCCTATTTTGATCAAGTATGTGAGCATAAGCCAAACAACCAAAAATCATAAAAATGATTTAAAATAGGCCTTTTCTCATACCATGCATCATATCGAGTCATCTTCTATAGGACACTAGTAGGACTCTTGTTGATAATATAGACAGTTTTAGAAACTACATCAGCCCAACTAGAATTCCTCAAACCCTTGGCTTGTAACATGCTCCTTGCCCTTTCTACCACAATACAGTTCTTCCTTTTAGCCACTCCATTTTGCTAAGGTGTATGGGCAGTTGTGAGTTGTCTCTTGATCCCATTAATCTCACAAAAATTCTGAAAATCTCTTGAGAAATACTCTCTTCCATGACTTGTTCTCAAACATTTGATTGTATTCCCTTACTCATTCTCTAAAAAAACTATAAATCTCTTGAAAGTGTCAAGGGATTCATCCTTAGTCTTCAAAAACACACTAAACCGATGTGTTAGAAATCATCAATAAATCTGACAAAATATGATGACTTACCCAAATTTTGTGTAAGTCATAATATTTTTTCTCCAAACACCATCTTGCACAAAATTCTCCCACATTCTTTATTTCCTTCATCTTCAATTTTTCAAATTTTCTTTTTGAGGTTTGTAGCTTTACAACCGTAATATGATAATTTCCATGGTAAGCATCTTTTAGTGTCTTCTAGAGGACATCAACAATTCTAGGAAATAAGCTCTTTTCAAGAGTCATTTGAATGTGAAACAAAGCCATTGCATTCTTCTTTTCAGTCTCCTTTATTCTCTTGTGATTTGCTTGAAGAACCTTCCAATCTTCAAGCTCCTCATTTCTTGATTATATTCAAGAATTTGTAAAGTATTTTTTGTCATACTAAAACCTTCACAATCCTCAAGCTTTCATACCAAATGTAGAATTAATGCAAGAATAAATTTTGAAAATATAATTTTTATTCCACCACTACTAAAACATATTACAAAGGCTTGAATATAAAGAATTCATAGTCAAAAAAAGGAACAAAAAAACTACATAGACATGTATCTAGACAAGTTTTATTTAAAAGAAAAATAAATAAATAAATAAATAAAACTCTATCCTAAATATCTGTGTTAGTTTTGGTAGCTTGAATAATTGTTCATCCATTTGCAATTATTTAGTAAATAATTGTTTTGTTAACAAATTGGTTAGACTAAGGACAATTATTTATTTAATAATTAACTTCTTTTAGAAGCAAGTAGAAACAAATTTTGCTAGGGTTGGTAAGTTATTTTATATCTTAGCCATCAATTGTAAATTGATTCTGGTTATTGGTTTACCAACGAGAGTAGTATAAAAGGGTGTCTAGTGGGAATTTGGAGAACAAGAAGTTTGGAGAAACGTTTGTAGTGTTAGTAAATGAGGTTGTAAGTTTGCAGTGTTAGCAAATAGTCTTGCAATGTTAGAAAAGGTGCAGTGTTATTTTGGGAATAGCAATGGGAAATTTTAGCAAGAGAAATTAGGAGCTTGTCAGAGTTCTTCTAGTGAGAGGCAAAGAATTTTTGTATCTCTTGTTTTGCTGAAGTTTAATATGATTCCTCTTCTATAGAATTGGTTTTCCCTTAGGGGTTTTTTCTAGGATGATTTGTCTGAAAATATTGTGTTCATTGTGTTGCACATTTCTTTCCACATTTTATTGGTGAATTTGCAATTCTGTTATTTTTCAATATTAAGCTGTGAAATTATTTTAAGTAGTAAAATAATGTTTTAAGATAGAAGATTAATAATCAATGATTGCAATAGTTGATTTTTCATATGGTATTAGAGCATTGTTGAGGGTAGAAGAGTTTTTCCCTAGGAAAGAAATTTTGATCTCTTTAGATTTATTATTGCTTCAATCCCTTGAGATGGATTCAACTAGTTTGAGAGATCAAGAAAGATTGGATGGTGCCTCAAATTTCGGTGTCTAGAAGGCCAAATTTTCTTTATTGTTGGAAGAGAATGGTATCAAGAATTATGCTACTAGTGTTCTACTTGTACCAATAGATGTAACATAGCTTACAACATATAAGAAGGATGATGCTAAGGCAAGGAGGATTATCCTTCATGGTGTCAAGGATCATATTGTTCCAAGTATCTCAAAGCTAGATACGATGAAGAAGATGTGAGACACCATTCTAAATCTATATCAAAATGCTACCACCAATAGGAAGATGATTCTCAAAGAGAAGCTAAAGAATACCCAGATGAATTAGGGAGAAGACATTACAAGTTACCTCACTAGGATCACACTTGTCAATGATGAGCTAGAAACTATTGGAGATAAACCTAGTGATGATGAGAAAGTGAGAATAGCCCTAAATGGGTTTACTAAACAATGGAGTGTCTTTGTTCAAGTTGTCAGTGGACGAGATACTTTACCGAGTTGGGATCAACGATGGACTAATTTCACTTAGGATGAGTTTAGACTAACTCTTGTCAATAGAACCAACAATAGTTAGAAAAATGAGTTGGAACAAGAGAATGTTTCCCTAGCAAGGAAATGGAAAGCAAAGAAGGGATTTAGCAAAGGATCAAATTCACAAAGTGAGAGGAAGAAGAAGGACCTTTTAAGGTTAAGTGCTTTGGATGTCACAAGTTTAGTCACTATGTCAATGATTTCCCAAAGAGGAAGAAGGGTAAGAAGCAAGTAGCAGTTTAGGTTAGTACAAAAGAACTCTCTAGTAGAATGGAAGATGACTTTTCACTCATAGCTTGTATGGTTAGCTCCACCTCACAATGTGTTTGGTATATAGACAATGGGGCATCATTTCATATGACAAGAGTTTGGGAGTACTTCTCTAGTTATAAGGAAGAAGACACCAACATCCATATTTCTATGGGAAACTTGTCCAAACTCAACCCAACTGGGAAAGGGACTATTCAATTTCAGAAGGAGAATGGAAAGATAATTCCACTTCATGATGTGTTGCATGTGCAAGTCTCAGGTATGAATTTGATTTCTGTATCTGTTCTTCAAGATAGGGGGTATAATGTACTCTTCAGAGGGACAAATGTGTTGATTAAGCACAAGGATTGGAAATCAGCCATAACTATTGGAGTTAGGAGTGGTCACCTTTTTAGGTTGTAGTTTGATACTCCTAAGACACTCATGAGCAATAGTAATCCTAGAGATCTTGGAGAGCTATGACATAGGAGAATGGGCCATATTCATCATGGAGTACTTAGATTGCTTCATGAGACAATGGCAGGTGTTCCAGAGGTGAGCACAGAGCATGATGTTGTATGTAAGGGACGTGTGTTGGGAAAGTTTGTGAAAGCATCTTTTCCAAGGAGTGACACTAGATCTAAGGGTGTTCTTGATCTAGTACATTTAGATATTTGTAGATTGATGCTGATGAAATATCTCAAAGGATATGAGTACTATGATACTTTTATTGATGATTTCTCCAGAAAGACCTAGATATACTTCATGAAGACTAAGGATGAGGTTTTCAATTGATTCCAAGAGTTCAAGGCTCTTGTGGAGAATTCAATAGGAAAGAAGATAAAGGTTCTTTAGTCAGACAATGTAGGTGAGTACAAAGGAAATGTCTTCCAAGAGTTTTTGTACCAGAGAAGGAATCAAGAGAGAATGGATTGTTCCTTACAATCCATAGTAGAATGGAGTTGTAGAGAGGGAGAACCATTCTATATCAGAGGCAACAAGAGCTATGCTAAATGACGAAGACATGCCTTATTGCTTATGGGTAGAGGCATGTACTACAACAATCTACATCAAGAATAGGGTTCCACACAAGGTGCTAGTTAAGATGACACTAGAGGAGGCTTTCACAGGGAAGAAGCCATATGTTGGTCACTTTAGGATATTCGAGAGTTTGGAATATTGTTATATTCCTAGAGATACACGTACAAAGTTTGATCAGACTACAGAGAGGGGGTACTTTGTTGGGTACAGTGAGACCTCAAAGGCATATAGGATTTTCATCCCAAGGACTAAAAGAATTATTCTCAAACATGATGTCATGTTCATGGAAGACAACACATTTAGGAGATCTAGAGATTGGCTAGCAGATGATCAGAGTGAGTAGCCATCAGAAGCTCCAAGACCAAGTCAAGGGCAACAAAGCTCAAATATAGTTACTAGTATGAGTGTAGACTCGGGTAGTGAAGATTCATAGAGTATGGAGCAACAAGTGCAATAGGAAATGCATTTGGAAGACTTAGAGGTTGACATTTCATCCTCTATAGTTGCCAACAGGAACCATAAGGTTCTAGATACACAAAAGGATTCTCTGGAGTTTATGGGAGCTCCTAGGAAGAGTGTTAGATAGAAGAGATAATCAACCAAGTTCAATGACTATGTGGCATTAGTTAGTCAGCTAGTAGATAGTGATCCTTCTAGCTATCAGGAAGCTACAAAAAATCAAGTACGGAGAAATGCTATGGTTAAGGAATATTCCTCCATAATGCAAAATGATGTGTGGGAGGTAGTGCCTAGACCAATAGATAGGGTAGTAATTGATCATGCTAGATCTATAAGATAAAGCACGATGCAGATGGTAGCATTGAGAAATACAAGGGGTTCTCTTAGAACGAGGGAATAGACTATGAGGAGACATTTGCTCTAGTTTCTAGGTATACTTCTATACAAGATGTAATCTCACTTGAAGTACATATGGGATGGAAAATCTAGCAAATGGATGTCAAGACAACATTCCTTAATGATGAGTTGAAGGAGGAGGTATACATAGAACAACTATAAGGCTTTGTAGCACACAACGAAGAGACCCATGTGTGCATATTGAAGAAAGCATTGTATAGACTCAAGCAGGCTCCTAGAGCATGGTATGAGCACATTAATGCATACTTGCAAAAAATGGGCTTTGTGAAGAGTGAAGTGGATGCCAACCTCTACTACTTGGTGGTTGGGGGTGAGATTCTCATTCTTCTTCTTTATGTGGATGACTTGTTTCTTACAGGTTCCCTAGGGCTCATAGTGGATTGCAAGAGGAACCTTGCAGAAGAGTTCGAGATGAAGGATTTGAGACTTATGCACTACTTTCTAGGCATGGAAGTGTGGCTGATAGAAGGGGAGATTTTCCTAGGTCAAAGAAAATATTGCATTGAAATCTTGAAGAAATTTAGGATAGAGGATTGCACAACCATGTCTACACCGATGATCACAAATTGGAGGAAGGTAGGTACATCTAGGGAGAAGGATATTGATCCCACTTTATATAGACAATTGATTGGTTCACTTATGTAATTGGTCAACACTAGGCTAGATATATCATTTAATATTAACTCTCTTAGTCAATTCATGGTTGAACCAAAGAGAATGCATTGAACAATAACTAAGCATGTGTTGCATTACTTGTGTGGTACAGTTGAGTATGGGATCATATATGTTTGAGGTGACAGTATTAGATTGATAGGCTATACTGACATAGATTGGGCAGGAAGTACAACGGACTAAAGGAGCACTTTAGGGTGTTGTTTTAGCTTGGGATCAAGAGTTGTTTCTTGGTTCAGCAAGAAGCAAAAGTCTATAGCTCTAAGTTTAGCAGGAGCAGAATACATAATAGCTAGCATGGCGACATGTGAAGCTATATAGCTTTGAAAGTTGTTAGTAGTTTTGTTTGGTCAGAAGGTTGAGACTACTATAATATATTGTGATAATTAAAGTTGCATTAAGTTGTCTTAGAATCTTGTGTTTCATGATAGGTCTAAATATATAGATATTAGATATCACTTCATTAGAGATTGTGTACAATAGGGAGTTGTTCAACTACAGTACATACCTACAAAGGAAGCAGGTAGCAGACATTCTAACTAAGGCATTGGGGAAGACAAAATTCATCTTCTTCAGAGATAAGTTGGGTGTCATGCAGAACAACTTCCTTGTTAAGAGAGAGTGTTAGTTTTGGTAGCTTGAGTAGCTATTCGTCCATATGCAATTATTTAGTAAATAATTGTTTTGCTAATAAATTGGTTAGAGTAAGGAAAATTATTTATTAAATAATTGACTTCTTTTAGAAGCAACTAGAAACCAATTTTATTAGGGTTGGTAAGTTGTTTTATATCTTAGTTGTCAATTGTAAATTGATCTTAGCCGTTGGTTTACCAAAGAGAGTAGTATAAAAGGGGGTCTAGGGGGCATTTGGAGAACAAGAAGTTTGGAGAAACATTTGCAGCACTAGCAAATAAGTTTGTAAGTTTGTAGTGTTAGAAAATAGTCTTGTAGTGGTAGCAAGGGGGCAGTGTTAGCATGGGAATAGCAGTGAGGAATATCAGCAGGAGAAATTAGGAGGTTGTCAGAGTTCTGTCTATGAGAGGCAAGTAATTTTTGTATCTCTTGATTTGCTGAAGTTCAATATAATTCCTCATCTATAGAAGTCATTTTCTCTTTGTGCTTTTTTCAAGAACAATAAATATTGTGTTTATTGTGTTGCTCATTTCTTTCCATATTTTATTGGTGAGGTTGCTGTTGTTTTATTTTTCAATATTAAGCTATGAATTTATTTTCGGCAGTTAAATAATTAATAATCAATGACTGCAATAGTTGATTTTTCACAATCTGCATATAACACATTTTTATTTGCATACAAAAATTAAAAAATTGTTAAGGACAAAGTTTTTGTTTTTTCCATCAACATCATCTATTATCCACAGATTTTTTGTCAGCTTAAATCCACTTTAATTGACCGCTGATGGTCCTCTGAAACATGTATCTGTAATATTCATGGTCATCCAGAACCACATCTATGTAATTGGCGAAATGAATATAGAGCATCCCAGTTGAAGCTCCAATGGCCTAGAGATCACGTGTATCAGACCTAGTGTTTACAGCATCACAAAAGTGATTCACAAGCTTTCCTAAGTTAAACTATTCATGGAGGGCCATTCAATTATCATAGATATAAGTTGAAATTTGAACTAATTTGAGTAAGTCTAAAGACTTGACAAGTCAAAGAAACAGATTTTGTGAATGGCATAGCATTTGCGGTTGAATGAAGTAGTGTTGAAAAGATTAAATTTCTCTCATATTCAAATCTATTTCGTCCTTGTATGCAATAGCATTCAACATTTAATAAGAGTCAGTTTTGATGTCAATTCTAAGTATTGAATTATGTTGACGGATTCTTATTTAGTATCCTATTTAATATTCAATACTTTGCTGTTAAGACGAGTCATCAATTCGCGCATTTACTAAGTATTAGAACAGTAGTTTCTTTCCACGTGTGAAAATAGTGTCAGTTATATTCAGCTTACTATTAGTTCTCTTATGTTTTAGGGTCTTGGTTTTCTTTGTTTCCTACACTTGATTGACGTCAAACTCCAATGAAACAGAGAAAGTAATCTAATGTAATCATTCAATAATAAAATCCATCCCCTTTCTCTAACTCCTATAACAGCTTTGTATGTTTTCGTTTATTCAATTTGACTTTTATAGAACTTCCTGGAATTATAACGATAACGATCTGATTCATCTGTGCTTTGGCTTCTTCAATTTCTCGCCTGCCTCTCCCTCAATCGGCTTTTACAGCGATTAGTTTTAACAATTATTCAAAAAATCCTATCTTATGGGCAGGATTTTACTTCGCACAAAAGATAGAAATGTTCAGTTGTGCTTCTTCACAATAAACTTCTAACGAGTATTTTTTGCCCCATAAGATTACGGCTTCCTAGTTTTCATGGATGTCATTGGAATTTTCCAGAAAACAAACACAGTAAACATATGTAAAGCATAGAGAAATTTCCATATTTAAGGCTGCACAATTTCTGGTAGTTGTAGCAGGTAGAAATTTACTTATAAACTCCTCTGCAATAAAAATGTTGTACTTTTTATCGAAGAGACCGGCCTGGTATTTCGTTATTGACTGTGATTAAAAATGATAGAGACTATAAATACATTAAACTTAACCATTTAGATGCCCGGAATTTCTATAGCTTATGAGCTACAATATACGTTGTGGGAACCGAAAGAATGTTTACTCTTTTGGGAATTTTTTTTTTTCTGCGTTGTTACAAATGATTTTATTCAACATCGAATACCCTTATATATCACAGGAATGTTGGAGCATTAATGGAGTTTGAATATGAAGATGCTAAAATATATAGTACAAGAAGTGAAATAAATCTTCTAGTGTGAAGTACATGCATGATTTAAAACGCCTAAAGAAAACATTTACAACGAAAATTTACGCATGGTCACGATAAAACAAATATATTGCAATACATGAATATTTACATTGCAGTTTTGTGTGCTACAAATCAAGGTTTCTTGTTGGTAAATCACTATAATACACTGTACATATAATACAGAAAGGTAATCCACATAATGACTACTAGGCAATTACACCTGTTCTTCTGATATCCATGTACATTCAACATGTATTCTATTTTTTTCCTGTACAAGACCTGTCAATATAATGAACACACTCTCCAACCCAATCCACACCACATAAAAGTTAAGGACAATTACACAATCTTCTAGCTGGGTTTCTCAACAGCACAACTAATATGAATTACTTGTGGCCTATTCCTGGACTGTGACCTTGCTGGCGGTTTATTGCGGGCCTTGATGCAATAACATTATGATCCTCGCTTTCTTTAGAGACAACAGCAATTTGAGGCGCAGGGGAAACCGCCTGAACTATACCATCCATCGGCTGCACTGGCCGAGCTTCACAAGACAAGAAACCTAAAAGAAAGAAAATAATAACAACAATACAAAACCTCATTCTGGAAGTACCAACTTTTTAATAATTCCTTTTCCGAGAAAAACACCCACGCCAATAGTGTACTATGATAACAAGAAAATATACAATTGATAATAGACTCTGATCACAACACAAATAGTATATGAAAATACAAAATCCTATAGCAAAGAGATATGATTTTGAGAGAGCTTAATTCAACATATATAGGCCGATAGGCTGAAGATTCTGTGAAGCATGCCTATCTGTACTGGCGGCTGCACTATCTACTGTGGGGAACATTTCATGTCTTATTTAAATTGAGCAATTCAGATTTCCTTCACAAATTATAGCCTGGGTTGGGGTTCCACTACTGCTTTATAATTTAATATTGTCCTACTTATTTCTTTTTAAGTTAGATTCTGTAATCCAACACTACGATATTCCAACATGGTAAGAGATCCGAGTGTACAAGTTCGTTACATTAGAATTGTTAAATATTATTTCTTTCCGCACACAACTGGGAATGAATAAATGCCTTACACGCTTGGACGGCAATTCAATTATAGAAAAAGTTTTCCTTATCGTAAGCTAATTTTTAAAGAGAAAGTTCCACTTAGATCATTTAATTTCATTTAAAAATAAATCCATGTTCTAGCAACCTTTATGTCAATTCGCAACATTTTGGTCTCTCATTAATATTCTTCATCAATTAAAATTTCAGTCATCAGTATGGGACTTTTTATATTAAATGTCATCTATTCAGTAGTTTATGATTTACTCCTTTTTCCCTTCTGTTTATAGTTAATTTACAGATTCGGTATATATTTAGATCGCAAATGAGTTTATGTTTCCTTACTATTCTTTTGTGGAATATGAATAAAACAATCTATTGCACCAATATACACTAGCTTATATATACTTATATATATATATATATAAAATGCCGAGAGTCATCCTTCTCGAAGCACCTATTTTAATTTAAATCGTAAAGGTTTTTTTTGTGTTGGATACGATTTGAATTAAAATAGGTGCCTCGAGAAGGATGACTCTCGGCATTTTATATATATATATATAAGTATATATAAGCTAGTAGCAGTCGCCGCGAATATGAAACATATAATAATAATTTTAATATTATATATATATATTCTAATTTTTTTTTTTTTGATAAAATTAGTATCAATTTATTTGTTTATATATATATATATATATATATATATATATATATATATATATATATATATATATATATATATATATATACTTGTATATATAAGTATATATATATCTAAGTTTAACCCTAACCCTAACTCTAACTCTAACTCTATCTCTAACTTTAATTCTCCCCCTAACCCTAACCTTAACCCTTTATAATCCTAAATCTAATGCTAATTCTAACCGTAACCCTAATTCTATCCCTAACCCTAAGCCTTACTATAACTCTAATCCTAACTCTAATTCTAACTCTAATGCTAATTCTAACCCTAAATCTAACCCTAAAGCTAATGCTAACTCCAGCCCTAAACCTAAATCTAACCCTAACCCCAACTCTATATCCAACTTTAACTCTAACTTGATTCCTAACTCTAACTCTAATTCTAACCCTAACCCTAACCCTAACCCTAACCCTAGCCTTAATTCTAGCCCCAATTATAACCCTAACACTAACATTAATTATAACCCTAACCCTAATGCTAACCCTAACTTTATTTGTAACCCTAATTCTAGCCCTAACCCTAATTATTACCCTTACCCTAACTCTAGCTCTAACTCAATCTATAACCCTAATTATATTTGTAACCCTAATTCTAACCCTAACCCTAATTCTAACTCTAACTCTAATTGTAACTCTAATTATACCCCTAATCTTAACCCGAACCTATATAACCCTAACTCTAACCCTAATTCTAACCCTAACCCCAATTCTAGCTCTATCCCTAACCTAATTCTAACCCTAACTATAACTCTATTCCTAACTCTAACCCTAACTATGAATCTAACTCTAATTCTTACCCTAACCCTAACCCTAACCCTAATTCTAACCATAGCGCTAACTCTAATGCTAATTCTAATCGTAACCCTGATTCTTACCCTAAATCTAACTCTAACTCTAACTCTAACCCTAACCCTATCCCTACCCCTAATTCTAACCCTAACTCTAACTCTAACTCTAACCCTCACTATAATTATAACTCTAACTCTAATTGCATCCCTAGCACTAACCCTAACTAGAACCCTAATCCTACTCATAATCCTAATCCTAACACTATATATAATGCTAATACTAACCCTAACACTATATGTAACTCTGACTCTAATCGTAACCCTAATTCTAATCGTAAACCCAATCCTAATTCTAACCCTAACTCTAACTCTAAACCTAAATCTAACCCTAAATCTAACCCTAACTCCAACCCTAACCCTAACCCTAATTCTAATCCTAATCTGAGCCCTAACTCTTACCCTAACCCTAATCTAACCTTGATCACAATTCTATCTCTAATTTTAACTCTTACTGTAATTGTAACCCTAATCCTAATGCTAACGCTAACCCTAACCCTAATATATATATATATATATATATATATATACATATATATATATATGTATATATGTATATACATATATACATATATATGTATATATGTATATACATATATACATATATATATGTATATATGTATATACATATATACATATATATATGTATATACATATATGTATATATGTATATATATACATATATATGTATATATGTATATACATATATACATATATATATATATGTATATATATATATATATATATATATATATATAAGTATATATAAGCTAGTAGCAGTCGTCACGCATATGGAGGATATGATAATATTTTTTATTTAAGAAATATATATATATTCTAATTTTTTATTTTTGATAAAATTAGTATCGATTTATTTGTTTAGTTTTATGGTTAGGGTTAGGATTAGGGTTAGAGTAAGAGTTAGGGTTAGGGTTAGGGTTAGGGTTAGGATTATAGTTGCAGTCAAGATCAATGTTAAGGTTATGGTTAGAAGTAGAGATACAATTAGGATTAGGGTCATGATTATGATTAGAGTTAGAGTTAAAATATTAATTTATTAAATTAAAAAATTAATTTACACACACACACACACACACACACACAAATATTTATAAATAAGTATTTTTCTAAATATATATGTATATTTTTAAGTTAGTATCGATGTATTTGTTTATTTTATGGTTAGGGTTAGGATTAGGGTTAGAGTAGAGTTGGAGTTAGTGTGAATATTAGGGTTAGGGTTAGAATTAGAGATAGAGTTAGGATTAGGGTCAGGATTATGATTAGCATTAGATTTAAAAACAGGGTTAGATTTGGGGTTATAATCAAGGTTAGGGTTATTAATAGGGTTAGAGTTGGGGTTAGAGTTAGAGTTAGAGTTAGAATTAGTGCTAGAGTTAGGGTTAAAATTAGGGTTAGGGTTAGAGTTAGAATTAGAGTTAGGGTCAGAGTTAGAATTACAATCAAGGTTAGGGTTAGAGGCATTATTCTCGTTGTACAAATATATAGATAAAGTAAAATGACAAAATTATATCTCATAGTAAAATTATATAGATTAAATAAAATGAGAATTATATCTCAAGGTACAATTATTTAGATAAAGTAAAATGACAAAATTGGAAGATCTGAATTCACTACATGGAGAACATTTCTCCATAATGATGTAAGTACATGACATATTCTTTAGAGATATAATTTCTATTGCGGCCTTCATTTGTTAATTTATCATAGTACACTTCTTTCATCATGGATGGAAACACATCTACTTTTGTAGATGCATTATGAACAAATCTCGCAATATCTTCCATGTCAATAATGTCAACTTCTTGTACATCATCAATTGCCAGAGCTGCATTCTCAAGAGCTATGAGCATAGTTATACAGGACTCTTTAATTATCTGCTTGTAGCTATCAAACTCTGTCTCAATAAAATGGTTCGAGCCTGTGGAAGCTGTTGGGCTCATGTCAGCTATCCTTGACTCTCTGTTAGAAGGTGCCATTGCTAAAAGAAAATATGATATATATTTAAAATTAGAATCATGTGAATAATAGTTAATTTGAGGGATATAAATTTGAAATCAAAATATTTTGCATAACATAATAAGTTAAGTAACATTATGAAGTGTAGAGTATATCAATGTAAAAATCATATTGCATTGAAAAATGCAATGAATTTTAGTGTATGAAAACATAACATTATAATGACCATTCATATACATTAAAGAATAAGAATACATAATTTTGTAGCATCTAGAACCAATTTATTGTTTGAAAGTAATAAAGCAAAAATTTGACATTAAAAAGAAGAACAATTAATTACAAACTATTACATCATTGATGTTCAAGGTTTCTCAATCTGATTTCCTCTGCCTTCCTAATTGAAAGTTGCTTCCCACTTTTCATTTTTTCATAGCGGTCATATGTAAATGGTGGCATTATTCTCAATCCTTCAATAGATTTTACACGAGAAATAGCCACAAATGTTAATCCAACTCTTTCCTTTGGACCTATATCAATTGTTGCTTTTTGAAGAGTTAGCCCCTGTGATTTGTGAATTGTCAATGCCCATGCCAATCTTAATGGTTGTTGGAAGGAACTTCCCCTCTGTAATGGAGCTATAGGAACTACTTTTGGATGGTGGTCATCAAATGGTATTCCAAAGTAATTATCAAATTCAACAGTGACATAGGCTGGTGGTTCAGTAGGACTGGTTCCAGGTCTATACACAATTTCTTGAATATATCCTAAAGCTCCATTGACAAAGCCGGCTTCTATCCAAAGATTTTCAGTCAACATGACCCTGGAATCTTTACTAATTAATAACTCTAGATCAAGTGCATCAGTTGAACCATCTTGAACTATGTTACCATTCCGTGTCTTAGTTGCAAGACTACATGCAATAGGATACCCCAAAGAGTGCAACATTCTCCTATTGTGATTGTGGACATTATCATTGGTTGAGAACAAATGTACTTCTTTGTTAAAGTCATCATTTGTTGGAGCATCAAGTCGTAGAGGGATCCTCATCATAAGAAGATTCCAATCATCTATCTTAGGATTGGCATCTCTCAAATTTGTTAGGAGCTCACGAAATCTTTCTTGATCTTTGTCCTGACCATCTTGCGTAAATATTTTATCTAATGTAACTATTGTTTTGAATTCTTGCCACAATAATTTAGCTCTCCTTTCGCTAGCATATGCTGGCTTATCACTGACTGGAGGTAATTGACCAAGATCACCAACCAAAATAATAGATAGACCTGAAAGAAAGAAAATAAAGGTTGAAAAATGTATTAGGAATACTACATATGGGTTGTAATATGTACAAATATTAGTTCACAATAATAGAGTTAACTACAACAAAAGCTTTACCTGCATAACTTTTGTCAGCATTTTCTAGGAATGCTTGTCTGAGACGGGAATCAATATTTTCCAGCAAGTTTTGCCCAATGAAACTCATTTCATCAATCAAAATATATCTAATGTGAGCCATTTCTTCTTGAAAACTTGTAAGTCGTGTCCCCTCCAATTGAGTAAAATCTTTTATTGGTATTCACAGTTTTGAATGAATTGTTGAAGCTCCTATATTGAAAGCTGCTACTCCAGTCGGTGCAAGTAATAGAAGTGGAGAAGGATTTGGCATTGTAGCCATACGAAGAGATTGACTGATGGCACCGATTAGATAAGATTTTCCTATTCCTGCAGTTCCTTGAATTATAATACATAGAGGGTTCCCCACCTGATTGCTATGGTAATGTGTCATAATAATGTCAATGGCCTTTTGTTGCTTTCCACTAAGAGTTGAAAAGTTGATGCATTGTGGAATGTCATCATACATGAGACATCCATGCTTCTTCATTTCATCAATGAAGTTGATAGCTGCAACAGTATTGTCTTCACATTGATATCCAATAGACCAGTTTGTATTCCTATCAATATCCCTTCTTCCCAACATGTCTATTTCAGAAACTTGCATATGTTGACCATGATGCAACCTGGATATGATTTCCCATTCATGCTCTGTAGTATTCTCTTGAGCACATACAATATCTTCTACATCTGAGTCGCTTGCAACTTCATTATTTTCTGTTGGTTCTACTCGGTGAACATGCCAAGGAGTATAATGGAGTGACTCCCAATTGGCCACTATAGTAGCATCACTATCACCAATGTCCCTTTCAATGTCATGAAAAGGTTTGTAGAGCAACAATTCTGATGAACAAAATTCAACCCATTTGTTGGAGTCTCACAGAGGAATCGATATAAACCTTGGGAAAACTCTAACTATAGTTACTATTTCTCTTGGTCCCCATTTGTTATCTCCTTTTTTTTAGGATTGTAAATCCAAGATCTTGCTGCATCAATTAATGTTATACCTTCCATACAAAGGGGTCTTGATTTATAACCTTGTATAAAAGATTTTGTATGATCTTCCTCATTATTCTCTATATTAATTGTTACAGGCTTGAAAACTTCACGTGAAACATTTAGATTAACAAACTTTCTACTACACTCAACCAATGGAAGCTCTAACAACATATGACATGTTTCCTGAGCGCCAATGTCTCTTTCTATAACTGTTTCTTTGAGAAGCTTTATATATGCCCTTGTCGCAAGATCATTCAGATTTTCCAAGTTTGATAAACGCATCAACATTTGATGATATGTTTGAGAACTTCTTTCATCTTTTGAAGCATACTTTGCAATATAGTTGATAACTGCATGTCTAGAAAGTACGGGTTGCCAATCAACATTAGCTCTCTAGAGCTGTAAGATGTGTCGATTATGTGTGTTAACTCTGTCATCATTCTTGCTGGCTCAAATTTTTTTTCACCAGTTTCTGCATCCTCATATAATCTAGGCCCATCCAAATTGATTGGCCAAGGAGCATTATACCTGGGAGGGATAAAGTTATAAGTTTGTAATGATGCACCTAAATAGTTTATGTATTATATGGACAAAAACAATTAAATTCACACAACAATTACCTACAAACCATTCTTCCTCTCTTTTTACATAAGCATGCACCCTCCTTGCAGACAGTGTGTCTTTCGACACAATTCAATATCTCTTCATAGTCTTGATCAATATCGTTAGTTATTAATAAAATTTGTGCTTAAATAAAGTTTTAAGAATCATAACATAGTGAGATATGGCATCATATAATTGAAAACATACCTGTATATTTCTTTGGTGCACATCATGTCTAGGATTCCATGCATGAATAATAGAATGAAAATATCTTTCAGCACTTTTTCTCTCTTCCTAATTTTCCCAATCAATAGTGTCCATGTTCGGTGCTCCTTCCAACCATAGGAATCCATGCACATGAGGTGAACCTCGATGTTGCCACTCATATCTACACCAAAATTCTTTTACTTTCATACCCTTTTGAAGAATTTCTTTTCTAAACATTGTATGTCTGAGATGCATGTAATGTGCAACAATGTGAGGATAGTCAATGATATTTTGTCTTCTCCATTTTTGAGCCTCCCGTGGATCACTCGGTGGTGTCCCAGGCATTAATGCATGTAAGTCAGGCCATTGCATGTCTACTGCACTTAATGTGAAAAAAATTGTTGGAGTTCCTACTTGGTCAAGCAAGTCTATTAATTCACCTTTGCATTTAGCCCAATACGACCTTGTGCCTCGTAGACTTGTTCCAAACCTCATCAACCTATCAGCCAAATTAATAAGTGGCATAGTCTCCATATGTTCATGTAACTCATTGATTGTAATTGGAAAATCTTGTAAATTCCTTTTTACAAATACACGGGATGAACTTTGCGCACGATGTCGCATTATCATTTTTGTCATAAAATACCTGAAATGTGGATGTTTACCAAAACGATGATCCCTATACCGAATCAAATTCTTAGCAAATTCATGAAGATAAACTCGCTTTATTCTTGGTTTTAACCAATCACATCTTCCATCAGGAAACAATGTTGGAAAAGCCATATCTAGCAATCCCGACGTAACATATTCATTGATAGGAGATGCACCTATAGCTGGCCATTCAATTAATTGAGATGGAATTGAATCAGGATTGTTCACCCATGCATGAATTAATTCCATTTCTCTTTGAGCATTGGGTGGTCGAGAGGCCATAGATGTAGTATGCTGAAGTATTACCTTCATCTACCTCCATGAGTGGACCAACAAAAATTACCTCATTTGCATCAGAATCAAACTCCATCTGCACTGTCTTCAACCTATTAAAAATATTATCATCAGAATTTTGGGTCAACTCATTGAGAGCACCTTCATCGATTGTAACATCTGCATAAAAGGGGTCATTTTCTATTTTGTACCTTAATGCTCTATACACACAGTCCTTATTTACAATAAAGTTATAACTGGTGCCACGTTGATCCTGTCTACGAACAATAATTATGGGCAACTTGTCAATTGAATGTGGTAAAACTTTGGATACTTCTTCTACATGTTGGAGAAAACATATAGTGTGTCCCTTGTACTTGTATTAACCACCAGTTGCATGTGTAACTTGAAGTATAGGACTAACACATGCAATCAACATCTCTTCAACTTGGGTCAAATTTGTAAACACTTGTGGCTGAGACCCAGGATCCATATGGTTTAGAGAAGAAAATCTATGAATACATGTCTCTTGTCGACACCTGTTACATATAGGATCTTCAGAAGTACGATAAACTTTCATAAAAAGATATGATTCTTGACAAACATGACACATATTCAGAGTCTTCAAACTATCTAGTTGATGTCTAAACTGCATCTGAAATCTTCTAAATTCACTATCAAGAAGACCATTTGGGTTTGCAACATTTTCCATAGTTCCTTCAACACCATCATTCATTCTCAAACAATTTCCATGCTGTGGGGTTGTAGGAACTCTTTCTACTGCGCTAGAATTTCCATGTTCAACGTCTAACTGAATATTTCCATGACATTGTTGGTTGTAACTTTTAGTTCCTTGGGCATCATTTACTTGATGGTCATGTTCTGGTTCATTTTGAAGGAGGATTTGTGGACTATTTCGACGCCGTCTATTTCTTTCTACATTTCTTCCATCTCTATGTTGGATTTCCAATTCTTCCACTGTTTCTTGAGCCCTTCTCCTAGCATGTCTCTCTCTATCAACTTGGTTACGCATTGTCCTTTGTTCGTCTATCTGAGCTTCTGTCATTTGTTCTCTTTGACATCTACGATAGTCTCTTTGGTATCGTCTATTATATTCTCTTTGGTATTCTATTCTCTCTTCCTCTGATTGAAAGTTCAACCTCGGTCTCACCATAGCTAATTATATTTAAAAAATGAGTTAAGTTAGAAAAATAAATGAAAAATACAATAAAAAATCTATCATTATATTAAGAAAGAATTTATTAACATTAATATAATATAAATATGGCGGCATTGCCATCCATATGTAAAATTCAAAAATGTAAGCTAACATTTTAATTAAAAATAATAATATATTAACATTAAAATATTATGTTTGATATGGCGGCATTGCCTTCCATATATAAAATTTTAAAAACTTAAACTAACTTTAATTTATACACATTATATTCTAAGCAAGTTGGAAAGTTGTGAACTTTTAAAACTTCGTCACCAAAGTAGTCATATTGTGGAATCTAAATCTTAAGTCACCTTAGATAATGGAACAAATATTAAATATTAAATATTTTAGATACAGAAGAAACATTAATATAATATAAATATGGCGGCATTGCCATCCATATGAAAAATTAGAAAATGTAAGCTAAAATTTTAATTAAAATATAATAATATATCAACATTAATATATTATATTTGATATGGCGGCATTGCCTTCCATATATAAAATTTAAAAAATACATTTTTACAAAATTTAAAAAATGGTAAACTTATTATTTTCACCTACATAAAAACAAACATGGAAATATAACAACTCCATTAAAATATCACCAACAAAGTATTTGAATACCTCTCTAAATATATTATTACAAATATGTATATAATTTAATTTTTTTAAACAATAAATTAAAGCTTTATAAACAATTATTCTCGTTAGACAAATGTTTACACCTTCTTCAAAAACAAAGAGAAGTCAAAATTTAAAATTAATTTAAATTAAAAACAAATACAATACCAATAGAAAGGAAACTTTTATAAACATGAATTTTCATCATAAATAAACCTGTTATAGCAAATATGAGTCCCTATTATATATTGAATATGGACATGCAAGATCATTCTCTGGGCAGGCAAAATGGCATAAATCGGTAGATTATTATTCTTTGTGCAGGCAAAATGGCATAAATCGGCAGATTTAAAACGAAGCATGTGCCGATTTATACGGGAAATGCAACAATATTTTGTAGTTTTATTTTTGTTTTCAATCGTTTTAGCAGCAAAAAATTCAGTACAAAGAACACCTGGTAAACAGCAGGCCATTGAAATTTTAAGATCCGAGTATCAATTGCATGCTAATTGACAAAACCTTCCAAGCAGCTAATTAGATACTCATTGAGTATAAATTCTTAAATTTGATTTAGGCTAACAACTTCAGGTAAACAACATATACTCATCAACTATATATCCTCCAATTTGTTTCACCTAATCCCAAGATTGATAAAATTTTAGATGAGAAATCCAAGGAAATTTTATAATTTTATTTTGTTTTCAATGGTTTTAGCAGTACAAAATTTAGTAGAAAGAACACCTGTTAAGGATGGATTTCCTGCACATACCTTGATCGAATCCACTCCACACAAATTCAAGTGCTTCTAATAGCAAATACTCTGCTCGCCCAGAAAATACTCCGCAAATACTCTGCTCGTCCAGCAAATACTCTGCTCCGCTCAATCAGATGTTCGGTAAAAAGGAGGTTTGGGCACGTATAAATAAAATAATTTGCTATCGTTCCACTTCCGAAAACTGAAATGTATGACAGCCTGGTCTTTAATTTTTGCATGCCATGATATTTGAAACGATTCTAATACCATTTTGATTGCAAGTTACAAATTTCAAACGATTTCGACAGGTGGTGATGAATATTTATTAATTTAAATCATTTGTAACTCCCGTGAAATCTTTTTTCCTTACACGGGAATATTCGTCGGTATATTATTGTGCTGGGAGGTGTTGCTGCGATTGTATATGCCTCTTGGCATAATAACATTGAGTTTACAACTACCTTATTACTCAAGAAAAATATTCTAGGAAAACCACATTAAAGTTGAAAATAAATATATTTACGTCTTTCTTGTTTTGTTTCATAATTATTTGAAGATAGTCATCGACGCAAGTTACTGTCAGGTTCATACACTAGATAGCACCATGGTTAGTAAATGTAGATTTAAATATATAACTTCACAGAGTAGCGCCTGCAATGTACAAAACAAAATACGCCTGGCATATCACATGTTATACACAAATGCTTCACCCTGAGGAAATTTGCACTTATACATTAAGATTATTAACACCTAGACTTCCATCATAAAGTTGTCGCTTTGTGTTCCCTTATTTATAGTTTGGCAGACAAACAACTTCCCACTATCTCATCACAAGTCCAACCTTGCTAGCCTATATCGAGAAAGTCATTGGATTGTTGTACCAATATATCTTTTGTATAACTCGTTCAATTTCCATGACCAACAAACTGGTTTTGTTCACCATCGTTGTTATAATGGCTTCATAAATTCTAGAAACAATACAAACATCTTAGTCTAAGAAAGGTCAATACAGGATAATGTGTTAGACATACGATAAAGTTGAAAGAATTTACTTCACGACGAGGTTGAGCAAGTTCTCTTCGGTGTCTACATTCAATTAGACAATGGACTATTCCTTTGGTTATCGACAGGAAACCTAAAATAAAATCTCAATCACACACAAGACATTATAATCCAAACATGTGATAAAAGTAAAATGATTTCTCACTACATTCTTTCTATAGTACACTATACTTTCAAAACCTTCAGTTGAGTATAGATAGAGAGAATTGTATAGGAAACAAACTGAGAATAAATTCACATCTTTAGAGACTAATCAACTGCACATTTACATATTGTCTGTATTATAGAAAGGCTTTTAAAATGTCTTTCAACTAGGAGTTCAAAGAATATGTGTATTGTTTCCTTCTGAAGATGCAATTAAATTTAGGGTGAAAGGATATTTACAAATTTTGTAAATAAATATGAAAATAAAATTCAGAAAGGAGTCTATGTATGTAATTTGAACCTCAGTATGTCTATCTTTGTCAATAGGTGGCACTAACATGAAGGTGTTTAATGCATTTTTGTAAGTACTATCTATAACAAGATTCTTATAGATCGTATTCTTTCTATTAAAATAATTGTCAATTATTAGATCAAATTGATATTGACCAGGCGTGTTGATTCAAAGCCTAGAGTTTTTCATCTTGATCTAGTCTAGAAAAACCATTTTATGTCTAATGTAAATGTACTAGGATATATGTGATCTATTTTAAGTTAAAGTCTAGATAGGAATTGAATCTCCACCACAATATTAGAAATTAGAAAGAGAGCATATATATGATTAAGTTGAGGTAAAAAATATTATGAAATTGTTGACTTAACAAATTATACCTTTTCTATGGTCTTCTTATCTTGAATCTTCACAAAATGTTGAAAATGTTGACATGAATTATACCTTTTCTATGGTCTTCCTATCTTTAATCTTCATTAAATGGTGAACTTTCAAAATAGGAATTCATGCATGCTTTTACTAATGGAAGAATAACATAAAAATAATTATGGATGCTAACTTGAATACTTAAATATTTGACACCTACTTTTTTGTACTTTAAAAATTTGGTTGTTTTCATGATTTCTTGATGATACTTAAACTAATTACTGATAGATATGGATATAAAAATGGGCATGAAGCATGGGTGAAGTATTTATTTATACCATCATCACAAAATGTCTTAATAATTTGAAAAAAAATGCTAACATCATAAGAACATGATCATTCAAGATAGTTATGATCATTAGAAGTTCAACCAAGGACATAATAATGTTAGAGATGGGTTCCTCGTATAAAATTCTTTGAGAAAATTGGTTCCTTGGACTATAACTTGCTATTTTGGATTGAATTATGGAAACTGGACTCCATATTATGATGAGTTTCTAGATATTTTGACATGAACTTAAAACAATTAAGTCTCTATTATGAATATAATAAAAAACCACTTAAAAGACCCCTTATTAGTTTTAATACTTAGAATATATTATATTTATAAACATAGATTTATATGTTTTTTTATCATAAAATTTATACATAAATGTAATAGGATGTACCTATTGGACTAACAACCAATATTTCCCATCATGATTGATGACATGGATAGTCCACCTCCTACTACCTATAGGTCTAGTGGTTGTATCAAGCAATGATAGGTCAACCTTCTAGTGCAAGAAGTGGTATTAGACCTTTGTTACTAGTTAGAATATCAAATTGGGTAATACTCAGGGCTGGATTATTTGACTAACTTCCAATGTTTCTCTTTGGAAATTGTGACCTGCATTAACCATATTTTATGTTCTATGAGCCTAGTAGTTGTGTACAACATTAAAACATCAATATTTTGCTAAAATGACAATCCTAGCTTGAAATAGTAGCATGGAACATATAGATCACTAGCTCTATTTATAATCTCCAAAATATATAGATGGATAATTAAACACATTAATAATAACACTATATTAGGATGCCTTTATTTCAATCAAAATCTTCACCATAATCATTCAACAACACCATAAAGCCAAAAATGTTAGAAGTTGGCTATAATACTTTCCAAGAAAAAAAGGTGGTAGGTGCTTAAAATACCATCACCCAATTCTTTTATATCAATATCAATAAGCCACAACATAGAATAGCCTATTAATGTTATAATGCAATAAACTTTAACAAACTGTCATATCATTTCTAATAATTTAGAATGAAAACACAATGTCTCTTATTATGAGCTAAATATAATCATGACATTTGAGAAGTGAGGGCCTCTTATATCAAGCATAAATTTACATCATCTAGAAGGTAGAGGAACCTAATAGATGAAGAAATCAAACAAAAAAAATTCAAAAAAATTAGTTAGTCAGAACAATTATCTTGTAAAAAAAAATTGGCATTCACTAAAATACATTACCTAATGCATATTTTAATATTCTAGGACAAGATCTCTTTTAGTTACTTAACACCTTTACCAAAGTATATCAAGAGTAGAAGAACACATTTGAAGTCATCATAATGGCCTAAATAAATTGAATACTAGTTTAGAAATTACCATGTTGCACTTATAACAATATAACTTTACTTCTAAATACAATAAATAAATATCTAAATTGGAATACTACCCCAGAATTATTGCAAAAGATAGTGAAAGATTACAAATAATATGACTACTACTTCAACAACTGATCTCATTAAATTTAAAGGTAGCTTCCAAAACACATATCATGTTACTTAAATAGATTTAAATAACATCAAAAAGACATATGCAATGCATAAAGCACATCAAGTATTGTACATGAAAACCCTTGGGTAGTGTGAGAAAACCCTAATGGAGATTGCACCCACAATACCTTAACTATAGTAAAAGATTATCCTTATTAGCTGGTACAATTACCCTTTTTTTGAATTCACCCTTTTAGGAGTGATGTGTACACTATTAGGAGTATAGTAGATATTAGTTAGGATCTATCTCACTAGAGGATATAAAAATCCTTCTAAGAGTCCTCCCTATTAAAGTATTTGCACAAAAACACTTGTCAGAATCCACTCAAAAATGGGTTTTTCCTTGCTACAATTATCATGGAACAACAAGTTGACTAACTTGTAAGTAAAACTACTTGCCTATCATATTGTATTCTCTCTAGTCACTTAAATACTAGATTTTTTTCTCAATACCTTCTTCAAACCTTGATAGAACCTCTATAATCACAAAATTCTTCTACCAAAATCACCTCATTGTAAAATTTATTTCAATAAGAAAAATGTATGAAAATAAAAAATACGTATGCCAGCTATACTTCACCATCTATTCAAATTTCAAACTTTTAGTTCTCACACCATATGAAGTTCATATATCTTGATGTATATAATGTATTTCTTATCACCACCTTGATCAACATTAGGGTTTTCATGTGATATTTCTAAGAATAGTAAAAAAAATATAGCCTTCTCTAATTTTTTATAGAATCTTTTCTTCACACTTGCTTCGATTACACAATTGTCATCTCATCACATATTCAATTAGTTATGACATGTAATTATACCTTATGTTCTTACAATAGTGGTCATATAGATAAACAATCAATGATCTATGATTGATAGCTCAGTAAAATGAGTTATATATCTTGCAACACATTTTGATACTAATATCTTTTGCGTATGGCATTATTATGCATTTCAATTTTAGACATAGTCTATATACATTGCACAAAAGATGTACCTATGACTTCTCCACTTGAGTGACACTGCATTTTGATTATTTCAAGAATATCTCACTTGTAGTTTCTCTTTGTGCATACCATTAACAACACTTAATTATTTTTCCTATACACTATTACTTCATTATCATATTGACTAATCAAATTTTTGCGTCATGAGTATATTACCATAAATGGGAATAGAGAGCTCTAGTAATTTTGACTAAATCTCATAATTCATAATAAGACAAAAAAATTCCATAACTTTCTTATTAGTTCTATTAGCCTCCCCCTTCGTTATTCATGGAAATATCTATGGCAAAAAATTTCTGATTAGGTGCTCTTCTCTTTTCATAACGCTTATGAATGTTTAGTCCCTCTTACTATTTTCTTTCCCTTTCTATTTTGAGTTCATTTTTGCAATAACCAATTCTCCCCATTTTGTCAATAATGACAAAGGTCACATAAACCAAATTATTGACAAATAAATACTCACAACTTGTCAAATACTTCTTTTAAGTTTGTCTTTGATGAGTGTAGAAAATTATCACATTACCTCTTCAAGTGTTCTATGTTGAATATATGTCCCTATAGATTTTCCACTAACTCTATAATTGAATCTAGAATGGTCATACTTGGTGACCCATGTAGACCTTAAATATTGTGAATACTTTTTTGGATCAACTTGATTGTAGCTATTAAATATGACTATAACTGCAATATAATTTTAATCCTCTTCTCCTATTCTATATGGATTTCCTTTACCCTTTGTGTTATTAGCTTCAGTTGTGCATTATATTCCTATGCCAAACTTGAGATTGGCTCAAATTGTTTAATTGAAATTTCTAGTTCCTTTTATTCCTCATTTCTTCTCTTCTCTAAACCATTAATAAATTCTATTAGTTTTGATACTATGGCTATTAGTTAACTAACATCCTTGATTGTATCCTTTACTAGTTTTGATATTATGGCTATATGTGGCACTACTAACTATAGCACTCATAAATGTTTTCCTCCCAAACTTGTGAAATCGCTTATCCAAATAGTTTACCACATATTGTTATTTGTGAAGCATTAGATAGCATCCAAAAGGATAGGGGGCTGACCCTAAAGTATCAAAAGGCTTAACAATCAGCTGGATGTTACTTCATAGTTATCTAACCTAAGCAAGCTTCAACATTCAAAAAACATATAATAACTAGAGCTGAATTAACAATACCATCAGTTCTAAAAGTAGCAGAAAGAAAAAACTAAAAAAAATTTCATTACCACATAAATAACTTGTTGCTATTAGTCCTACATATCGACATATACATATAATAAAAAATCTTTTAGGTTATCTAGTTCATAGTAAACAACACCATAACAACAAGAAAGAAAAAACCCAGACCTAGGGCTAGCTAACCTACTTCTTTCTAGGATCCTCATCCTTCTTTTCCTCAAGCCTGACTTTGTTCATGTCCTCCCTCTCCAATTTGACAAGTTTATCTAGGAACATACTCAATGATTCCTCCACCAAAAACCCATAAATGAATTAGGTTGTCTTGGCCCTTCATATCCTTATTGAATTGCAAAAAGTAAAGGGTGGTGGCTACAGAATGCATGACTTTGGTGGAGAATTCCACCAAAATGTCAATTTTTTGACATATGCCAATACAATTGTCTTCCAAATCCCTCATTAACTACTCTAGCCTATCCAGTCTAGCCTTGGTGTGGCTTTGGCCATGGCTAAACTTGCCTTTTTTCCCCTCACTTTTAGGAGTATCTTTTCTAGAGGAGGTGATGACCTCCCCCTAGCTTTTAGTGGTGGTAGCTTCAAGAGTATCATAAATGTGACTAGGGCTAGTGGGGTTGGTGATAGGCTTTGTCTCTTGGGGTAGTCTCTTCCTTTTGGAAAATTCAGAGCTAGAATCATGCTTGGGTGAGGACTTGAATTTTTCCACCTAGAGGTGTTTGCTAGTTCTCCTAGCACTTTTATTAATCTTCCTAGTGTCCATATCTGAATCAATGGGGATCATTTTAACCTCTTGGCTAAGGGTTTTCATTATTTTTTTGTGGCTAGGACCAAGACCAGGATCTAAAGAGACTCGGGGTCTTCTAGAAGCTAGTAGGTTGACTAAATTTAGCTAGTTTTGGGCAGGATGGTGGATATATAGTTTGTTCATGAAACCCTAGTAGATGAGATAAAAGGTTTTACCCTCCTCATTTTTCCTCCTAGGCTTATAGATACAATCTTCTATAGAATGTAACAAAAGAAATGGAAAGGAAACATTATCCTAGTTTCTAAAGTAGTTAAGAATGGGGAAATGGTAATAATAGAGTACTTGAAATTAGTCCTGGAGGGTAATATATCTCATAATAGCATATCAGATGAGATCCCATGGTTTAGGAAAGTCTTCCCTTGAAAACCCACCATCATTCACAATGGTTCCTCCTTAAATTTTGAAAAATTTCACAAATTGGTTTCCTCATTGGCTTTGGCCTACTTGTGTAGTTCTTGCCCTCCAAGATAAAATCTCCAACCTTTACAATGACTTCCTCCATGTTTTCAAAACCCATACCATTGATTGTCACTTTCCTATCATTCCACAAATTAAAGAGCTACATGGAGATTTTCTCACCATGTTTTGTTATCCCTTCCATAAATGGTAATAGGCCATCATCTTGTAGATAAACTATCGATGCTTCACTCTTATAGATGCCAGCCTCTCGTCCTATAGGTTCAATATGATCGCTAGTGCCCATGCCTTCACCAATTCAACCACCAACTTGTTAGATTTATCCAATGTAGCCTATTATAGGTATCACATTTATTGAATACAAAATAAGTTGCACCCAATATTGCAAGGAAAAGGTAGTAAAAAAGCATCATAACTCCACAAGGTTTCCTGGAAACCAAAACACCACACTCACCGACATGTGTTGACAGTCCGTTTCCATCCATAAATGATCATCACAAGCTATGGTTGGACTAGGAATTCAAAAAATTATCTTTTCTATCATCAATTACTAGTTTTTTACATCTTGACAAATCCACCGTTGGCATCCTTTTTCATCAATACTTAAACCTCACGAAAATTGAATCATCAAGGCAAATCTGCATACAATCTTGAAAAATGATCCCTTTACAAAGAGCCTTTTCTTAATGCCCATGAAGATGATTGAAGGTCTTCCACTTATTGTGATGCTTCATGTGTCTCTATTGCAAGTATACTCCCTTCAATCATAACTTGAGTTAATGATGGAAACTATCTGACATCCTCTCATTCAATTAACCACGTGACACTATGGCCAAATATCCCCAATTCATTTGCCACACCATTCCCTTCATGATATATGTGATCCATGTGGATCTCATGGCACTCTTCTATGAACTTGTAGATTTCACAAATTATCACTTTGATCAACTAGCTGGTCCAACCCTCTTCCTTAACCACATTAATAATTAACATTGAGTCCCTCAAAATGGAAAGCTTATTAATTCTGTGATTTTTTGCAATTCTCAAGCCCCATAGAAGTGCCAAGGCTTCTGCTTCATTTTTTGAGCCGTCTCCATAGTTACTAGTATATGAAACCTCTAGATTTCCCATACTATTGTAAAAGACATCTCCCACTGTAGTACTACCCATCATGGCCAAACCCTCAAAATTTAGCTTGATCCAAAACTTAGGGGGAGGGTGTAACCACACCATCTTCTTTCTACTCATGGCTTTGGAATTGTCAAATCATGCCACTATTGGACCTACATCCCAAGTAGAAGCCCATTTCATGTCAAGTATGCTCAGTGGATTCAAGAGCTTCCACTGCATTCTTTTACAAGTTTGATGATCTATTATGCCACTCTTGAGTTGGAAGTGGCTTGTTCTTAGAAAATTATATTATTCCAATCCTTCCATATTTTCCATGAGACATATGGGGGAAGTATAGACCATAATTTTTTAAGGTAAGGGTGGTTGGAAAGATTGTCCTAGTTAAAAAATTGTTGTAACTCTCCATCGACACACCAATGGACCTCCCAGAAGGCAAGGACCTCCCTCCACACCTCTATGGAAAAAGGGTAGTGGATAAGAAGGTTTGGAATTGATTCAGGATATTAGAGACATAAAATGTAGTGGCTGGAGAGTTAACATCCTCTTCTTTGGAGGTTATTCATAGTGATGATAGACCCATGCAAAGCTATTCACCAAAACTAATTTATCTTTGGTACGATCTAAAAGTACTAGACCTTTCTCCAATCTCCATGGGCCACATCCTCCCCAACAATAGAGATAAGTAGACTTCACTATGAAATCACCCAAGGGGGTAAATTTTCAAAACAATGACTCCTCCATCAAGGTAAGGGAGATCCTATAATTCTGAAGGAGATCTTGCAGTTCTAGGGAAATGCCTATCTTTATAGGCCCCTAGTTCAAGAATTTAATCCATTATCGATTAGGGGTGGTAAAGCTTTGAGTTAGAGAGCCATACAATCTAGTACACATCTCATGTAGAGGTAAGAACTTAGTGTGCATGAGGGGGTTTCTTTAGAGCCATTGATCTTCCAAGAAGTCAATTGAGTTTCCATTCCCCATGATTCCATCTTCAAGATTTTTCTAGTGTTAACCTCATTATTCCAGATTTTAGAACCCTAGGGGAGGGCATGTGCCCAAATGAGGTGATGGATATAAAACCGCCCAAGCTATTTAGTCATCACAATGTTGCACCAACTACCCTAATAATTCACCAATTTCTAGCCAATTTTTGTTAGGAGGGCCTTATTCAAGTGTCCTATTCTTCTTATATTCGATCCTCCAAATCCTTTAAAATGAAATACTTTCTACCAACTCACCAAGCTCATCCTAAACTTCTCTTAAATACTAGACCATAAAAAATTTACATTGGATTTTTTCAAGAATGTCTCTATATCTGCCTAGGATTTTGAAGATGGAGAGGAAACAAACTAGGATGCCCTACAAGTAGCCTGAGAGAACCTAGAATTTCCACATGTTGCTCAAAAGTTTACATTTCTAGCACACCAACTTTCTCTAGAAACATTCAACTAGGCCATTCTAATACTAATTAGAGGTTTCTTTAATTATGAGTGATAGACCAAGATAAGTGTCTAGGAAAGATGCCTCTTGCCAAAGTTAGTCAAAGAAACTAAATTTCTACTTAAAATGTCCACCATAATGATGAATTGGTAAGGAGATAGGGGCTCACCTTGGTGCATACCTTGGGAAGAAGAGAAAGATTTTCTTAGAGCTCCATTAATAAGTACCAAAAATGTAACATAGGTCACTACATTTTACATAATTCTAGTAACATTCTCATTAAAGCCAAACTTAGAGAGAATAGCAAAAAGAATTTCCCTACTAACCTTATCACAAGCTTTGGAAATATCTATTTTAAGGGCCATATCTTGATTCTTTCTTCTTTTCATAGAATGGATTACCTCATGAGTGGTTATTACTATGTCAAGAATATGTTTCCATGGCACAAAACCATTTTGGTAGGGGCCTATGAACTTAAAAATAGGGAGCTTGATATGGTTTACCATGACCTTAGCAAGAACTTTACAAATTGTGATGTAAAGGCTAATGGGTCTAAAGTCATCTAGCTTTCTAGGGTCTCCCATCTTAGGGTTAAGGACAATAAAGTTTTGATTGAGTTCCTTCAACAATTTACCCATTCTAATAAAATCACAAGCAACATGGATCACATCATACATGAAAGTGTCTCAGAATTCTTGGAAGAATGTAGGATCAAACCCATCAAGACTAGGGACTTTGTATTGATTCATACTAAAAACTTCCTTTCTAACTTCATCCTCCTTGACCTTACTCACCATGTCCTCATTCATCTGGTCATTGACCACCAGCTGAAATGGCATAAGGATATAACTTTGTAAATTACTATTGAGCTAGGAAGCCAATGGGTTATACATATCCTAGAAGTAGGAATTGGCTTTACCTTTTATCTCTTCCACTTTGGTAACTTCCTAACCATTATCATCTAGAACCAGGTTAATAGTGGTTCTCTTTTTTCTTCTTGAGCTTGATCTATGGAAGAAAGTTGTGTCTCTATCACCCTCCTCCAACTATTGAACCTTAGATCTTTGATTCCAAAACATTTCCTCCCAATTCAAAATGGTGCTCCATTTGTCTTGACACTCCCTCTCCTCATGCTATTGCTCAACATGACCATTGCCTTGTGCAAGATGATATTGGAGAGATTCCATCTTCTTTTTAGTATATTTATTTTCTTTGGAAATGTTCCCAAATGATGATTTTCTCCATTTTCTCACCTCTTTTTAGATTCTATCAAGTTTTCTACCAATACGAAATACGGCCACACCTTCCACTAGATCCTTCCACCATTACACAGTACAATCTTTGAACCCTTTATATGCATGGCACATAATCCCATACCTGAAGGGCCTTCAATTGGTTTTTCTTTGTGTCAAACAAAGAAAAAATATGGAGTGAACAGATATGGTCCTTGAATCCACCTTTAAAGAAGTGAGTTGGAGGATGTCCCATCTAGAAGAGATGAGGGCCCTCTCAAGCCTAACCTAAATTAATTTTTCTCCCAACTTTTGTTAGAACAAGTAAAGGAAACACCTTGAAGATCACTATTAATCAAATTATTCCTTCTCGGGAAATCATCTAAGTTTTACATGATATCTGAAAAGTCCTCCAAGCCCCTCATTTTCTTTGAACGGTAGAGAGGGGTGTTAAAGTCTCCAATGCATAAAATATTTTTTTTGTCTCATGTTAAATTAGCCACTCTAGTAGCCTCATCCCATACAACAAATCTACCATTATGAGTGTTGGGGGCATAAAAATTAAACAAATTCCAACTACTAGTTTCAATAGTGAAGCTTGTGACAACAAAGTGGGTATTGATGAAGATAATCACACTAGCCACATTTTTTTGATTCCACATTGTAGTAATGCCACCAAAAGCTACATTAACATCACTATAAGAAAATTTAGCACCTGGCCAAATGTAATTAACTACTCTAGAAAAATCTTGCTTAAACATTTTCACTTCTTGCAAAGGAATCATATTATTATTAAGTTCAATGATCTTTTTTTTTATTTCATATTGCTTCCTGGGGATATTCATCCCTCTCACTTCTAGGATATGATCTTCATCTCTTATGATTTTAGGTTTCCTTCAAGGTTTTATGTTTCCCATGTGTTGTATCCTCTTTTGCTTCCTTTTGATGGATGTTCCTAATCAAAGGTCTCCCAACCCTCATGGTTGATCCAACATCAACCCTATTTCCTCCTCTAGGTTTTCTCTTTGAGACCATCCATTCAAAATTATTTCTAAGAAAATTGAGGTTGGGCCCTCAGAGGTGGGGGAGAAAACTTCAACAATGGTAGAGAGATCACCAAGGTTCCATTTGTGAATGCTAAGCCAAATCCCAAGTTAACAAGTGGCTTAAAAGAGTTAACAACTCCATCAGCCATCATTTCTTTGTTTAGTAGTCCTCCACTTAGATGAGGTAGTTGTAGGATCTGCATGTCAACAATCTCTGCCTCTTCATTTACAACAACATCCATTTTGTCATTCTAATCACATATAGTTTCCTCATCCTACCCATTAAAATTCACTTCCATAGGGGTTCTAACATTCTCATCCATTTTATCAAGGGCTCCTTTCAGATTCTAAAGATTCTCCACACAAGTTTAAGTCAAACTTATCAATTATGTATTTTCGTAGGTTTTGGATGTGAAGGCCACTTCAGTTGTTTTCAAGCTTTCAACCACCTCCACACCTAGTGAGGAGACTTTTCTCTTGAGTTTATCACCCTTCAAGAAATCAACAAACAAAAGATCAAATTTGTTGCATTTTTGGCAAAAGTGAGCAACATTCTTATATATTAATGGTTGCATCTAGGTACCACATTTAGACTTCAAATCCACCATGGTTGGTACGGGTTTATTCATACCCACATTTATACAAATCCTAGTGAATCCCAGTTTAGTCTTTGACCTAGTCATTGAATCCATTTTAGTGAACTATCCAAAGGAGTTACTATTCACCTAAAAACACACTCATCTCAAAATTCCAAGGGGAGCCCAAGAAAATGTATCTAGACTAAAGCATATCTGTAGAGATCACTCTCCAAGTTAAATATGGGTTTCTATTTTTCAAGAAACAATTAGTGTTTGCAAAAGTTCCATAATCCCACCATGATTGTATCCTTGTCTTTTTCAACTATGAAAGTAAACAAGAAGAGGGAGCTAGCCATCAAGGAAATGGAAATCGAACCCATTAGTTTCCATTTTTTCGAGCATCATTTTCTAACCATATTCACTATAGGTCAGAATGAGAATTTTTTTTTGATAAGGCACAAGGTAAACCCCAAGGAGATCAAATCCACCACAATAGGGTAGTGAAATCAAAGGTCTAGTGGGTCTCGAGGAAAACATGGGTTTCTCACCAAAATCCATAGAAGTCTTGGATCCAACAACCCCCACCCAGTTTGACTTTGGAGTCATCATTAAATTGGCTACCATCATGGGGCCACCTAGGGATTTGGGGCTCAGATAGTCACAATCATTAGGAACTACACAAGGTTCCATTAGGATAGGAGTGCCCTCGTGATGTAGAACATGACCATTCTAGGATTTAGTGACTAGCTCCAAATCTGGACAAATAGAGGCCAATTCTAGTGGGGGGTGCTAAAGGTGGAGGAAGGATCCCTCACAAGACTAAGAGGGAATGAATGTGGGAAGAAATAAAGAGTGGTGAGTTGGAGAGTGGTAGTAGAGTTGTTCATGGGTTGTTAAAGTTCCCTTCAACACACACACACACACACACAATAGGAAACTAGGAAGCTAAAATGCTTGTGGCTAGAGGTTTGAAAAACTTACATCACTTTCGAATACTAACACAAAACCTCTTATGAAAATACATTAAAAAGCCCTTGCATTTTAAGATACCATTTTTATGTAGATCTATGCAATAAATTCTATCATTCACATTCACCTTAGACATGTAAGAAAATCATAATAACCAATTTTCCTTATTATGTCATGTCATAGATGCCCTAGATGGACATGTAGACACCCATAGCAATATAAATATCTAGGAAGTGCAAGTTGGTAGACTCCAAACCTCCTACAAAATTCCACCATATGAAATATGTGAAAGATCATGTCGGGCGAATGGACCATCTACAACATGGCAGTTGCTAACTTTTTAAGCTCCAAATTTTTCATTTGGATGAAATAATGGAATTAAAAAAAATAGAAATTTTTTTTGACAACCAATAAGAAAGAAGAAATAAGAATTGTTAATACCACTTTAATACATAAATTTCTTGAGATCATAGGTTTAATAAAAATTGAATGATAGCTAAAAAATAAACTAATACAACAATTTCTATGAAAACTATAGTTTCTTTCCTTAGTAGAGACTAATAATGAGGTTATCTTTCAATTGGTTTTAGCGCTACTCATAAACAATAGGTTTATTTACATGCATTTTATTACCTCTTTTAGATCATTAAGGAATTTAAGCATTGTTAGCATCCAAAAATAAGTACTATATAAATAAAGGAAATAAGGTCTAAAGAATTAAGTAAAATCTTCTAAAGAGTCTTGAAGATACTCTTGATGTGAGAGGGATTGGGGTTGTTAAAGCTCTTAGGGAGTTGGCTTAGGTTTGGGTTCTCTGGTCTTTTTTCTTACTATGTTTTGTTTGTTTCTCATTTTATGCTAGTCAGTGGGTTAAGTTGCTAGTTTGTTGGATGTTATATAAGTATTTTCTTTTAGCATAGTTCTTCTTTTAGACAATGTTATTATTTTAATGTGACACTATATGTATTTCAGGTTATGTAAACCTATCTTCACCTTAATTCACATTCTACTTATAGATAGTTTTGTTCATTTTGTTTCATATTCTAATTCAAAAATTATAAATTAATGATTGAGTTTTAAACTAGAAGTATTAAATAAAAATAAAACTTGTACTTTTTCATATTATGCTTCACGGAGCCTAATAACCCAAGTAAGAAAAATAGGACAAGAATCAAGTAAAGTTCTTATTTTTTTTGTAAGATGAAGATAGTTAGGATATGCAATAGGGATTCTACCAAGACATCAAATGATTGTTGCATTTCTGTTTGCTCAAACACCCTGGTTACTGAAAGCACTAAAATCTAAAATGACTCAATTTATTGACTTAGATTTTTTAGATACATTTGGATATTACTTCACATTGATATGTGAACAACTTTATATAACCTTATTTTCCCTTAAAAAACTACTTACAAGAATAACTTTTGAGCAACTTTATAGCTAACTTATTTATTTATTTAATCTAAACTTAGAAACCAACCTAATTAATGTAATAAATATAACATTATCTACTTATTACATTAATCCAAAAGATCTGAAATTCATGCTTATTAGAAACTAACCTAATTAATGAAATAAGTCCAACATTCCCCCCTTATTACATTAATCCAATAAAAGTGAAAGCCTTCACCAATATTATTCCTTTGGAAACTTTGATGAAGCTCCTTCACCAATCTTTGAAAGTAAATTTTCTCTCTACAAGTTCAAATCCTCTGGTGTTGCACATGAGACACCTTTCCTTCCAAAAGTCCACATCTCCTCCAAGTGTTTCTAACACCTCCTTGAGTGTCACAGAAATAATCACCACTAATATGTCTTCACATGGATGTCTTTCATTCGAAAGTCAACATCTCCTCCGAGTGTCTCTAACGCCATTCTTCAAATCCTGCCCCACCTCACTCCATAGAAGTACAATCACATAGTGAAGCCCCCTCTTTTATTGAGGGACACAAATGTATCAATACCTCTCTTCTCTTTAGGGATGAATCTGTCAAGCCCCAACTTTATAGGGACACAAATAGTTGCTTCCAATGCAATAATCATCTTTGAGTGAGAAGCTAGCTCAAGATGATAAAAATCCTCCAACCTCTATTGCCTCCAAGCTCCTATTTACTTCTACTCTTTATATGAAAAATATTGTAGCTTTTTCACCAACCCACATACAATATTCCATAGATTTTTTCAATCAAAAGCAACTGTTTCTTAATTTGCCATGTGCAGAATTCAAAACCTTCAAACTTAGCAATAGTAGACATTTTATCCATTTTCTTCTTGATTGTTTTGAAAGAAAATCTAGCAACTTAAATAAAATACAAAAATAGAAAAGGGAATGCTCTTTAGAAATTTTCAAATGAAAATGCATCCAATGCTACAGGAAATGGTTCTTCAAGTTGACTAGCATATGAACCAAAGTAATTTGCAAATTATGAAAGGCCAAGCAAAATGTCTATCAAAGAAACATCTCACAATCTCCAAATTTATTTTCTCACAGAATACCAAATAGACATATGATAGCACTACTTGTGATCTTATTGCAAAAGAGAAAAATAACTAAATTTAATGATGCTTCTCCCTTCACTTTCACATACTAATCCGACGTTAACAGATAGTGTTCTTTGGCAATGATTCCATTCCTCAATCCATTTTATTGAATGCACTGATAGGAAATTTGTCTTTTTTGACTCCTCAGACCATTAGAAACATTTATTCTTTCTACCAACCAGAATCATTCCTCTTACATCTATAATAAATGTAATTCTCATGAGTACTACTTGAAAACTTCACTATTGCATACAAACATTCTTGTCACCGCTGGGCATAACACATTTTCATCTCATGGTTAACTCTCCATTGCCTATGTACCTGGCTCTAATACCAAATGAAAGAGCTAAAATATAAAATGACTCAATTTATTGACTCAAATTTTCTAGATACTTTCAAATACAAATAGACTTGATACTAAAATGATATTGAATTATTTCACATTGATATAACCTTTTTGTCTTGTACAAAAACTACTTACAAAAATAACTTCCAAACAATAATATATCTAACTTATTTATTTAAACTAAACTTAGAAACAAACCTAATTAACGTACTAAATATAATGTTCAGTTATACACTTATTGGTCAATATCCTTAGGAAAGGATCACATATTAAAGATAGTTGATCTTGTGGAAGTTGCTAGAAAGCATTAATTTCTTTGTGTTCTCCATATAACTTCTTTAAACCTTTTTTTTGAATAATGGCAAAAAAATTCCATACACACCATCTTTTTCACCTCTTTAAACTAATGGGTATTTGATATATTTTTTGCCTATTTAAACTAATCAGTATTTGTTCTCCATTTTTTACATTATCCTAATTATAATTGAAATTAGTTTCTTAAGGTATATTGTTTAATGCAAACAAGATAGTATCAAACAACATCTGGAATAGACTAAGTCCATGTAGTTCTCCTATTGCAACTGAAACTATAGTTAATTCCACCACGTGTTTTCATGATTGAATATGTCTCCCTGTTAGATTAGGTGAAAAACTAATCTCCCAAGAACACCTACATGCATAACCCTGTCACATGGATGAAGCAAAGAACAGAAGCAAGAAAAAATTATGGAGGCCAAAAAGCTAGAGACGTCTTATGGACATGCAAAGAGAAAATTCTATTATGATCCAATAAGTGAATGAAAAAATACAAAGGGGTGAATCCTTATAAAAGGAATCACAAAACCCTAACTAGGTTTGCACATTATAATTAATATAAAATATTAATTATATGCACCTAAAAACAAGCTTGCGAACTAGAGTAATAAATCACTTAATTAACTAAATCAAGATGATCTAATTAATAAGTGAAATAAAATAATTACTCTAACACCCCCCCTTAAGTGAAGCTCAGGAGGAAGCTAACCTAGCAAAGCTATGAAAGCAAAAAAAATGGGTCTCGGCAACAAGGCCTGATCAGGTACCCAATACAAGGAAAAAAACTAGATGAAGGAAACAAAGTCTCCAATCTAGGAAATGTCCCAAAGAAAGGAACAAGAAAGAGCATGAAGCATCTCTGAAGCATGAAGCTATAAATACTGTCAGAAGAAACTGCTAGAACCCCCACTGAAATAGTGCATGACCAGGTAGAGAAGACAAATTCTGAAGAGCTGATCAATCGAAGAGGTGACCTCCAAAAGTAGGAATGAATGAGTGTCTATATAGTAGATGAACCATCTCACTGAAATGCATAGGTGCCTAGCCACTGCATCTCCTAGTACATAGGAACAAAAACTGAATACGTAGATCACTCAACCAAACCAAGGAAGCAATAGAGCCAATAGGTGAACCCCACCATAATGTTGAACAGGGAGAGGGGTGATAGGAACACTAAAATGCAATGCCAAAAAACCTACAAGAAGAAAAATCAAGAACACCAACAGTGCAATAAAAGTACAAGCACAGGATAATGGGCGGTGTCACTAACACACTACATGGGCTAATGTTGTGGAAGGAACGCTCACTTAACAAAGGTGGATGAGCACAAAATGGCAAAACATTATGACCCCCCATGGCACTTTATAATTAAGTTCGAGTACAAACAAACACAAGGTGTACAAGATCTCATATATGCAAAAGCAGACACTTTCTTAGTGCGTTTATAGAAAAAAGAATGCAATAGAAGAGAAGCATACAATGCTTAGAAGACAGAAAGAAGAGTGAGCCAAAAGAACAGAAGAAGAGATCCTAGGACCTGTAGAATCCAAGTAATCCACCAGAGTGTGAAAGTGCAAAAATCAGAGAAGAAAGAACCTGGAGCAAAATCTAGATAAAAAAACCTTTGCAACTGAATAACTCACAGAACTAGCTTTCCAATGATATAAAGTGAGCCCAAAAAATAGACCAGATGAGTGAGATATGGCTCTCGGAAGGAAAAAAAGAAACATCATTTTTGATAGAAAAAAAAACTATAAAAATAGCATATCCAAAACATCAAACCTCCATAATCAAAAAGATCTCAAAAATAGCTTTTCAATGATATCTCGTTTGCAAAAAATGAACACTGGATGCTCAAGATACGACCAAAAAACCAACTATTGCTCCAAAAAATACTCCTTGGAAAAAACCAGTCCCGAGAAAAAATTTGATGGCCGTATGCCCGTCACGGGCCCGTTTGGCCGAAAAAAAGAGTCGTTGGGAAAAAGTCACCAGGAAATTTGAAAACGGCTAGAAAAGCATAAAATAGCCATGCAGAGAGCAAAATCGCCATCAAACTACAAAAAACCACCTACATTCAACCGAAAAACACCATTTTCAATGCTAAAACCGCTTGAAAAGGAGCAAAACCATCTTTAAAATGCTGAAACCACCATACAACTACCAAAAACAACTCAAAAAACACCAAAACCACCTTAAACAGTGAAAAACTGTTAGTTTGAGTTAAAAAACCGTGGGTGCACCGAAAAAAACCGTCGGCGGTTTATTAAAAAATCGACAGGTAGTAGCGCCCGGTGGGGAGGAGGGTAGGCGGTCTAGTAGTGGCGGACGGGTGGGCTGCTAGTAGTGGGTGGCACGCAGGTGACCGCGAGGTGGCGTACAGGTGGCACTCTCGGCCAAATACGCTGCGCCCATTTTTAATAAACATGTTTTAATATTTTTTTTCTCAATTTTTGAGCCGTATGGCTTAGAAAACAAAAAAAATTTGCCTCAGAAGCCAACTTGTTGTAATTTGACAATTTTTATATTGATTTTGACTATCTCGGGCCTTTTGAACACAACCGTGAGGTCCGTTTAAGCCCAAAGCGAGCAGAAATAAAACCCTTCTCAAAAAACCACATAAAATTTTTGAAACCCTTGAAAACCTCCTGCTTCTAAAATGCTTCAACAAACCACAAATAGTGAGCAGCAAGATGGCTCTGATACCATGTTAGATTAGGTGAAAAACTAATCTCCCAAGAACACTTGCATGCATAACCCTGTCACATGGATGAAGCAAAGAATAGAAGCAAGAAAAAATTATGGAGGCCAAAAAGCTAGAGACATCTTATGGACATGTAAAGAGAAAATTCTATTATGATCCAATAAGTGAATTAAAAATACAAAGGGGTGAATCCTTATAAAAGGAATCACAAAACCCTAACTAAGTTTGTACATTATAATTAATATAAAATATTAATTATATGCACCTAAAAGCAATCTTAAGAACTAGAGTAATAAATCACTTAATTAACTAAATCAAGATGACCTAATTGTTAAGTGAAATAAAATAATTACTCTAACACTCCCAACACATGGAAAGGTTGTTAAGCTAAGTGTTAGTGTTGTCACATTACACCATCCACATGTACGCTTTAGACTCTTCATTTGTAGCTGAAAGTCTTCTATTTATAGAGGCTATCTAATTTGTATTATTGTGCAACCAAATTAATAAAATACTTTTGTTATCTATTGTGACCACCATTTTCTTAGTTCTAAGTTTTAATATGGTATTAGAGCTATTAGATTTTTTGGGCTATAATTTTATTTTATTATGTCAATCTTTGACCTTTGTTGATTCATGAAGCTATTGTCTAAGAAAATGTGATATAGAAGGTATGTTGTTGCCAAATGAAAAGAAAGGCTGATCATTGAAGTCAATGTCTAGAATGAACATAACTTGTGAAGATCAAATTAGTGATAGTTGTAGTAAGAGGTGCATTATCAGTTGTGCTCGACACCTCAAAATTTCTTTTATTTCCTTTTAGTTTTACATATTGATGAACCATGTATCTGAAAGACATTCCTAAAGAACTAGTGAGCACAGCGGTTGGGTACTCATGTGACTTAGTAGATGGATTATTTTGTCATATGGACTCAATATTAGCGTGCATTAGAAAAGTTTAGAGTTGGTTTCCCCATCATTGGATCAATGGTTTTGTGAAGTTTGAAGAGTTTGTGGTAATCCAAAACCACTTGTTTAAGTAAATCTATTGAATGGTTTGTGGTAAGCCAAAACCACTTATTTAGGTGAAAAACCTAAAAGTCATGAAAGGTTTGTGGTAATCTAAATCCATTTATTTAGATGAAAAACCTAAAATTTTTGAAGAGTTTGTGGTAATGGAAAACCATTTGTTTAAGTGGAAAACTTAAAAGTTTTGAAGTGTTTGTGGTAAACCAAAACCACTTGTTTCGATGAAAGAACCTAAAGCACATTTTGAAGAGTTTGTGGTAAGCTAAAACCACTTTAAAAGATGAATGAATTTTACATAGTGATAGTGATAAGGGAAACTAAAAATTTCTATGTTGTAAATGGGTGCCTCAAAAGGCTTAATGCCGGGAATTATCATGCTTAAATTTCTTATTGTACTTTCTTCCACATAAAGAGTCTTTAGTGGTAAAAATTAAGGGAGAGTTTTGGAATAGACAAAGTCACTAGAATAGACCAAGTCCATGTAGTTCTCCTATTGCAACTGAAACTATATTTAACTCCACCATGTGTGTGCATGATTGAATATGTCTCCAAACACATGGCAAGGTTGTTAAGTGTTAGTGCTGTCACATTACACCATCCACATGTATGGTTTAGACTCTTCATTTGTAGCTGAAAGTCCTTTATAGAAATTATGTAATCTATATTATTGTGCAGCCAGATTAATAAAATACTCTTGTTATCTGCTGTCACCAGCATTTTCTTAGTTCTACTTTTTAATAGAAGTCCAGAAAATTCTAAAATGATATTAAGATATCTATATAAATAAATGGAATCAGTATTGGAGTGTTTAGAAACATAATAAAATCAATATTTGATCTACCATAGCATTGTGTGTGTTTGTTAATTCTATGTTCATAGATCTTTCATGATTATTTTATGCTCTATTTTCATATATTCTTAGATCTAATAGAAGTCCTTGGCTAATATATACTAAAATAAAAGTAAAGAATTACAACAAAAAAATAGTGGGAACGTGTTTCTCTACTAGGATCAATCGTTATTTTGGAGATATTGATCTACCATTATAATCATGAATTAATAAAACTATGAAAAGTTAATGCGAGAAATGTGAAAAAAAAAATGGTACTGAAATTTTCATACTTAATTTTGATAATTTTCTTGCTCCTACAAACATAAATATCAAGGAAAAAACCCTACCTAAACCTTGTCATTCCAAATCTATGTATTTCTTAGAAGCTCACTACAAAGTATAGAAATACCCATATAAAGCATTAGGGTTTGACCCTACAAAATCTGACAAATTCCAACATAGTCCCTCTTCCTCATCAAAACTAGTGAGCTATTGAAGTACATTGAGTTCTAAGGTTTATTTTCTGAATATTAATTTCCATACTTGCAATCTATAAGCGTATTACTAATTTATTGTAAGTCAATCGTGCAATGGGTATAACCTAGTAAAGAAAACGAGTAAATAGAAAGAGTGTGTCATCCTTGGTCTATGAATGTTTAGACTCTTCTGTGTTTTCTATTTATTTACATATATGCATGTTAAAACTAAGGTACTTTGTGCTTTAATCCCATGAGCTAACAATGGCTGACTAATAAGAAAGGAATACCTTCTTTTTCATGATCAAACAACATTTCAATCAAAGGTTACTCTAAAATCTAGTAAATAGTACATAATGTACAAAAGTAGATTGGTGTAATGATACTTATTCTCAATAATGAGCACTGAAAGGGAAAAATATCCATCTACAGAAGATTACATAGCATACACATGAAAACACGGGATCTTTGATCTATTGTAAAAAAAAATTAAAAAAAATTGTGAAACAGTACATTCCATAAGGCCTAGCATGTCGATGTAAGCTTGCACAAAAGATGACACTAAAGAGAACATCAATCATTAATAAACACATACCAATGCACATAGCAGGAATTGATCCTTACATAAATGTGTTCAATGTCCAATCTATGGACTATAGCCTTCTAGATGGTTCATGATTGGTTGTCCTCCACTAACAACAACTTCCTTTGATTTATAATCAGAATACTTTTCTTCAGTAGAATTACATCCTCAACGATTGTTTCTACTGAAAAATGGGTGCAACAAGTCCTTTTTTTGTGGAGTGGCTACTTTTAGGCAAATGATAATAAGCTGTGGGAAAAAAGGGGGCTAGAAATAAGTGACACATGGCTTCATCACAATTTTTTCATACCTTTTTTATTTGCCTATATTTAATGATAAAAGGTTAATTTAAAAATAAAATTTAGAAAAAAAATATTATAATCTGTGAGAAATATATATTAAAATCAACTCACAACTTAACCCTAAACCTTAAAAAAAAAATTATCTGGCACTTAAAAGTTGCTCGGCACGTGAAGGTGTCGAGTGCCAGTTTTACTCAGCACTTCAGGGTGCCGAGTCGCAGGTTGCTCAACACAGGAAGGTGTTGAGTGCCATAAATTACTTGGCACTTGCTTGATACATGAAGGTGTTGAGTGAAAGGCAATAGGTGCCAAGTGAACTTGGCACAAACAGGAGAGCTCGGCAAGAGAAGGTGTCAAGTGAGCTTGGCTTGCACTATGGAGAAACAAGGACCAAGCCAAGCGACCAGGATATCACGTGAAATTGTTCACGATTAGAACCAGAGACTTAGAACTAAAAATATTCAACAAAGATCTTCTCAAATGCAATGTAGAGAGGAAGAACAATAGATTCGAGTATGCCTACTTGCTTAGTATTTAACTTTGATTTAAAACAATACAAGATCTGGGAGCATTCGGCTTCAATCAAAAAACCCTAAATTTACCCTAAAACTTCAAATGACTTCAATACTTCAAACTTTAAACTTGCAGCTCTAATGGCTGCATACAAAAATGCCTGGAGCAATCACTGCTTCACAGGTCGAATCCAATGAACAATAAACTTACAAAATGATCAGAGAGAAGACGTGCAACTACAGGCATGAAATAAAAAAACTTCTTTCTTTGCACTCTGATGACTAGATCTACTGATCTTCTTCTACTGCTCTTCTCTGCAACTTCTAATTTGTTTTTTGTCTCTCTAGTTGAATGAATACAGAACATTCCCTTTTGTCTTCTAACCAAAAAAGTTTTCCCTCTCATTTTCAAACTCACCTACCCGTATTAATTTTTTCTGTCTGTTCTACAATCTGTCAAAGGTGGTAGGTGGGCATTTGACTCTAGGGCAAATGGCCAAGAGCATTAAATATTCCAACACTCCCCATTTGTCCCGAGCCAAACAAACAAGGATCACATCTGATCCACATCAATTACACCAAGACTCTCTCTTAGGTGTATAAAAGTTCCAATGCCTAATGGCTTAGTAAAGATGTTTGCTAGCTGTTGCTCAGACCTGCAAAAACCATCTTGATATCCCCATTCTCCACCAACTCTCTGATGAAGTGATATTTAATTTCTATATGCTTTCTTCTCCCATGGAAGACTCGATTCTTGGACAATGCAATTGATGAGATGTTGTCACAATAAATTGTGGTTCCATCCTCTTGCCTTTCATTCAAATCTGTCACGATCCTCCTTAGCCAAATTGCTTGACATGATGCTGCATTTGCTGCAATGTATTCAGCCTCTACTATAGATTGAGCAACAATAGGTTGCTTCTTCGATGCCCATAAAATTGCACCCGATCGCATATGAAACATGTATCCGGAAGTGCTCTTCCTATCATCTAAAATTTCAGCCCAATCACTATCAGTATAACCTACCAACTGGAATTCATTTGATGCAGTATACAAAATCCCAAATCCCTTGGTACCTTTCACATACCTTAGGATCCTTTTTCGCGCTTGCCAATGGGAATCCTTTGGTGTTTCCATAAATCTGGAAATTAGACTTACTGCATGCATTTGGTCTAGCCGACTTTTAGTCAAATACATTAGACTTTCAACCATACTCTTGTATAATGTTGGATCCACTTTCTTGCTAGAGTCTTCCTTGCTCAACTTCAGACCTACTACTGTTGGTGTGGGGGCTGCCTTATTGTTATGCATGTTAAATCTCTCCACGATCTGCCCTACATACTTTTCTTGAGAGATGAAGATGCCATCATGCATTTGTTTTACTTCTATGCCTAGAAAGTATTTAAAGATACCTAGGTCCGTCATTTCAAATTCACTTTTCATGGCCTCTTTGAACTCACCAATTTGAGTCTTATCATTACTAGTAAAAATTAAATCATCTACATACAAGACAACAATCAATACATTACCATTTTTTGCCTTGATGTAAAGAGTGGGCTCACCATTGCTTTTGCTAAAGCCATTGCTCATCAAATATGAGTCAATCCTACTATACCATGCCCATGGAGCTTGCTTGAGCCCATAAAGAGCTCTCTTCAACCTATATACTTTGTTCTCTTCACTTGTAATTTCATAACCAGGTGGCTACTCCACATACACTTCTTTCAATACACCATTTAGGAAGGCAAACTTCACATCCATTTGAAATACCTTCCACTTATGCTGAGCTACAATTGCTATGATAGCACGCACGATTTCCGTTCTTGCAACAGAGGCATAGGTCTCATATAATCTCTTCCATACTACTATTTGTAGCCCTTGACTACCAGCCTTGCCTTATGCCTATCAATATTGCCTTCAGCATTGCATTTGGTCTTATAGACCCATTTCACTCCAATCACTTGCTTCTTGCGAGGCAATTCAGTTAGCTCCCCTGTCTCATTCTTTTCTATAGCATCTATTTCCTCATCCATGGCCTTACACAATTTCTTCTCCTTAATAGCTTCTTCAAAATATATTGGATCACTATGACAAAATAATTCAAAATTAACACTCTCATCATAATCTTCATACCTTTCATCTTGGTATATCTCCCTAAGACTCTTGGTCTTTCTTGGTAATAGGGAGGAGAGTGTGGGATTGGAATCTTCACTGATGTTGCTTTGTCAACTAACTCGGTCTTCATTGGTACTCAACACTGACACTCGATCATGCCTAGAGGAGCTTAACAATGTCTGAATCTATTTGCCTTTTCTTCTACTTGTTCCTTCTTCTTTCTGTTCATCAACATCTTCTTCACTCATAATTGGCACTTTACTTGAAGTGCATGGTGACTCATCAATTTGTCCATACCAAGACTAATTTTCAAGAAATGTCACATCTCTTGAAGGCATCATCTTGTTGTTCAATGGGTCATACAATCTGTATGCCTTTGATTCTGGGCTATACCCTATGAAAATGCATTTCACACCTTTGTCATCAAATTTTTGCCTTTGCTCTTTAGGCACATGTGCATATGCAACACATCCAAACACCCTTAGGTGTTTAACTATCCATCTTATTCGTGACCAAGCTTCCATTGGAATTCTGTCATGGACTACCTTTGTAGGACACCTATTAATTAGGTAAATTTTTGTTGCCATAGCCTCTCCCCAAAATTTAGTTGGGAGACCTTTCTCTTTCATCATGATCCTTTCCATTTCAACAATGGTCCTATTCTTTCTTTCAGCCACTCCATTTTGCTGTGGTGTATTGCTGGCTGTGAGCTCTTTCTTAATGCCATGTTTCCTACAAAAGTTTACAAAAGAATTGGAGGTATACTCCCCTCCTCTATCTGATCTAAGGACCTTGATATAGTGTCCACATTCTCTTTCAGCCCGGGCTTTAAATTCTACAAATTTATCAAATGCTTCAGATTTATTTTTTAAGAAATACACCCATGTCCTACGACTGAAATCATCAATAAATGTCATAAAATAAGTAATCCCCCCAATGGAAGTAACTTGCATAGGACCGACTAGGTCAGTATGCACTAATTCTAATGGATATCTAACCCTCCTAGAATTTCCAGAATTAAAGGGAAGCCTATGTTGCTTATCCAAAATACAAGCCTCACACTTGTCACAAGAATTTCCTACATGTGGCAAACCTTCTACCATTCTTTTATTTGACAATAAATTTAAACCAGCATAGCCAAGATGACCATACCTGAGGTGCCATAGCCGTGAGGGGTCTTCAATCACACTCCTTAGAGCTAATTTTGTGGGAGGTGCAGCACTAACATGAGATAAGAAACATGTCTCAATCTTCAAGAGAAAAATTCTGTTCCTTGTCATTTGAACTGCTGCAAGTAGGTTCTTGCTCCCATCCTTTTCTTGAATGACACACATGTCATTCTCCATCAGCACTTTGTATCCATTTTGAATGAGCTGACCAATGCTCATCAAATTGTGCTTCATACCAGGGGCGAAATACACATTTTATATTTCCCTTTTCTCACCTTTCTTGGTGCGGACCATAATAGATCCTTTTCCCACAACTGGTAGGGTTCCATTGTTACCCATTTTAATCTCTGATTTGAAACTCTTGTCAATGAATGAAAACAAGGTTTCATTACCACTCATGTGGTTGCTACATCCATTGTCGAGGTACCAAACCTTAGGGCTTCCTTCTTCACCAACATTACACATGATGAAGGCAACAGCATTGGGTCCACTTCTCATTTTCACATCAGCCACATTTTCTTGTCCTGACTAATCATTTTGCTTCTTCCAACATTCATTTGCATAATGTCCATATTTATGACAGTAGTAGCATTCTACATTACTCTTATTTGAGTTGTAGTTTTTCTTACCTCCTTTTGAATTATTTTGTGATGGTTACAACCCAAGAATAGAATGGAACCAATAGAAAAGGAAAATATATTAACTGAGAAAATAAGCTAGTACAAATAGTATAGAGAAAATAAACTTCAAAACATGCCCTAAGGGCTTACAATAGCATAAATCTAGAGAATATTTCTCCTTTTAGCACCTCCTCTCAAACTCCACTCCGAACTGCCTTTTACAATGCCTAAAATCTCCTTAAATAGACCCCGGAGGGTCAAGGACTAGGAGTACATTCTAAAAAGTCCTAGTAGGCATCCACTAACAAAATAGAATGTTCCAGAAGCTGCGTTAGAAGTTGGTGCAAATCTAGAAGAATCCAGAAACGGTAGCCGAACTTTCGAGAGGCATAACTTTTGAACCTTAGCTCCGATTGACGAACCGTTTACATTTTTGGAAAGCTCTTGAAGTGCTCTATAGCCCTATGGACCAGCTTTGCTCATCCCCCATTTTTTGACCCTTTTTGTGGTCATTTAATGCCCCAAACCTGACGTTGAAGCATTCTTAGGAGGTCTCCAAAACCCTAAAAACTGCAATAACTTTCAAATCGTGGGGCCTATTGACCTGATTCTTTTTATGGAATGCTCTAAATCATGATTACATTCATCTGGCCGATTCACACCTTCTAGTTTACCGAAATGATGTCCCAAATACATGCTCCTATTTTTCAAGATTTTCAAATGCACTGATAGTTGAACTATGAGAGTTGGACCCTTTATTTGAGCCAAATGGGTATCCAAAAATGTAAAGACATGAAATAGAAACTAAGTCTAAGTACATTTTTTTGGGTGACACAGGATTGCCCTTATACCTCTGGATGCTCCTGCATCAGACACCCAGGGTAGATTGAAAAGTGACCCTATCACTTTATGGATGGTAGAGGAAATCCCAAATGGGAAACCTCAGCTGCTGAAATCCAAGTTGAGTCCTCGATCGGCCGTCCTTTCCATTTGACCAAATACTCTTCATACTGCCTATTTCTGGTACTCGTACCCACACGATGATCTAGAATGTCTTCTATCTCCTCCTTCTTAGAAGCAGGAATTGGACATGGCTCTAAAACCAGCTCCTCATCTGCACCATCATCATGATACTCTGTTAAATCTGCAATGTTGAAAATGGGAGAAATGTGAATACCATCTGGAAGCTCCACCTCATATGCATTTCCTGAGTCATGTTTCTTCAAAACTTTGCATGGGCCAAATTTCTTCATTTTCAGCTTGTTATAAGTACCAACTGGAAATCTTTCTTTTCGTAAGTGCACCATTACTAGATCCCCTACTTGGAATTCCTTATGTCGTCTCCTTTGATCAGCCCTAGCTTTATACTCTTGATTCATCTTGATAATGTGTGCTTGAACCTCCTCATGTAGATGCTTGATGTGTTCAGCAAATTCCTCAGCTTCAGCACTTGTCCTCTCCCCTTGTTCTATCTTCCTCAATTCTGGTGTAGTCCTTGGGCTATTCCCATATACAATTTGAAATGGTGATTTTCCAATACTCCTATTTACAAAGTTATTATAAGAAAACTCTGTCTGTGGTAGAATCAAATCCCATCCCTTGGGCTTATCTCCAACTAAACATCTCAGCAAATTGCCCAGACTTCTATTTACCACTTCTGTTTGGCCATCAGTCTGTGGGTGATGCGTGGAGCTGAATTTCAAGTCTATTTTCAACTTCTTCCACAATGTCCTCCAGAAATACCCCACAAATTTAGTATCTCTATCAGAAATTATACTCCTTGGAAGACCATGTAGTCTTACCACCTCTTTGAAAAACAAGTTTGCAATATGGACAACATCATGAGTTTTGTGGCATGGAATAAAATGTGCCATTTTGGAGAACCTATCAACCACCACGAATACTGAGTCATTACCCCTTTGTGTCCTTGGCAATCCAAGAACAAAATCCATACTTATGTCCTCCCATGGCCTTGATGGAACAGGAAATGGCTGATATAGGCCAGTATTTTGACTAAACCCCTTGGCAACTTGACAAACCTGGCAACTCTGTACAAACTTCTTCACATCCTGTGAAATTTGAGGCCAAAAATAATGTTCTCTAAGAATGGAAATGGTCTTATCCTGACCAAAATGTCCTGCCATCCCTCCACTGTGTTTCTCCTTAATCAGATTTTCCCTCATGGAACTCCTTGGAATGCACAACTGACTACCTTTGAACAACATGCCATCCTGAATCAAATAGTCTAGCCACTTGGTTCTATCTACAACAACAGGTTCTTTACAAGCTTTCTATGCTTCAGCAAAATCAGGATCCTCGGGGTACAAATTCTTGAGTTCATCAAACCCAACTACTTCAACTTGCATTGTTGTAAGCAACAACTGTCTCCTACTTAGTGCATCTGCAACCTTGTTAGATTTTCCACTTCTATGCTTTAACACAAATGTATAACTCTGCAAGAATTCTACCCATTTCATATGCCTCTGATTCAATGTACCTTGGCTATTTAGGTACTATAATGCCTGATGATCAATATACAAAACAAATTCCTTTGGCAATAAATAATGCCTCCATTTCTTTAAGGCCTAAACTATTGCATAGAACTCTTGATCATAAACATAATACTTCTTCTTTGCATCATTCAATTTTTCACTAAAATATGCAATAGGCTTACCTTCTTGGCTTAATACAGCCCCAATAGCGCTACCACTAGCATCACAATCCACCTAGAATACTTTTCTAAAATTTGGAAGTGCCAACACAGGCTATTCAGTCACCTTCTTCTTCTGCAATTCAAAACTTCTCGCAGTTGCTGGAGTCCATTTGAACTCTTTTCTATCCCCTCTTATTGTATCAGTTAGGGGTGCACATATACCACTGAAATTCTTAATAAACTTCCTGTAAAAACTAACCAGACCATGAAATGATCTTACCTCAGTAGCAAACCTTGGAGTAGGCCATTCCAAAATGGCTTTTACCTTCTGTGGATCCATTTTGAGACCTTCAGGTGATATAACAAATCCCAAATAGACTAACTCCCTTTTTGCAAAGACACACTTCTTTAGATTAATTAATAGTTTCTCTTCCCTTAGCCTTTCAAGGACACTATGAATATGTAGTAAATGTTCTTCCAAAGTCTTCCTAAAAATTAAAATATCCTCCAAATAGACAATAACAAATTTTCCCAAGAACTTCTTAAGTACCTCATTCATGAGCCGCATGAAGGTGCTTGGGGCATTCGTCAATCCAAAGGGCATGACTAACCACTCATGAAGACCCTCCTTGGTCTTGAAGGCTATTTTCCACTCATCTCCTTCTCGAATCCGTATCTGATGATAGCCACTCTTTAGAATCTATCTTTGTGAAGTACTGAGCTCCACTCAAGCAGTCCATAAGATCATCCATCCTTGGCAAAGGAAACCGGTACTTGATGGTTATCCTAGTTATAACTCGGGAATCTGTACACATCCTCCACTCTCCATCCTTCTTTGGTGCGAGTACTGTAGGTACTGAACATGGACTCAGGCTCTCTCAAATCAAGCCCTTCCTCAGCAACTCCTGAACCTATCTATTTAGCTCCTCTGTTTCAGTAGGAGTCATCCTATGAGCAGCCTTGTTAGGCAAACTAGCTCTAGGAATCAGATCTATCTGATGACTGATTTGCCTTACTAGTGGCAATCCATCTAGAACATTATCAAATATAATATCTCCAAATTCCCCTAGTAAATCTGAAACTTCAAATGGTATTTCACTACTACCTTCTTTATCTTTCCTAGGAATCAAAGCATAGCACATACGCTAATGGTTTATGCCATCTAAAAACTTCCTTCCATCAACAAGACAAATCCTAGCACTGCTACATACCTTTTCACCTTCCTTTTTCATGGGCTTCAATTTGTGGCGAACTCCATCCTTTGTTAGAGATTATGTGTTTGCATGTCCATCATGTATTGCATGTCTATCAAACTGCCATGGTCTACCCAACAATAGATGGCGAACATCCATCGAAATAACATCACAGAGAACTTCATCATGGTAACTCCCAATTTTGAATTTTACTAAACATTGTTCACTTACCAGGACCTTATGATCATCTTTTACCCAAGAAATCTAATAGGGTTGGGGATGTTTCTCCCTCTTGAGCTTTAGCTTAGAGACCATCTCTTCTAATACCAGGTTATCAGTGCTACCACCATCGATGATCACGTCACAACATCTATCCTCACACTTGCATCTAGTACAGAACAAACTCCTCCGTTGTCCTAGTTCATTCTCACCACTTAGTAGGACTCTTTCATTTAAGAAGGTCTCTCCTCTTTCTGCATCCTCTGAATGTGATGATTGTGCATCCTCATCCACATGAGCAACCCTAGCTTGGCCCTCAGCTCTCCTATCTGTCCTTCCTTTTCGTTGAGGGCATTCAAAGGCACGATGACCTTCTTCATTGCAATGGAAATAGGTACCACGGAAGCCTCCTCTTCCTTGTCCACATCCTCTACCTCTTCCTCTTTGATTTCCAAAATCTTGATCATGGGAGCGGTTGAAACCCTCATTCCTCTGGTTTCTGCTAGTACCCACATCTTCATTTTTCTTTTGGGTTTCATTGTGGCCTCCAGATGATCTATCGCTTCCCCTTCCTCCTTGACCGCGCCCTCTTTGTCTTCCTTCAAACCTTTTACTCAGCTTCTCTTCAACTCATAGGGAAAATCGGTATGCTTCTTCAACGCTGGTCATTCTTACCAGACTTAATTCCTCCTGGATGCTAGGTTGCAACCCACTGATATAACGAGCAACCTTCTCCTTATTTGCTTCTACATGCCCTAATCTAATCAAGAGTCGGTAAAACTCCTCTATATATTCTTGGACTGATCTTCCTGCTTGCTTTAACCCATGCATCTTCTTAAATAGATCAAGCTCGTAGTCCACAGGAATGAACTGCTTTTTCAATTTGTCCACCATGCGATCCCATCTTGTGATCTTATCCTTTCCTCTTCTAAGTATTTCTAGTTGAACGTCTTGCCACCAGATTTTGGTATGGCCTTTTAGTTTGGCCTTTGCAAACTTAACCCTATCTAGGTCCCTTATATCCTCATACTCAAAGTATTCTTCCAGTTCATTGATCCAATCGATCAACTCATCTGGTTTCAAATTTCCTGAAAATTTACCCACTTCAATTATAGGTCTTTTCCCAAACTTTGTAATTGCCCTAAAAAGCCTTTTCTCTACAGGATTCAAAACTTCCCCATCTACTTCCTCTTCTAGTCCCATTACTTCCTCTTCATTGTCATCCTCACTATTGTCACCTGCGGCAACATTTGCTCCTCTACGAAGCTCCTCTTGCAATGCTTGTACCTGCCTCTAGAGGACTCTAACCTCCTCAGGATCAATAGCTCGGGCCCTTTCGCCATGCTCTCTTCGTGGAGGCATCTTCTAACTCGAACCCACAACCACACAGTCCTAGTGCAAACTACCTCACAGTCGGCGCTCTATCTACACACTCAGGAAAACCCGCTTTGATACCACTTGATGGTCACAACCCAAGAATATTATGGAACCAACAAAAAGGGAAAATATATTAACTGAGAAAATAAGCTAGTACAAATAGTACAAAAAAAATAAACTTCAGGACATGCCCTAAGGGCTTACAATAGCATAAATTTGGAGAATATTTCTCCTTTTAGCACCTCCTCTCAAACTCCACTCTGAACTGCCTTTTACAATGCCTGAAATCTCATTAAATAGACCCCGGAGGGTAAAGGACTAGGAGTACATTCTAGAAAGTGCTAGTAGGCATCCACTGACAAAATAGAAGGTTCCAAAAGCTACGTTAGAAGTCGGTGCAAATCTAGAAGAATCCAGAAACGGTAGCCGAACTTCCGGGAGGCATAACTTTTGAACCGTAGCTCTGATTGACGAACCGTTTACATTTTCGAAAAGCTCTCGAAGCACTCTATAGCCCTATGGAAAATCTTTGCTTGTCCCCCATTTTTGGACCCTTTTTGAGGTCATTTAATGCCCCAAACCTGACTTTGAAGCATTCTTAGGAGGTCTCCAAAACCCGAAAAACTGCAATAACTTTCAAACTGTGGGGCCTATTGACTTGATTCTTTTTCTGGAATGCTCTAAATCATGATTACATTCATCTGGCCAATTCACATCTTCTAGTTTACTGAAATGATGGCCTAAATACATGCTCCTATTTTTTTAGGATTTTCAAATGCACTGATAATTGAACTATGGGAGTTGGAACCTTTATTTGAGCCAAATGGGTATCCAAAAATGTAAAGACATGAAACAAAAACTACGTCTAAGTACATTTTTTTGGGTGACATAGGATTGCCCTTATACCTCTGGATGCTCTTGCATCATTTTGTCAGCTACTTGCTCCATCTGCTCTTCCTGAGCTTTCTACTGCAGCATTTCTTTGTCCTCCATAACCTCGGCCTCTGCCTCTGCAGTTTCTACCTGAGCCATTTCTTCCTCTCCCCCTTCCTCTTTGATTTGACTAAGCCTTGAATGCTTGGTCTTGGGTAGAAGAAGATGTGGATCTATTGATCCTATACTCATAGGTTTGAAGAGAACCCATCAACTCATCCATTATCAAAGTAGTGAGGTCTTTTGCCTCTTCTATGGTCATGACCAAATGGTCATATTTGTGAGGTAGACTCCTCAATATCTTTTCCACTATCCTCTACTCTTGATAGTCTTCTCCATTTGACTTCAATTGGTTAATCACATTGGAGGTCCTTGAACTGAAGTCTGCAACTAATTCATTTTCCTTCATCTGAAGGTTCTCAAACTCCCTCCTTATGTTTTGCAGCTTTACTGTGTGGACTTTATCAGTCCCCTTGAAGTTCGTCTCAAGGATAACCCATGCTTCCTTTGCATAATTTTCTACTACAATCTTTGGGAATACTATCTCTGACATTGTTGCTTCAATCAAACTTAATGCCTTAGCATCCTTCCTCTTTGACTCTTTCAAATGAGTCTTTTGTGCATTTTTGAGAGCAACATACTGAGTTGGATCAATCACATCATTGAATCCATTAACTAAAAACTCCCACAAATCATTTGCAACCATAATGGTCTTCATATTCTTTGCAAATATATCATAATTGTGTCCATTAAATGATGGTGGTTGCTACCATATCTTTCCTGCATCTCCTGCCATTTCAAATATCCCAAGAAAAACAAATGCCCTAACTCACTGTGGATGTGGGGCCTCAACTAGGCTCTGATAACATGTGAGAAATATAGATTAAAATCAACTCACAACTTAACCCTAAACCTTAAAAAAAAAAATTTATCTGGCACTTAAAAGTTGCTTGACACATGAAGGTGTCAAGTGCCAGTTTTACATGCCACTTGATGGTACCGAGTGGCAGGTTGCTCGGCACTTAAGAAAAGTGCTCGGCACAAGAAGGTGCCGAGTGCCAGAAATTACTCGGCACTTGCTCGGCACATGAAGGTGCCGAGTGACAGGAAAAAGGTGCCCAGTGAACTCAACACAAAGAGGAGAGCTTGGCAAGGGAAGGTGTCAAGTGAGCTCGGCTTGCACTGTGGAGAAACAGGGACCAAACCGAGCAACCAGGATATCACGTGAAACTTTTCACGATTAAAACTAGAGACTCAGAACTAAAAATATTCAACAAAGATCTTCTCAAATACAATGTAGAGAGGAAGAACAATAGATTCGAGTATGCCTACTTGCTTAATATTTAACTTTGATTTAGAACAATACAAGATCTGGGAGCATTCGGCTTCAACCAGAAAACCCTAAAACTTTAAATGACTTCAATACTTTAAACTTTAAACATGCAGCTCTAATGGCTGCATACAAAAATGCTTGGAGCAATCACTACTTCACAGGTCGAATCCAATGAACAATAAATTTACAGAATGATCAGAGAGAAGATGTGCAACTGTAGGCACGAAATAAACAAACTTCTTTCTTTGCACTCTGACGACTGAATTTGCTGATCTTCTTCCACTGCTCTTCTCTACAACTTCTAATCTATTTTTTGTCTCTCTAGTCGAATTAATACAAAACATTCCCTTTTGTCTTCTGACCAAAAAAGTTTTCCCTCTCATTTTCAAACTCACCTACCTGTATTAATTTTTTCTGTATGTTCTGCAATCTGTCAGAGGTGGTAGGTGGGCATTTGGCTCCATGGGAAAACAGCCAAGAGCATTAAATATTTCAACATAATCCATAAGGAAACTAGAAAAATTAAGCTAAAACTAAGCAACGACATGGAGACATACTCTGAGAAAAAAGTGGAGAAGATACAAATGCATTGTTATACACTTTTAACCGACGAGCATCACAAAGTATAATAGCACAAGAAAGCCAGGACAAAGAAAGAACAATGAGAAGAGTAGTTTTCATTTTCTAGTATTAGAGCAATACTTGAGTGACATAAAAGTTCAAGGATGTCACAAACTAATGGCATTCTTATTGGGCTATACATTCTCCACGAATATAACATCTATTTCTAAAATCCTGTAGGCATGATCCTTAATCCACAGTAAGTCCCTAACTACCCTCCGTATGAATGGGAACTCAGTGCTTTACAGCTTTTAATAGTTTCAAAGTTCAAAAATACTATTATTTTCTTTGACGGTATAGATAGATATAAAAAAACCACATATTCCAAGCCTGAACTGGTCATATGCCTGCAACTTCTCAGTTTATGAGAGCTATGAAATGAGCATATTTCTCACAATGATCCAGCAACAACGGAGTGCTTTTTCAGTTTATGCTATCGATAACATGCACTCCATGCACTGATGTGAATTTAATGTGCTTCCATTTTGAAACAACATAAAGAAAAATGCCCGAGAACTGCCTATTACTTATTTTGTCGTTCTTTTTCTAATTGTTTTATCCCGAGTTTCAAAGCAATGCTCTATACATTGGGTATTTTTCAAAAAAAGAAAGTGTAAACTAAGATGTCCTAAAAAGAAATCTACAAAAATTTTAAATTGATTTTAAAAATTCATATGTTTTATTATAAAAGTATTAAATTAGTTAAATCTGCTAAATTTGTTTCTTAAATTCTTGAAATACATTTTCTATCTTAAAAATATTTTAAATTGTTAAAAAAGATCTTTAAAATATATATAAATAAAATATATAATATTATCAAGTAAAATATAATAATATATTGTACTTTCTTATAATAAAATATGACCTTAAATTTGAGTGTCATGTATATGGTTTTATCAATTTATATAGTCAATAAAATTTTGTACAGTGCAAAATTGACTGATACACCATCAAATTCAAAGCCTATTTGAGACTATTCAAGAAAGTTTGATCTTTAATTGAATTTATTAACTATAATGATGAACTTTTATATTGAATCTATTATACAAGAGTAACAATTTTCATAGTTTCGTAGATTCACACTAAAAGTTGTAGGATTGTGTCACAACCCACTCTAGCAGTTACCAAACATTTAGGTATTCAGATGCCACTTGGCCCTTTAATTAAAACTATTTTTTGGTTTCTTTTGATAAATAAGAGTATTTCTTAGTTATGAATATATTATCTTGAGCAACAGTTTGAAAAGTAACTACCGCCTTCAACCAAGATGGAGCTATCATCTTTATATCTGCCAAATATAAAGAGAAGTGGTTACTGAGCTCCCTTGTTTTTCATTGCCCCCTCCAATCACTACATTTGTATATGCCCAATTGTTGTCAGAACCATTCCAAATTTGAGAGATCAGTATGGTGGATAATTTCTTGCTATAAAACCATCTTCTTCTCTTGCATTTGTATTATCTCCTTTATCTGTCTTGCTACAAAACCATCTTCTTCTCTTGCATTTGTATTATCTCCTTTCAAGAGCGAATGCATATTTTCTCCCATCCCTATCGAAGTTGAAGCACTACAGTTTGTTTGCATTATGTTAGTTCCAATCAGAAATACTAATGCAATTGTGGCAGATCTTTCCCCCAACTTGTTTAAGGTGATGCACATTATCCCTGACATGGAAGACTATAACTTCATTGAAAAGTTATGCACCAAAGGATGGGTAGAGGGGGAAATAATATAAAATACCAAATCTTGGAGAAGGGGACATCGACAGACGTTGGAAGGAAAGAGGGTTGGAAGTGAGTTTGAGGAGATTTAGTCAATGGCAAACAACCAGGTTTTGTCATTATTTAATACTTTTTTTCTTTGATAAAGAAATTTTTGAAGTATTAGATAGAAGCTAAAAAGATGGGGGCCTGATTCAAAGGTACAAAAATGCTGAAAAATTAGTCAAAGGTTACCTTCCAGTCATCTAACCTACGCCAACTTTAAACTTCAAAAAATAAGATATGTCCATATCATAATTAATAGTACTATCAATCCTTAAACTAATATTTAGAAAAGACTATAAAATAGACTGGAGCAATACCTAAAAAAATCACTGCTATTTGTCCCATTAATCAAGATAGGCATCAAAAGTAAAACCCCATGGGGTAACAAGTTCATAGGTAGGAGCATAAAATAACAAAAATAAACACCAGATCCAAGGCTAGCTTCCCTCTTCCTACCCATGTTTGTCCTCCTCCTTTTCCTTAGGCATGTCCTTATCTGCATCCTCGCCCTTCATCTTAACTGGTTTGTCTAGGATGGTCTTTAGCCATTCCTCCACCAAAAACCCATAGATGGATTGGGTTGTCTCAATAGCTTTGCCAAGGTCCTTGTGCTTTTTATTCACCTGCAAAAAGTAGAGGGTTGTGGCCACATATTGCATGACCTTGGTGGAAAACTCAACCAAAGTTCTAAATTTTTGGCAGATACTAGTTTGATTGTCTATCAAGTCCCTCATAGACTACTCAACAATTTCCAATCTCACCTTACTATGGTTATGCTTGTCTTTCTTCATAGCATATTTGGTGGTTTCTTTCCTTGGGGATGTGATATCTTCCCTCCCGCTTCTACTTAGGGTAGCCTCAAGAGTGTTAGAGACATGGGAAGTGCTAAGTGGGTTGAGGGGTAGGCTTGGTATCCTGAGGGAGTCTCTTCTTTCTCATAGGTTTGGCATCACTTTGGGAAGAATTAGAGGTGAAATCATGCTTTAAAAGGAGGCGGGGTGGGGGGCGGGGTTAAATTTTTTCAACTAGAGATGTTTACTGGAGCTTCTAACACTCTTTGTATGCTTCTTAGTATCCAAATCAGACTCTATGAGGCTAATTTTAACTTGGGGGTCAATTTTAACCTTAGAGCTAGGGGCTTTCTTGAATTTCTTTTGGCTAGGGCCAAGGCCAAGGTCCAAGGAGACTTGGTGGGTGACTGAGGCTAGAGGGTTAACCAAGAGTGACAAGTTTTGGGATGGATGTTTGATATATAGTTTGTTCATAAGCCCCTAATGAAGAAGTTATGGATGTGTGCTTTCTTTGTTTCTTTATAGCTTAAGCATATGTGATAGAATTCAGTTAATTGAGAAATTTGATGATGGTTTCAATCAGGCCTAAATTTATTAATTTGTTAGTTGTAACAAAGCTTTCAATGTTTGATTCTGGCCTTATATGATATATTACACATTATTGGAAGCCTAGAGTAAATATAAAGAAAAAAATTATTAGCATGCAACTCTTATTTCTCTATGTTAAAACTACATAGAATTACAAAATATATGTACAAATCCAAATCAAAACCCAAACTAATGCCAAAATTTAAAATGTCAAGCCTCACTAATAAATTCATCATGCACGATTATGGAAACTCAATTGGTAGAGGGTATGGGAATGGTCAGGGGTCTTCCCCTTTTCCTCAAATGTTTCTTGCCAAAGACATTGGCATATATTAACACAAAAACCATTCAAGTTATTTTGAGTGATTCACAATTATGCCTCCATATGATACCATAAAAGCTCATATATTAAGCTAGACTTAGCACACGTAAAGAATATCTTCTATGATGAGCACTAGTTAGGAGACTAGATATTGGATAAGTGGTTGATTTATGTCTGGGTGTTCAAAAATAATGGATTCTTATCATTTGATCACTAAAACCATGGCTGTCAACCCATAAATTAACTTGTCGATGTATTTAATTGTAGAGAGGTGCTCTAATAACTTTTCTTATAGCATTGTTGTTTACAGTGAGTACTAAGCTAAATAGTCACTGAATGAAACCAAGTTGTGTCAGCTAGCATCTTATTCAAAGGTTAAAAGTTTTATTTTTATTTTTCTAAGTTTTTTTCTATTCAAAGTTTGAACCACGTGGCTAAGGAATTTTGATTAGGAGAAATAAGGACTAAGTCTTGTCATGATTTGAGCCAACTATGATTGTGTTCCCCAATTATAAACTAATACACAATGTGTAGTGAGGCCCTTGCATTATCAAATAATGTAATCAATAGTGGAAGAAAATATTATTGTACTTAGCTATGTGGTTATAGTCAAATTTTAATCTAGATTGCTTAATTTTGTTCAACTCTTTAATACTACTATATATATTGTGTATGTAAATGATAAATTATGGATTTTTGTCTAATAAAATTAATTAGGTAAGTACATTAAACACTATTAAATGAGGAGTATAGATAAAAATAAATAAAAAATTAGCATTTCTTGATAGATAGTTTGGTTCAACTTGGCCATTACTATTACTCTTACTCGTTACTTGAGCATGATTAGCAAATGGTTAGAAAATGTCTACATGTTGCAAGAGTATCTAAATATTGGAAAATAAGAAATATTATTTTTATGACCTAAGGAAATCTCATTGGGGTTTTCAAATATTTGACTTTTATTTTTTGTTGGCTATAATGAGAAGTTTCATAATGAGATTGAGATGAAACTAGATTATTTAGCAATGGTTGTTCTATAAAGATCCATAAAATATTATGAAATTTTAATTAACTTATCCTTTGATTTGTGAGAGATTCATGTGTTTAAATATATTATCATTCTTGATATATTTCTTGGGGTTAGACAAAACATTTCTTTTGTTTCTTAATATGCACTTTGTGTAACTATCGTATAAAAAGAGTTAAAGATATGTTTGACTTCTTGAGATGCTTTGATATTGAGGAAGAGTTATATTGGATATGTTCTTTGACAATGAAATGATTTAATGTGAAATTTATAATCTTTTATACTAATTAAGTGATGGTTGTATATATGACATGTTTTGATGATGCCACATAAAGAATTTCTTATGATGCTTATCTTACATGTGCCACATGCATATATGAGGGTTATTATGTGAATTAGGAACATTGATGATAAATTTATTTTATTATGATATGATGGACCTAATTATTTTATTTTGTGAGTGTTTGGGTAGTTATGAATAGTGTTAGAACATGACTTCTTCTAAACACATGATTCCATTACCAATCTAGGTTTTACCTAGTTGGACTATCTCGTTGTCAGGATGGGTATCTTTTGTGTCATGAAAGATTCTAGGTAAGCTTAATAGCTTCATAGTAGGGTGGTAAAACACTCTTACAATGTTCTTGCCCTTGTGTTCTTAGACAGGTTCTGGAGCTCATTTCAGCTAAGTGTTCCTATTCGAATCGTATCGATATTCCAGTATTTGGCATATGTATTTATTTTAAATTTAATGATAAATAATTAATGTTGACTAGTCAATATTGAAGTAACCTTGACTCTCGTGGATTTTCCACATTTTATTGAGATTTTTGATGTGGCATTAGTTTTGTAGGTTCAGTCTTTATAGATTATTTCAATACCATGATGTTAAACAAAGAATCTAATAGTATTTTAACAATGTCTTGGATCTTACAAAAAAATTCAAAAACCAAACACAAAAATATATTAGTTAATGTCAATAAACATACATGTTAGATAAAAAATTTATAAATCATGGCAATAAAAAAACAATGGACATGCAATGATAGATAAGGTTTATCGCTAGTCTAAATAAGGATGTTACTTTGTAAATCAAGTAGTAAAGGATCATAGTTAAATGAATTTTTGGAGGATACAATTGTTTGTTAATTAGAATATTAAAATATGTAAAAAGGTAAGTGAAGAGATTCAAGACATTCCAATTAATGAGGAAATCCTCTATGTAAATCTAGAAATAATAAAATTTACATATTTTGAATGGAAATGTTAATTACATTACTTTCATGTTTGAAATAAAGCTAACTAGATTTTTTGATGCAATTTTTACAATTAACTAAAGGTTGCTAAATTATAACTAATAGTTTAGATTAATAAAAGTCACAATGAATTTCAGAATGAGTGGGAGCAGGAGTGTCACTAGGGCTCCAAGAGGGGAACTAGAGGAAGAATCTAGTTTAGATGATGAACTAGAAAAACTAGGTTGGAGTTGTTTGTGTCTCTTCAATAGATCCTGGTGTAGGTTTGGAGTTTCTTGTCTTTGGAAAGAGGCTAATTCATTTTTTCCCTACCCATTGTTGGATTTTCTCATCTAGAAGGGTAGGAGTTCGGCATTTGTGTCCCATTTAGTTATGGATGCCTTTGATTGGTAGGTTTGTTCACTAGATTGAGTTTCTCAAGTATTACTTTCTTAGAAAGGCTTGTTTCTAGGCATTGCTTGTCTGAGGGGAGTGTTAGATCATGGTGGCTGATTAGGAAAGTACTATACATACTTTATAAATTCTTTGGGGTTTGGGGTTGCCAACAAATGGCCGACATATGGCTGACATGTTGTAACCCTAAAATGCCATAAAATACTTGTATAAAAGGGTTTAGGGTTAGGTATTTTCATTATGTTGTGATGTGAAATTGCTTCTTGCAGCGATATTGAGCTGTAAGGGATTACAGATTGTAATCATTGGATTGTAATAATATTGGACTTGCAGTTTGGTGGACGTAGCCTAGGGATTGTGTGAGCCATGTTAAATCTTGGTGCCTTGTGTTCATTTCTATGTGATCTATTATTTTTCTGTTATTGTTTATATTTGTATGTAGTTTTCATTTCTATCCATGGTTTTATCCTAACAAGTGGTATCAGAGCGAGGTTGTCTTTCAGTTATCCTCTGCAGGAAACTCTCATGGTTAAGTGGGAGTCTCAAGATTGAGTGGGAGCGATGGTAGATAAGGGTAAGCTAAGGGTTGATAGGTTTAATGGATAGAACTTCTAGTTATGGAAGATACAAATGGAAGATTATCTTTATCAGAAGGAATTATTGAAGTCGTTGGAAGGCAAAGCCAACAATCAAGGATCTATGTCAAATGATGAATGGGATCTTTTGGATAGAAAGGCACTTGGAAGCATTTGGTTATGCATAGCACCATCGGTGGCATTTAACATTACAAAAGTGAAGACGATAGAAGAGTTGATGAAAACCCTAGCAACATTGTATGAAAAGCCCTCTGCTTCAAATAATGTATTTCTCATGAAGCGTTTATTTAATATGAAAATGATAGAAGGTGGATCTATTGCAGATCATTTAAATGAGTTTAATACTATTACTAGTTACTTATCTTCTGTAGGTATCAATTTTGATGAAGAAATTAGGGGTCTCTTGATTTTTTGTTCTTTTCCTGAAAGATGGAATGGGTTGGTAATGGCGGTGAGCAATTTTGTTCCTAGATCTAGTACCCTAAAATATGATGATGTGATCGGTGTTGTTTTGAGTGGGGAAACTTGTAGGAAATCCTCAGGTGGATCTACATCAGGAAGTCCTTTGAATACACAAAGTAGGGGTAGAACAACTAAGAGAGGAAGTAACTCTAGAAATTGTGAAAAATCAAGAGGAAATTCAAAGGGGAAGAGGTCTCAATCGAGAGCACTGAATGACTATTGGCACTGTGGGAAACTAGGTCATAAATAGAGAGATTGCTAGAATCGAAAGAAAAATGGAGATAAATCAGATGGAGACAAAGAGGTAAATGTGGTAAGCAAAAAATCCGAAGAGGATGCTTTGCTTGTGTCTTTAGAAAGTGTGGATGATTCATGGGTTTTAGATTTTGGTGCTTCATTTCATGCTACACCTCATAGAGGTTATTTCATTGATTATGTCCAAGAGGATTTTGGGCTTGTTTATTTTGGGGATAATGAACCCTATCAGATTGTTGGAAAGGGAAAAATTAAGATTAAGTTGCTAAATGGGAATCATTGGCTACTACATGAGGTAAGACATGTTCCAAGGCTGAGTAGGAATTTAATTTCAGTAGGGCAACTCAGTGATGAGGGTTGTATAGTTACTTTTAATGATAAAAATTGGAAGGTTTCAAAAGGTTCCCTTGTAGTAGCAAAAGGTGTGAAAGTAGGCACCTTATATCTTTGTACAGATCATATTGTTCCTTCTACTTTGATTTTTTCAGAGAAAAATGAATGTTCAGGAACAATTGTTGCAGTTGAGCAGGGAGAACAAATACTTGTTGTAGATTCTGATACAGTGTTGTGGCACAACAAACTTGGGCACATGAGTGAGAAAGGTATGAAATTACTTCATTCAAAAGAAGTTTTACTAGGTCAAAAATGTGTTAATATGGATTTTTGTGAAAGTTGTGTATGGAAAACAAAAGAGAGTGAGTTTTGTAAAGATTGGGAAGGAAAACAAAAAGGAGAAATTAGAGCTTGTGCATATAGATGTATAGGGACTGGCTCAAGTATCTTCCCTTGGTGGCTCTCATTTTTATGTTACATTTATTGATGATGCAACTAGAAAAGTATGGGTTTATTTCCTTAGATAGAAATCTGATGTATTTCAAACTTTTAAGAAATAGAAATGCTTGGTTGAAAATGAGACTGGTAAGAAATAAAAATGTCTCAGATATGATAATGGTGGTGAGTATTGCAGTCATTAATTTGAAGATTATTGCTCCACTAATGGTATTCATAGACATAAAACTATTCGAAGGACTCCATAGGAAAATGGAGTGGCTGAATGCATGAACAGGACTATAATGGAGCACGCAAGGAGCATGAGGTTGCATGTTAGGTTGCCCTTACACATGTGGTAAGAGGCTATTAATACTACTGTATACTTGATTAATAGAGGTCCCTCTACTCCTTTGGGCTGTGGTATTCCAGAGGAGGCATGGATTGGTAAGAAGGTTAGTTATTCTTTTCTCAAGACCTTTGGTTGTGAAGCTTTTTCTCATATAGACTCTGAAAATAGAACCAAGCTAGAAGCTAAATCAAAGAAATATGTCTTTGTTGGATATGGCATTAATGAATTTGGTTATAGGCTTTGGGATTTTGTAAATTATAAAATTGCAAGAAGCGGGGATGTCATATTCAATGAGAAAGTGTTGTACAAAGATCTCTTGCAGAAACATCTGAAGAAAGAAGATGGTTATGTAGTGTTGGATGATACTCCAAAAGCTAATGTTCTAGCCATTCCTCATGATGTGCAACAACCAAAATAACAAATACCACACACACTGGTGAATGTTAGATGATCAACGAGGAAAATTAGACCTCCACAAAGATTTTCTCCCTCTTTGTATTCTATTTTACTTACTAATGCTAGTGAACCTGAAATTTATGATGAAGCTATGCAGCTGGATACTAAGATTTAGTGGGAGTTTGCAATGAAAGATGGAATGGACTCTTTGTTGAAGAATAAGACATGGGATTTGTACAAGTTGCCTGTAGGTAAAAAGGCTTTATAGAATAAGTGGGTTTATAGGTTGAAAGAAGAGGAAGGAGGTAAGAAAAGATTTAAGGCCAGGTTAGTTGTAAAAGGATTTGCATAGAAAAAGGGAATTGATTTTGATGAGATATTTTCTCTTGTTGTTAAAATGACTCCTATTCGTACTATTTTAAGTCTTGTGGCTACTGAAGATTTGCATTTAGAGTAGCTAAATTTTAAAATAGTCTTCCTTCATGGTGATTTGGATGAAGAAATATATATGTCTTAGCCACGGAGATTTGAGGTCAAAGGTAAGGAGAACTCAGTGTACAAATTGAAGAAAAGTTTATATGGCTTGAAGCAAGCACCTCGGCAATGGTATCTAAAATTTGATGGGCTTCTGCAGGAGCATGGCTATAATAGGTGTCATTCAAATTATTGTGTTTATTTTAAGAGGTTGGATGATGATAGCTACATTATTTTATGTTTATATGTTGATGATATGCTTGTAGCTGGGTCTAGCATGGATCATATTAAGGGGCTAAAATGCCAGTTAGCACATGCATTTTCTATGAAGGATTTGGGGGCAGCAAAACAAATCCTTTCTATGAAGATTTGCAAAGATAAGAAGAATAGAAAATTGACGCTATCTCAGGCTGATTATGTTGAGAAGGTGTTGCAACGTTTCTCTATAGAGAATGCTAAAGCTATCAACACACCTTTTCCTAGTCATTTGAAGTTGACTAAGGAGATGTGTCCCAATACACAGGAAGAGGAGGATAAGATGTCCAAGGTACCCTATGCTTCATCTATAGGAAGCTTGATGTATGCTATGGTATGCAATAGGCTAGATATTGCACATGTAGTGGGACTCATTAGTCAGTATATGAGTCATCTAGGATTTGACCATTGGAATGTTGTCAAGTGGATTCTCAAATATTTGAGAGGAACATCCAATAAGTGTTTACACTTTGGGGGCTCTACTACTGATTTATAGGGCTATGTTGACTCAAATTTGGTAGGGGATATTGATAATAGGTGGAGTACTATAGGTTATGTCTTTATTGTTGGTGGGCTAGCCGTGAGCTAGGTTTCTAGGTTACAAAATATTAATGCTTTATTCATTACAAAGGTAGAGTATGTTTCTGCTTCAGAGGTAGCCAAGGAGATGACATGGCTTCAGTTCTTCTTGGAAGAATTGAGACATCCTTAGAAGGATAATTATTTGTTCACAAATAGTCAAAGTGTCATTCATCTTACAAATAATTCAGCTCTAGATTCTAAGATCAAACACATACAGTTGCGGTACCATTTCATTTGGTTAGTTTCAGAGGATGGACAGTTAAAGCTAGAGAAGATACATACAAATGAAAATCAAGTAGATATGTTTACAAAGGTTGTAACAAGGGAGAAGCTAAACTCCTCTTCAACTTCAGTTGGTCTTCTAGACTAAACATGAATAAAAGAACAGCAAAGTCCAGGGTGGTTTGATCTAGTGGGAACCCCATGTGGTACTGATATTGCTATAGGATCAGTCTCCAAGTGGGAGATTTTTGTTTAGTGTAGAGCTTGATCAATCCCCAAGTGGGAGATTGTTAGATCATGGTGACTGATTAGGAAAGTGTTGTACATACTCCATAAATTAGTTGTAGCCGACATATGGCCGACATGTTGTAATCCTAAAACGGCATAAAATACTTGTATAAAAGGGTTCAGTGTTAGGTATTTTCATCATGTTGTGATGCAAAATTGCTTCTTGCGATAGTGTTGAGCTGTAAACAATTACAAATTGTAATAAGATTGTAATCATTGGATTGTAATAATATTGGACTTGCAGTTTGGTGAATGTCGCCCAGGGATTGGGTGAACCATGTTAAATCTTGGTGCCTTGTGTTCATTTTTGTGTGATCTATTATTTTTCTATTATTGGTTATATTTGTATGTAGTTTTTATTTTTGTCCGTTGTTTTATCCTAATAGGGAGATTCATAGAAGTTTTAATTCTTTATGTACACTGTTGGAGTTGGAGATGATGGGCTTGCCTACTTTCCCTCCCTCAATTATTTTCTTGGGAAAAATCTTCTCCCTCGATCTAGGGGATTTTTTTTTCTTTTGATGAGGTCATAGAGAGGGGGTCTAAGGGTTCTCTATGTTGGTGGTTGATTGAATATTTCCTTCTCTCCTTGCTTTTGTGGGGCACTGGTGGTTTTAGAGGGGCTTTGGGTGCCTCTATTCTTCTTATTAGGGGAGGATCCAATTTGCTGATAGGGTATTACCTCATTGTCTTGTCAAGGTAGCTTCATTTGTTATTGCTAGTATAGAGTCCTGATATTCTAACCCTTTTTTCTCTGATGCGGGCTATGTCTTTCATATAGTTCCTACTAGGAGGCTACTTTTTATGGATGACTTATTTGTTGTGACTTCATCATTTTGGAGGCTTAGATCTCTTTTGTTGGGGGATCAATACTTTTTTCCTTATGTCACTCCAAGACTATGTGGTCCATTATGTCTTTGTGGTTTATTCTTGTTGTGGAGGAAGAACAGTATGAGATTCAGGGTTAGCTATATTTGGGAGTATGGAGCTGGTTTGTTGTAATAGGGAGTGGCTCCCAATGTTATCTTTAGTCATTGGACTATTTGGTGACAAGTCGGTTCTTTTCTATGTATTTGTAAACTTTAGTTCAGTAACCAATCTTACCAAATGAGTTGGGTCTCTCTTTTGTGATGTTGAAGAAGTGTGGTTATATACATTTTTGTTTACTCTAGAGTTTTTGATAGTTCACCCTTTGATTACTAGACATAAACTTAGTGATTCCTATTGGAATAACATTCTAGTTAAGATGTTTAGTTTCCTCCTTAGAGGGAGGGTGTTGATTTTGATTGGCTAGAAGAAGATCAGGTCTTTGTCAAAGAGTGGTTTTGGTGGTTTCCTGTGGGCTATCATGTTGGCTCATGGAACCATGAAATTAATGTGTTATAGTTTGGGAAACCTTAAAACCCCTTTGGCTACAACTCTATAATAATATCTAGCTGTGTTTGTTGGTTTTGGGTGGACTGCTAAGTCTTTCTCTTTGCAAACTTTTCTTGTGGTCATAGGTTGTTTATCTATCTTGGGATGCTAGATAATGTTTTATAATATCTTGGCACAACTTCTTTTTTTTGGGATCCTTGATCATTGGTAAACTATTTTATAAGGGGATTCACTTTTAAAAACCTATTTCAACCTTAATAAAAAACTAATGGTGCAAGATTGGAATAAAAGAAATAAACAAAAGAAAGAAATCAACTAATTATTGATTTTTAGATAATTTTCACATATTTATGAAGTTATAATTAACATTATGTCAATTAGGCAATCATTATTCTTATTTTAATATTTTTCATCGAAACTTTATATTTATATTAATAACAACTAGCTCTTAAATGTCTCTAGAGAAAACAACCAAAGAAAGAAAAATTTGTGTCATTGCCTAATACAAAAAGGATGCATAAGAGGAAAGACTGCATCTAGAGAGAGTATCTATCAACACTAATGATTCTTGATATTGACACTCCCAAATATATAGCATTGTGATTAAAAAAGAGACCTAGGTATATATTATAATTGTTTACATGGATCAAAAGGGTTCATAGGTTATTTTGACACATTTCATGACAATATATGTCTCTAAGGGTCCCAGTACCCCTACAAACATATTATAATAGTTTATATGGGTTGAAAGAGGTCATATGATAACCTATGACCCCTTTCGTCACATTTCATTACAACATATCTTTCTAGGGGTCCTAGGACCTCTAGGGACATATTATAATTGTTTATATGGGTCAAAAGGGGCAATAGGATAACCTATGATCCCTTTTGACACATTTCATGACAACATATGTCTCTAGCAATCCCATGCCCCCTAGGGACATATTAGAATCATTTATATGGGTTAGAAGGGGTCAAAGAATAACCTATGACCCCTTTGAGCACAACATATGTCTCTAGGGGTCCCAAGAACCCTAGGGACATATTACAATTGTTTATATGAGTTGAAAGGGGTCATAGGATAACATGTGACCCCTTTCAACACATCTCATAACAATATAGGTCTCTAGGGGTCCCATTACCCCTAGGGACATATTATAAACATTTATATGGGTCAAAAGAGGTCATAGGATAACCTATGACCCTTTCGACACATTTCATTACAACATATGTCTCTAGGGATACTACAACCCCTAGGGACATATTATAATTATCTTTGTGGGTCAAAAGGGGACATAGGATGACCTATGACCCCTTTTGAAACATTTCATTACAACATATGTCTCTAGGGGTCCTAGGATGCTTAGGGACATACTATAAGCATTTATATGGGTCAAAAGGGGCCATAGGTTGACCTATGACCCCATTCGACCCATTTCATTACAACATATATCTCTAGGGTCTTAGGATGCCTAGGACATATTATAATCATTTATATGGGTCGAAAGGGGTCATAAGATAATCTATGAATCCTTTTGAAACATTTCATGACAATATATGTCTCTAGGGGTCCTACGACCCATAGGAACATATTATAATCATTTTTATGGGTTGAAAGTGGTCATAGTATAAAATATGACATGACCACTTTTGACACATTTTATTACAACATATGTCTCTGGGGGTCTGAGAACCCCAAGGCACATATTATAATAATTCATATGGGTCAAAAGGAGTCATAGGATAAGCTATGACCCCTTTTGACACATTTCATTACAACATATGTCTTGAGGTGTCCGAGGAACCCTAGGGACATATTATAATTGTTTATATGGGTCAAAACGGGACATAGGCCTTACGACACATTTCATGACAATATATGTCTCTAAGGGTCCTAGTACCCCTAGGGACATATCATAATAGTTTATATGGGTCAAAAGAGGTCATACAATAACCTATGACCACTTTCATCACATTTCATTACAAAATATCTTTCTAGGGGTCCTAGGATCCCTAGGGACATATTATAATAATTTTTATGGGTCATAGGGGCCATAGGATAACCTATGACCCCATTTAATACATTTCATGACAACATATGTCTCCAGGGGTCCCATGACCCCTAGGGACATAATAAAATCATTTATATGGGTCAAACCTCTTTCAACACATTTCATTACAACATATATGGGTCGAAAAGGTTGATTTACTCCAATCATGATAAGAGGGGTGTATTTACTTGGCAAGGCTCAAATTCTCTGAAATCAACCTTTCTGGAATCTAGTTTGGTCACCTTATAGCTTACATTAAGCGGTGTGTTTGTGAACCAAAGGAAAAACTCACTAATGTGCCTTGTTCAAAATTGCTTGACATTTAATACAAATCTAATGCGCACATTTCGAAGGCATGAATCATTAGAATTGTCCAATACGTGATGAAGTTACATTTTCGCTTCATGAGCAAGGTGATAATATTGTCCATGTTGAACGAGCCATTATGTTTGGTTTTTACATGGTAGAAATTTATTATTTATATAATTTATTTTTGAAAAAAATTATTAGAAAATCTATATACTTGATTGATTTTCATGGCAAGTTTTCAAAAATAAAACTAATAAAATAGCTGATAAGTTTCATATAATGATTGATTGATTAATCTTGCATGTTTTTTTTAATATTTTGATTGATTTGTATTTATGATAAAACTATTTTTACATAAATATGTAGAAGCTAAATAAATACTTAAGGAGTGTTAACCTTAAAATCACATGGGTAGGCTAAATTTTCCTGTTGCAGGGGGTTGGTCACGGGTTCTAGTCTTCTGTGCCCCCGTGGTACCAGTGGACGTGTTGTGTCGGCACTATCAGTCATGTTAAAAAATTTACTCAGTGCACTGTAGTTTATTGGGGGGTTGTGTCACACCCGATTCTTGCAATCTAAGCAATAAAAAATAAAAAATCACATCGGTAATTGGGGTGGGGGGGGGGGTGAGACCTAGCCCAGTTGGCTAAAGCTTTCTTGTTGCAGGGTGTTGGTCATGGGTTCTAGACTCCCCCGCCCCCATGGTACTGGTACCAGTTCAATGAATATTTTATTTTAAAATTTGACATTTTATTTGATAGTTGTTAAATAATATTTAAAATTTTATTTAACTTGAATAACATTAATTTTTTTTTTCTAAATTAATGTTTATTGAAAATATTGATCAATGTGTTAAAGTAACTTTAACACTATTTTACATTTAAAATATAATACTTTAATAAACAATAGTTTAATTTTAATGTAGAAATTATATAGTTTAAATTATTTACTATTTTATTTAAAATATTATTTTAATTTATTTTATAATTTAATTTCAATTATGTTTCATCTTTTTTTTTTAATATTCAATGGTCTTTTATATTCTCTTTGTATAGTTAGATATATCTACCACATGTCTTTGCCTTCCTTTCTAGATCTCTCCATTCCTCTATTCCCCTTTCTTTCTCTCAACCCCCCCTCTAAATTATCTTCCTTTATCTTTTCCATCTCTCCTTATTTAACTTGACAAATTAGAACTATATTTCAAATTATTGCCTCCCTCCTTAAATAAAATGTAATTATATCTTGGTTGAAATTTTTTATTTTATTACTTTTTGATTCATATGGATTTGAATGTATGATTTCCTTGTTGATTCTTTTAATACAAAAACAACATCATGCCAAGTAATTGAGTTCATGTCTGATGAAATACTTTAAAAAAAAACCAAACTATTATGCATTACAAGTGGATGATTGTGTTGGAATTGTTCTCACTGGCTTTAAGTAAGTTGGTGTAGTGATATTTTGTGGGATTACTTCCATTTGTGATGCATGCATGATAATAGATTAGAGAAGAAGGGATGATTCATAAATTTTATTATAAATATTACAAAATAAAAATGATTAGAGAGGAGAAGCACAATGTATTGTGATATCTCTTACATTATAATATTGGATAATGTGTGTGCATAAGGAGCATGGTAGATGAGAATGGTTGATATTTTTTATTATGGCATTGGCCCAAAAGTATGTAAAATAAATAGTTTGACTATTTTTTCTCATTAGTATATATGCATATTTAATGCAATCTTTTATTACAATATACTAATGAATTGTAAATGATACATATAACATGGGAGCACAAAAGAAAGTATGATATTTTCCCTTCTCCTTGCACAAAAAAATGAAAAAGTATTGAGAAAGAAGGAATTAATATCTTTGCATTTCATATTGGTTAATAAATGTGATAGAGGAAATTGACCTTTTTTTAGCTGCTTTTTGAAATGATTGTTGGAGATTTCAATGCCACTATCAATGCAATGGATAACCTTAGGGGAGGTTTAGATAGACTTTAAGAACTTTGTACAAAACAATATACTCTGGGGAAGTCCCTGCCAAAGGGAGCCAGCCACTTCACATGGACAAATATGAGGAATTTTTTTTTACATATTGTTGAGAAACTGGATAGGATTTTCCTAGCAGGTGAATGGTACAATTTTCCTATTGTCTTCCAAGGTAGAATTCTAGGGTTGTTAGGCTCTAACCATTATCCAATGTCTCTTGTGATTTAGCAAGATGGAATCCCAATCAGGTGTCCTTTCAAGTTTGAAAAGATATGGTTTATCATGGAAGATTTTCAAGAGTTGGTGGTTGAGTGGTGGATTAAGCAGCCTTGTTTTTGTATAGTGATGAAGTGCACTGTACAGTGGAGGTATGTCACTATATGGTGACATATATATAGTTTTTCAAATGTACACTATGGTAAATGAACCATTGAGCTGTACGGTGATAGACATTTGTGCCATGAATGCCGAAATGGTGTTGTGTGGTAGTACGATGGTGTCAGATAGTATGATGGTGATAGTGTTAGACAATAAGATGGTGTCAGATAGTATGGTGAAGTCGTGTTGTGTACCATGAAGACTTGAGGTAAGGGAGTGCCTAAGGATTTGATACCAAATGGAGTTTCAGAGGCCAAAGGGACTGCCAACTAGAAGAGTGACCATCAGATGGATGCATAACCATTGGGACTGTAACCATTTTTTCTTGATAGTTAATGCACTAGATTCTATAGCAAATCGCATAGTGTATAAATGTATGTGAGATTCGTTGAGGAGGTAACAAGCCAAATGCTTGGCAAAATGTTGCTAAATCTTTTGTTGATAGTAATGGTTGCATTATTGTAGAGTCATAGGGTAGTAGTCAAGTTGATTGTAGATCTGAGCCTAAGTCCATTATTGTTTGTATGTAATGTATGCATTATAGTAATACAAAGGGCAACACTCTGGTTCTTGGCTGGTGGGTTTTTCCTGAAAGGGTTTCCCACATAAATATTGGTTTTTTGTGTATCTTGTGTGCATTATTGCTTTTTCTATGTTCTTTATTTTTCCTATACATCTATTTAGATTCGAACCTTTTAGGTTTCCCTATAAGTTAGCATTTGGAAGGCATTTCCACAAGTAGCATTCCTAACAAGTGGTAATAGAGTCATTATCCATTACCATCATCTTGTTTGGTAGAGTTGGTTGTATTGGATAGGGTTGGTCATTTGGTTTCAATTTAGTTCTAGTGGGAGTTTGTAAAGTGTTCATCTAGAAATTGAGATGGCGCATACATTAGGGAGAATAAAGATTGAAAAATTTAATGGCACAAACTTTGAGTTATGAAAACTTAAAATGGAGGATATGTTGGTAGACAAAGATCTATCGATAGTTGTGTCTAGAAACAAGCCTTTGGGCATGAAGCAAGAAGATTTGGATCTAGTGGATTGAAAGGCAAGAGGAATGATACGATTGAGTCTAGAAGACTATGTCTTATTAAATGTCTATGAGGAGAAAATTGCACGTTCTTTGTGGAAGAAGTTGGAAGATATTTATAACGTAAAATCCTTGGTAAATAAGATCTTCCTAAGAAAGAAATTATTTTCTCTAAAGATGGACGAAGGAACTGCTGTGGTAGATTATTTAAATGCATTCAATATGGTGATTGCATAGTTAACATCTATTGGTGTGTCTGTTGATGAAGAAGATTGGTGCATTTTATTTTTAAGCTCATTGCCTGATTCATGGGATAATATGGTAATGGCCATCAGAAGTACAACCACCCAGTTAAAAATGGATGAAGTAGTTGCTACACTTCTATCGGACGATATGCAAAAAAAGGTCTTTTGATGTGGCTAAGAAGCCTCTTGTTGTTCAAAACCAATCGAAGGATACCAACAAGAAGAAATTCAAAGCGAAGTGCTGGAATTGCAAGCATAGTAGTCATATCCAAAAGGATTGAAAAGAGAAGAATAAAAAGAAGAAAGTGTAGAGTTCTTTTGATTCAGAGAGTTCTGATAGTGATGGTGAAGATGCCTAAAGTGATGGTGAAGATGCCAGTAGTGCTGCTTTGGTTGAACAGTCATCTTGATTATGACTAGTTGAAATAATTCAATATTCATTTGGAAGATGGTAGTGATGGTGCCATGGGTGACTTGACACTATAGCACAGTAGGAGTTGATGGAAGTAATGTACATGCCATGCGTAACTCATCACCATAGTTTAGTGGGATTTGTTGGTGGTGATGTAGCGATTGATCTTCATTAGTATTGTAGATGTCGAAGGTGCAAGATTCTGATGTTGTAGAAGGATCTGTACACATTTACTGAAGTACTATTTGGAGATGTTCATCTTCATGTGATTGAAAATGTTTACATCTAGAGGGCTCAATGGAGTCTTTGATAAGGGTGTGGTTTATGCTTTCATTTAATAAATGGAGCATGTATTCTCTTTGGTTGAGATTGTTTAGATCATGTTGTCATGTCTATGTTCCTAAGGCCATGGTTGGAATTTTGACATTGATCTTGGTTTAGTTTCTTTGTTTTGAGTACATTGAATATTTGTCACATACTTCATGATATGGTAATGTTGTATTCAAAGTTGGCATGGATTGATCAGTTGTAGGTGCTCATGGAAACTCAAAGGATGATGTTGTTGTCTCTTGCGATTAGAGATGTGTTTGTTGAAATGGTGGTTGCTACTTCATCAAGTCGAAGATTTGTATAGTGGTGAAGTACAACGTATAGTGTAGCCTCACCATACAGTGAGTCCACTGTACAATGGAGGTATGTCACTTTATGGTGACATATATATAATTTTTCAAATGTACAGTATGGTGAATGAACCATTGAGCCATATAGTGATAGACATTTGTGCCATGAATGCCAAAATGGTGTTGTGTGGTGGTATGGTGATGGTGGAAAGTATGATGGTGATAATGTTTGATAGTATGATGTTGTCAGATGTAAAGGTGAAGTCTTATTGTGTATAGTGAAGACTAGAGGTAAGGGAGTGCCTGAGGATTTGATACCGAATGGAGTTTTAGAGGCCAAAGGGAGTGACCTGATGCTGAAGGGACTACCAACTAGAAGAGTGACCATAAAATGGATGCATAACCATTGGGATTGTAACCATTCTATTCTTGACATTTAATGCACTAGATGCCATAGCAAATTGCATAGTGTATAAATGTATGTGAGATTCCTTGAGGAGGTAAGAAGCCAAATGCTTGGAAAAACATTGTTAAGTTTGTTATTGATAGTAATGGTTGTATTGTTGTAGAGGATGTGAGGGCTGTGGCTGTGAGCTTGAAGGATAGAGTGTCATAGTGATAGTAGTTAGGTTGATTGTAAAGACGATTTGAGCTTGATTTCATTATTGTTTGTATGTAATGTATACATTATAGCAATACAAAGGGCGATACTCTAGTTCTTGGGTGGTCGATTTTTCCTGAAAGGGTTTCCCATGTAAATATTGGTCTCCTTTATATCTTGTGTGAATTTTTGTTTTTTCTATGTTCTTTATTTTTCCTATACATCTCTGTAGATTCAACCTTATAGGTTTCCCTGTAAGTTGACATTTGGAAGGCATTTCTGCAAGTAGCTTTCCTAGTTTTTTTTAGGGTAATGTTTCTTTCCATTTAAAAAAAAAACTATATCTCAAGAAAGAGTTGAAGGAGTGGAATCAACATCAGTTTAGAAACATCTTTAAGGAAAGATTAGAGGTAGATGCAGATTTTGAAACCTTAAACAATAAGGTACTGGAGCAAGGGATGGATGTGATAGATTTTCAACTAGAATAAGACTTAATGGGTAAGTTCCCAGAAATCTTGAAGAGGGAGTAGGTTTATTTCAAGAAGAAATCTAGAGAGAATTCATGATGTAGGATGGGGATAGGAATAGTTAAAAAAATCATAGCTCTATGAAGGTTAGGTGAAATGTAAATTAAACTCTTTCCATCAAAGATAAGAATGGGGTCCTTCTGGAAGATACTAGTAGCATTAATAAGGAATAAGAGAATTTTTTCTCAACACTTTGGAAAGAGTAATAGGTAGATAGGAAAGAAGTTTCTAAGAGTTATACTGAGAATTATGATAGAAGAGGATAATATGATTCTCATGGAGACTATTACAATGAGTGAACTGAATATAGTAGTTTATGGTCTAGGATGAGATAACGCTCCAAGGCTAAATGGTTTCTAGGCTTTTTTTAATATTATCTTTGGGAATCTTAAGGGGGAGCTGCTCAAAGTGGTGGAGGAGTTAAGAAGAGAAGGTTTCATATTGAAAGGCTTAAAAAACTCTTTGATTTCCCTCATCCCCAAGAAAGGACAACCATCAAGGTATGATGATTTCAAACCCAATTCTCTTTGCAATACTATGTACAAAATCATCATAAAGATCACCACAAATAGGATGAAAAGTCTTTTACCTTCTTTAATCTCATTGGAACAAAGTAGTTTGACACCTTATTGAAGTATTATTTATGGCATCATTGTGGTTCATGAGGTTGTTCATTCCACCCTCAAAAGAAAGGAAAGGAGAATGATGGTAAAATAAGATATATGCAAAGCCTATGATGCATTTAATAGGGGCTTTTGGTTTGAAGTTTTGAGAAGTTTTGGTTTTGGGAAAGCTGGCTGAAAGGGAGACCAATCGAGGGTAGTAGTTCATAAGGTTTCTTCAGTACAATCTAGGGTATAGCCAAGGAGACTGAATCTTACACTTCTTATTTATCATTTTGGCAGAGCTGTTGGGAAGATTAATTTTGAAAAAATAGAATTAGTGGAGCCTAGAAAGGAATTAAAATTGTGAATTGGATACCATATACATCCCATTCTAAATTTGCAGATGATGCTTGCTTCTTTGATGTGGCTTTGATGATGAAGGCTAAGGTGATGAAAAAGTGCTCATTTATTATAGCTTGGCATCTTGACAGTCAGTAAACTGGGATAAATCATAAATTTTATTTTTTAACATAGAAGTAGGATCACAAAAATTTATTGTTGGTTTCTTTGGAGTAAGGATTGGGAAGCTCTTAGGTGTTGTGATCATGTGTGTTTCATACATTGCATAGTATTATTATATTTTATTATGTAATGTTGTAACTAGATGGACATGCAACATGTAAAGATTCCCATGGGATATACTTGATGAGTTGTATTGTGATAATATTTCATGTAATTATTTAATATCAGAGAAAAGAATTAAAATTCCAATATTACATGTGGGTTCAGTGGGTTAGCTAGCACATGGTTATGTAATACCACTTGGTGGATTTCTGGGACTTGCTACTATATAAGTAGCCATAAAGGCAGTTGTTGTTTGTGAAGAGAATATAGAAGGAAAAATTGGAAAGAGTCGAGTGGGACAAGGCTTGACAAGTTTTCCATGGGAGCATTTGTGAAGGTTGGACTACTCGATTGTGGCTATGTCTTTGAAGGCTTCTGTGGTTGTATTGAAATAGTATTTTTTCCAAATAATAGATGGTGATTGATGCTTTTGGAGGCTAGGTTTCTCCCTAATGAGGGTTTTCTAGGGTATACATTGTGTCATATTTTTTGTGGGCATGTCGTCTATTCTCTTGCATGTGGATTTTATTTGCATATTTATTTTAGATCAATTATGGGTCATGTGGAAATGGTTATATTCTTTCTTACAAGTTTCCTTACACCAGGGAGATTTATTGGGATTTCTCTATTCAGAGGACCATTGATAGGTTCAATCTAGAAAGAATTGACAAATGAATATAGGAATAGAATGGATAGCTGGAAATGATAGTGGCTCATGCTAGCTAGAAGGATCACTATTATTTTGGTTGTAATTTTAGCAATGCCAATGTACTCTATGGCATGGTTCAAAATTCCAAGGAAAGAGGTTATGTCAATTCAAAGGTGCATGTGAAAGTTCTTATGGAATGGATCACAAGAAGGAGACAAGGAACCTATGATGGCATGGTCATAGGTGTGCAAACTAAAAGGTGGAGGAGGTGTGGGGGTGATGGAAGAAATTCTTTTTAATATAGCTTTAGGAGAAAAACTAGTCTAATAGATGTTCAGTGCCAGAGAACAAAGATGGCTCAAGAATTTAAGAGAAAAATACTTGGATAATTGGGAGGATTATCGCATTTTGAATATTGCTGATCCCCTACATGGTTTGGCCATGTGTAACTTCCTTATTAGTTGTAGGGAGTTAATCACTAATCATTTAACTTTGAAGTTTAGAAATGGACATAGGGCACACTTCCCGTTGGATTCATGGGATGGAGGGTAGAAATTAGATAGCTTAGGGGTCCCTCAAAGCTTGATTGATACAATGCAAGCTTAGAGGAATGTGAGTTAAAGATTACATTGATACTTAGCTAATAGACATGGACTTTCCAAGGAGATTAAAAGAGCCATCAACTCTAGAGAACAAAAATGAGGATAAGGAATGAATGAAACAAATTTTTCTAGAAAGGGGGTTTGGCTTCCTCTAATTCAGAGGATCCACTTATTTGGTGTGGCTCCAAAAGTGGAAATTATTTATTTAAGATTGGCTACTAGATATTGGAAAGGAATCATAATATAGTGGATTGGGACTGCAACCTGTGTTGGGGTGGGGAATTTCTTCCAAAAGTAGGAGTGTTGACATGGCTAGTAGGCAATGGTAAAATCCTAACAAGTGAAAGACTGAAGATGATGGGTTTTCAAGGACCTTTTAGATAGCCTATGTGGAAGGAAGCACAAGGAACTATTGATCACCTCCTACTCCACTACAGTTTCTCCCAAAAGATATAGACAATAGTTAAATCCAAACTAGAGTGGGCTTTTCCTTTCATGGCAACCCTAAAAGGATGGCTGAAATCTTGCCTAGAGAAGAAAAAAGGACATGTTTTTGGAGCAAGTTAGAATGTAATCCCATCAACAATGTTATGGGAATTGTGGAAGGAGAGGAACAGGAGAATTTTCCAAGGAAAGGAAGAGAATAATAGTCTCTTTGGTCAGTGGCTAGAGAGAGCTATAGCATAAATCATATTATCCACATCATTATCAAGAGATCATAATCCATCAATTTACAAGATTTGATGCTCATTTGCAAGAAAAGTTACCTAGTATGAAATTGTGGCCTGTTAATGGGCCTTCAAGGTTAATCCTTGGCAAAGGAAGGAAAGGTCTTTTTGGTAGCCACCAGAGGAAGGCTAGATAAAAATCAATTTTGATGGGGCTTCCTGAACATTTAGGGACCATGAAGGCAATTTGATAGCTCTTGTTGTGAAAAGACTAAGAGATGGGACTAATAATGTGGTAGAATGTGAAGTAGCAAAAGAGGTTATTTTCTTAGGAGCTAAGCTAGCATCAGGCAATTGCACTTGGAAGGAGACTTAGAGATTATCATTAGTGGAATTGAAAAAGGAAAATTAGAGTCTTGACATCTTGACAAGCACATCAATTAAATTAAGCACCTTTTTGTTGGATTTTGAGGAATTCAAGATTTCACATGTTTATAAAGAGACAAATGTGGTGGCCAAAAGATTAGCCAACCTAGGAACAAATGCACCCTTTGGAAATAAGAAGAACATGTTAGAAGGCATTGGTCTTCTTAAACTAGATTAAAGATGGTGTGTTTTTAGTGGCATTATATCCGTTGGCCTTCTTTTGATGGAGAATTTCATAATTATTAACCTCTAATCAAGTTCACTCGTGAACAATAAATCCTGCATCCATGACAAAGGCTCCACACGCAGGAGGACTTTGAATTGTGCACTTACAGATTTTTCATGAGAGTGGTTTCAAGAAGGAGAAGGGCCTCATTTTTTCAAGCATGTGAGAAAAAAATTCATAAATAGAGGCCAAATTGTCATTGGAGTTTGATAATCAAGCACATGCTTATGAATGGAAAATTTTGGTGCGGTGACTGAAGAACATTTTCCTCATTGAGGAAAAAGATGTCATGAGCTTCATTATGAAGATCTTTGCCCAGGAGTATTTGGACTCCTATTGGAGAAGGACGACCAATTTGGATATCGTCTCACTCTTTTTTGCTTTGGCATTTCTCATTGGAGAGTCTAAGGAGGAGATTCGAGGGGTCATTGCTCTGAGTATTGACCCATAGTGGCTTCTGGAAGTTGAAAAGGTCATTTACAGGGCCAAGCTAGGGAAGGGCTAAATATGGGGCTGGAACCATGGAGAAAGATTGGTGGAGGTGGCTCACTATTGTAACCTTTGGTGGTATGGTCATCCGCAACTCTCTGTGAGGTACATATGCAAAAAGTGGTTGAAGGATGGTGAAAATTAGTCAAATTTCTGCAGGAGAAGATTTGGGTTATGGAGGGAGGGAAGTAGGGTTTCAGGAAAACAACTCCAAGGAAGAGTGTACAACCACGTGGAGATTCGTTGAGATGCCAGCTGGAAAGGAATGTGGGAGGTTGTTGGGGCATGCACGCGAACTGTAAGGTGGGTTGATGTGTCTCTTGCACGGGAGGTGGAATTAAATGGATTGGGAAGACTGCAATGCTACGTGGAGGATGATCGATCCATCCCAAACTTCACGAAGGCAGATACAACAACCTGGTTTAAGGCTTGAAACGACAGAGTAGTTGGCTGCATGTCTGGTGGCTCAACCAGTTTTTATATTTGAATAATGTAATGAGTCAGTTGTAGTTGGAAGGTGTTAATGCCTTCTGTAACTAGCATGTATTAACTTTTTGTTGCTAATGGAAGTTAAGTAGAGGGCTTTTATATTATCCTCTTTACACTATGACAGACTATTGTAAGAATTATTGATTTTATTAATACAATACAAAATGTCACCTATCAAAATATGATAGAGAAAGAGGGATGGCAAATCAAGATAGAGAGATAAACAAATAACAAGATAAAGATGGAAGAGATTGGAAAAGAAATGCACAAACTGAAAGGAATTGCAATTTCTAGTTTTAATTCATCTTTGAACGGGCTAGGTGGAGCGCGGAGAAGATAATCAAGAGATACAACGCTACTTGCAAAGGATCTTCTATTGCCGAGTATATGGACATAGTGCCCCTTCTTCGATGTCTTGTTCAAGATGGAAAAATTGTTTGCACAGATAATTTATCAAACTTATCCTGATAATTATAAGGAATCTATTCAAAGTTGCACACAATTGGAAATGGCCAAATGCTTGGAGGTGTTGCCGCAGAAAGATCCCACCTTCTCAATTTTGTACACAATGTGTGTCGTTCGACACTAGGCATTCCTTTTGGCTTTTCTTTCCATTTAGTAACAAGTTTAAATTCTAGGATATCGTAACATTTTTGGGCATGTCATGGAGATATTAATAATTCTTAATATAAGGTAATTAAATCCAGTTAAAAGCTTGAAATTGGCACCCGGATTCTACAAATCAAAAAAGAAATGATGGTTTATTTTGGGGTGGGGCTTTCTTAACTAGCTTGAGTCCTAAACTTTGCATCTCATCCCAGTGTTTTTTCAACAAGGATTTAGTCTAGCATTTGTTTGGAAGATTTTTTTGGAATGGGTTGCTGGATTTGATTTATTCTGTTAATTACAAATTGTTGGTTCATTTGTTTTATTCTATTTGTTTTGTTCCATTTAGACTTCCCAGAAGTAGATAGAGTGAATCCTACCCGACTAAAACCATACCATTATCTTCTTATAAATTATAGCTTCTAAACAGACACAAACATGCACTGTGAAATGTTCCACAAAGTGCCTCAAAAATGAAAGCCTCAATGCCATCACAAATTTAGGACATGCATACGAATGTTTCCGAAATAATCAACCCATGTCTATGTTATGCTACCAATGATAGAACCATCTTTGTAAAGAAGTAGAGATGCTTTATTATTTCGTATGTAGCAATAAGTTGTAGGCCTCAAGCATTCAATGCTGACAAAATTATCTGCAATTTTCTCAAAATTTTAAATAGACTTTTCAAATTTACTTAAACAATATGAATCTAAATGTTTATTTTCGAATACGGGCAACTAGACTTAATTCAAACCTGATAAATAGTACTGAGGTAAAATGTTATAGGAACTTGATAAATAAATCTCTAGGACAGACATTTAGCCAAACACTTCACAAGCCTCCTCTTCTTATGAATAAACCTGCCTCGTCTTCTTATGAATGAACCTGCTAAGTTATTATATATTTGGGGAAGCCTCTCAAGAATATAGTATTTCATATCAATTTTATTTATCTTTGTCTTATTCTAAGAAGTGACTACCAGCCAAACTTCAATATTAAATTAAAAAATGGTTAAAGGTTAGAACTTATAATTTGGAATAAGTTTGGTAGGATGTTCAAATAAATAGATCATTGAGGTTCAAAGCATATCACATCTAAGTTCTTCAGCTTAGGTGCAAGGTATAAAATGTATTTAATCATATTCCCCCTTATCCCATGCCTTTTGGGTGGAGTAGACTGCAACTCCAATGGAAGTCTGCTAGCTGATCTACAATATCAGTAACCCACGAATGGATTAATTTGCAAAAATTTTAGGAACTTTTAATTGTTGATACTAATTATTTCTTTTGTCACTATTGTTGTCGATTTTTCAGGTTTTACTTGAACTTCTTGAGCTAACTTATAAGTGAAGAAGAATATTCAATCAAAGATAGTTGTTGTTGTGATACAAGACAAATAGAAAGTAATCCTTACATTTTATGCTTCTCTAACCTAGATAACAAATTGGTTTCTTGTTCTTTAATTGTGTTCTATGTCCATTTATTGAATTTTTCATGAGGTTGCTAGACTTGCACCATTTAGGATGCCATCTCTACCCACATTACCCTACAAATTTTATTTTATTTTTTCCTATGCAAATATGTGTGTTAGAGAAACTATTAAATACAAAAACCTATAATTTTTTTGGGTATGATTTTGCGTGGTTACATAATGGTCAATAAGATTGAACATAGGAGGACTAGAATAATTGACATGCTCACCTACAGTCCTCTAAATTTATAGACAATTTATTTTATCTAGTGGCTTGATTATGATAAAAAATTAAGCAATTGAAAATATGTATTATTGTCTATTACAAAATATTAAATTAAAAATATTATTTGGGTGACTATTTGAATCTTTATTAAGATTGTGTTACAAGTTTTGGAACCTCAATATGAGAAGATCATTGGAAAATCTATTTGAAAAATATGAAAAATAACTTTAAAGACTATAATGTGAATGTTGCATGCCTAGACATAATATATACATAGGTTTATAAATTATGATTAGTTTATATTTGGTTGGTTATCATTTTTCAATGACTCTCAGAAAACCATTGTTGCATGTTTGTTCATGAATGCAATAAAAAAGCATCTTTGTAGAAGAATTGAGATACTTTTAGGAGGAACCAAAATGTGAGGTACTACAAAACTATGTAAATATGGGTAGAGAAAGAAAATTGCAATTTTATTAGTTCAATGTTTTAAATGTTACACTTTTATTAATCTTACATTTTTCCTCCTCGAGAAATAAAATCATTTTTCACACTCTCTTCTCTATGAATAAATTTTTTAAATTGAATTTAATTATATTATAAAAAACCTTGTTTGTTCATTTATGTTGTGAAGAATAAAAGGAACTTGATCATTCTTACTAGATTTGATTGAAGGCTCGACTCTAGCTCACTCTTCTCCCCACTCTTGTCCATGGACATATAGATTTAAACTTCAACCACAGTGTATTATCTATAATATCACTACTATTGACCTGTGAGCGTTTGGAATATTTAACATATGGATGAAGAGAAAATTGAGCACAAATACACATCGATTCATTCAAGGATGAATTCTTCAAATTCATGGTGGGATACAACTTTGTACATAATCTCTTGTTTTAAAAGACATCTTGATCAACACAAAAATCCTCCCAAACTGATTGTATACACTCAAGACCTCTTAACGGTCAAAGCCTCTCACTGGCTAACTCTCCTTCCCATTGTACTCCACACCTTAAAACTGAATTCGTTCATCAAATGTTCAGCGCATCTTCAAATTTTTTAATTTTATTCATAATTTTTCTTTGTGAGACTCCATGCCCCTTTGCTCTATTTGCATACTTTTTTAACTGAACATTCATCTCTTTTACTAGAATCCTATGATAGAATGCCCACTTATCTATCTTCTCACAAAATCCCTGTCCATACATCCACACTTACTGGATTTCATACAAATTCATACTTAGTCAAGTGTAACATTGAACCTGATGCAGTTTTATCAATATGTCTGGTGAGAACTTGGAAAACTCTCCCCAGCACCATATCTGAAAATGGGAAAAACCCAATGGTTTATTTCTAAGATACTCCCTCCACATTGAGAATCTATTTCATATGACAAGTCTCCTTTATCTCTACAACCAAACAGTCAAGTTGTCTTCCAAATCACCCACGCTTGGAATAATCCCTCAACAATTTTGATTTTCAAACACCCTAGGCTTTTCGCACACTTTCTAAAAGTTTCTATCAATCGATGGTTCTTCTTATTAAGAGAAATATGAACATCTTCAACTCTTTGCAACCAAGTACAACACATAAGAGTGGCTCGTCCCAAAACGACAGTCATGAAACTCCTCAATTCATTCCGACCCAGTACAACACATAAGAGTGGCTCGTCCCAAAAGGATAGTCATGAAACACCTCTGCAAAAGTTAATAAATTGACCTTCCATTTTGGCCACAACCTTTCCAAACACTTGCACATCATCTATACACTTCTGTTACCCTTCTCACAACTCTCAAACTCAAGACCCATACTGTTTTTCCACGTTTTTTCTACAAGCCCCAGCAGGACTGTGGTTGCAGTGAAGTTCTCTTTACTTTCAGCTTGTACAGTGAATAGGTAAGCTTTTATAGAATATGGACACTAAAAATATAAAATCTGACCATGATTAAATTTTAGATTTTTTATTACCTCTTTATTTATTTAATCACTTTGGTGCTTGAATCTATGTTGCACAACCAACCATAGCAGATCCATCTGCAACAATTACCATTTCTACTCTACATCCAAACATACTTGAAAATTACAAGTTCTATGTGTCATCAATGGGATTAGCTTCACAGTTTGGCCAAAGCATCCTTCCCTTTCAACTAGACAATCATATTTAGTACATGCTTTGTAAACTAGTCCTAAGTAATCAATCTTGCCACATTCTCAAGCTGACAGATTTCATTTTGAATGTGTGTTATCTATAGAGTCCCTGCAAAGTAGGGTCATACATATATAAAATAGTGTATGGCAATTTTTTCTTGCTTCACTTGGTGGAGCAGAGGTTTTGTATGAATTTTAGTTAATATTTTTTATGGTTCATTAAAATGATGATAATTTTTTAATTTGGCTTCAAATGTGTTCAAGTAGAATTCTTTTTGGTATTTGAGTTAAAAATTCATTATTATTATAGAGATTCAGTGACCAAGAAAAGTAGGTACTTTGCTAAACTTGTTCGTTATGTTTTCAAGTTAAGACCCTATAATACAATTTAATAAAAACATATACTATTAGCACTTTTAACTTCAAGAATGATGACAATCACAAGAAGAGGCTAGACTTACAAGAAAACTTCCTCAGCAATAGAGATGCTAAATTTGAAACAATTATTGAATTCAAAGCAAAGGAGGATATATGTGCCCACTTGCAATTGTGTTTGGTGCTGGGGTCTTAATAAAAAATAGCACAACTCATCATGACACACTGTCATCATTATATGCAGTGTTTGTCCCCATAAAATGATGATTCTCCATTATTTTCTTCAATGAAATTGAACACATGCCAGCCAAAATAAAGTTTTAACCTTATATATAGGTAATAAATAGATAAAATGAATCATTCAGACTCCTGCTACGACTTGCAATAGTGAAAGCATTTTCTAGATGAAGGATCTACAATAGTGATGCAAACATTATTTAAAAAGCACTTTCCAAGATGAAGGAAACACATAGCATAGTGTAGTGATGCATCTTGAGATGGTAGAGGGAATAGAGTGAACATGATTTTTAACTGCCAAATCTCTATTTCTATTCCGAACACTTAAATTCATAGGGAAAATTATTTGTGCAAAAAATATTACAAGAATGAATAAAATAATTATGACATAAGTACTAAATTTTTCAAAAGAGTCATTGACATCTATTAGGAAGACAAGGAACATAAATGCTTCCCCAATGTGTTAACAAGGATTAAAAGATTTAAATATTGAAATGCTATAGAAAGATTTTATAAAAAAATATTAGACAATGAATATAGGGTATGCGTCAAAAGAAAATAATAATGGTTCTGGATAGCCAACACTGAAAAGATGAATAAGAAGAACAATAATGATAGCTATATGCTGAAAAATATTATTTATAAAAGGAACAAAAGGATGTTATGAGAAAGAACCTTTACTGGAAGTTGCGAATATTGGAGGACAATCAATACTCCTTTTTTAGGGAAAAAATTGGATTTAAAGGAGGAGTAGTTGGACTACAATAATGAAGGTGGTAAGAGTTTTAGTTAGTAACAAATGAGTTTTAGTTGGTATCAAATGAGTTTTAGTTACAAGAAAAAGGTAGGAAATGAATCTTACTATCTATACATTGATAGTTGGGGAATTTATTATTAGTAGTCTTGACAAACATGGTTTGCATTCTTGAAACTAGGCATACTATTGCAGCTTTCAAGAAACAAAAACAAAATAGACTATATCTAGGGTAGAAAGAGAAAAACCTTGGATAAGGAATGCCCTAACAATGGAAAAGTTTCAAAGTAATCATGAGATATAGCTATTATGATGCATTTGTTTCTATATTTGTACAAACATCTAATTTTACAAGAAATCTATTTTAGGGGTAAAAAATCATCACAAATTGCCTACACCTGAACATTTGTCACATCTCCATAACAATATGCAACAATAAATGGAAATTCCTTCATTCTAGGGCATGAGGAATGGATTCATGTGCCACATCTTTTATTAATTTTTATTTTGCCAAACATTCTTTTGTTGCTGGGTAAAATTGGGTGTTGACAATCAGGCTGGTTATCCACATCCCAAAATAGTGATCACTAAAGATTTATGCCTTCCCGAGGACTAAAACTATACAAAAAAATGGTAAAGTAACATAGAAATAAATAAAAACCAACATAGGAATGTCTTTTGGCATGCCATAATAGAAGAAAATTCCTTGTTTATCATGGGTGACACTAATAATGGACTTCTATCCTCTAACCTATTCTATCTAAATTTCAAGTGTTTGTGGGATCCTAGTATAAACTATAGGTCTTCAATCCACATTAAATCAATGGACAGTGTACAATAAATACAAGAAAAAGCCAAACTTACTAAAACTTTAATTTTGAGCTCTTTGAAATCAAACACACAAAACAAAATGATTGATAACTAGAAATCACAGATAACTCTCAAATTGTGGAAAATATTGTGGTGGTAATTATTTTATCACATTTTCTTTAATGGAGGGAAGTCCTATTTAAGAAGAGAGTGAAAAAAGTTCTGGAAACTCCATTATTATGAGAGTGTTGTAGGCTTTGGATAAATTATCTTTGTAGAAATACTTTACAATGTTGCCAGTGAAATCTTTAGTGGTGTTAAGATGCTTTAATTTTTCCAGCACACCTCTCTTGTGTGAATAACCATTATATTATAGATTTTTCTACTCATGGAGTACTCCACCTACAATGATTTGTAAAGCTTTCCACCTGTTACAATTTGTAATGTTGTAGAACAAAAGCCATATGTCCTCTGGAAAATGGATGACACAACTCTTCAAAGATTTTCTAATAATTTAAAAGAACAAAAAATAGAAGAAATTGTCAAGAAAATTGAAGCTGTCCAATGGGAAAAAAAGAAATAGAAATGTAGAAAATTCATTTTAATAAGTAAATCTAAGAAGTTTCCTTCCTCCCAAATGAGATTTCAGAGACAAATGTGAATGCGAAAAAATCAAAATTGTAGTGATCATGATCATACCATTTCTATCTTTTGAAGAGAAAAAGACTCTCAAAGAAGAATGCAATATATAGATTTCTAGTTACAACAAGTAACCCAAAAAAAATTCTATTTTAGTGGTTTTAGGATTTCCAAAAATTAGAGGCCAACAACCCCAAACTCAATAAGGCTTCCAACTAAGGTAAAAGCCTACAACACAATTGTAACTTGCAAGCTTCTTTGTGTGAGGTCTTAGGTTCGAATCTAACCTTCACTTAACATATACTAATAATTAATTTCAACAAATAATAATAATTAATCTAGGCTTTGGTCGTTGATCCAAAAAAATACAAAAATAAAATAAGGCTTCAAAGGATATTGTAATTTTTTGAAACTACTAAATGAAAACCAAATTTCAAAATATCTCTATATGAGGAACCAAATAGAATCTAGTACTTTGTGTTACAATAAAGTTACAAAATAATAGTGCAATGAAATGCTATATAGACATGACCAAATCTATTTCAAGAGCCTTAGCATAGTGGAGCAATTAGATGTGAATGTTTTAAAATTCCTCTTCATTTGAAGAAATTGTTATCACACAAGTTAGGTACCCAATAGTTCAGTTACTTCCACATCATATACATGGAAACAACTATTATTTACATGTTCTCTTCATCTACAACCAAGTGTAAACCTATCTACCACTTAGGTTTCTTGGAAAATGCTAGTTGCAATGCTAAATAATTTTTATAATATTTTCATTAGAAAAAGAAAAGACTACTGGGAATAATAGCTGCAAGAAATAGGAAAAAGTAATCTAAAATTATGATGTCAATTAATTCCCAAGTTTCTCAAAAACTATAGCTCTAAGCAAGATATTTTCAATTTTCAAGAGGTAATGTTGGAAACGGCAATTGAAAACTTTACTCCCCTACCTTATGACAAGGACTAATAATAGAATTGTCCATAGAAAAAACTTTAATTATATTTAAGACATACAGTTTATTTCTATCCTAGAATTTAAATTCATATGTAAATATTTCCATGCAAGAAAGCAAGATTTCTAGGTACTGGCAGTCAATTTAGTGCTGCTTAGATTCAGTTATGATAGTTTGACAACAATTTATTTCTCACAAGTAGTCAATCTTTGGCACTAACCATATTTTACTTCTTTTGAATTAATGAGTTTTGTGAAACTATAATGCTATTTAGTAATTAAATAGGTTACAATTTTCTTGTAAGATGAAAATCATATGAAAAATAATTTTTGAATAAATAATGTTCCACTTTATTTCACCTCAATGGGATATTATACTAGAGATGCTCTTACTTGAGAAATTTCAATTCAATATAATGTTACGATGCATTCTATTGACTATCACTATTTAGGCACTACTATTTGGTCTGATGTAAGTGATCTAAATGTTGATTGAACATATAAGTCCTTGCACACCATATTAGCAAAACTGTTGTAAAATGTGGCATATATTTGTTAAGCTATTAGCTTTGTGGTGTATGAAATGATTGGTAGTCAAAATCATTGCACATTATTGTAAGAGCAGAAGTTTCACAAATAGATGAACCAAATCAATTAAGCATAGAGGTAGTGTTCAAACAGTCTACAGAAACCTCCACTAGACTTCTGAGTTTTAAAGTTTTCTTCTTTTAATATTAAAAGAAAATAAAATATAACAATAATAATATTTAACTATAATAAACTTGAAAATAATAGGTACTATTCATCTCACAAAAGACCCATCTTCCTCACAATCATGCGTGAAAATGCAATGGAGGAGGTCAGCGAAGGCCCTAAGATCGATTTGTTTGATGAAGATGACAAATTCAAAGAGTTTAAAAATTAAGGTTAGGCTATAGAAGGATTTCATTTAGATGAAAATTAATGAATAACTGTTGTAGAGAGGTTGTAAAAGAAAAAAAATCAAACCAAAACTTTTATTAGTAAGGGTTTGTTGTTTTAAGGAACCCTACACACAATATTATCTCTTTTATTTTAATTGAGGTTTTGTAAATATAATTTTAATTATAAAAATAATTAATAGAGGTTAGGTTTTGTCACATTATTGACAAACGGAAAAAATCCTAGTTGAAGAATTAGGCTGCTATTTTTTCTCTTAATTTTTCTATTGTTGCATACAGACATGTAAACCTAGTTGAATGGACGGACAAACGAGCTTATTGAAGAGACCACTCTAATCTTCAAAAAGGCACATAATTCATGTCAAGTAAATGACATCAGGATTAAACATACAATCAGTCTTACAGATTTGAATTTTGGGAGAAATGGAATCTAAATATTTGCAATAATCAAAGATTGGCATATGGTCATCAAAATTCAAGGAAAAGGAGGAAAGAGTTGATGATTTCTTCTCTGCATTTGAAGCAACTAAGGGCCCTTTAGAAAAGACCCAAATGACATTCTTCGAGGGAGAAAAAAAAAAACACAACTTGAGATAGTAGTATGTGCTACGAAACAAGATTGTGAAGCCAAGGTAAGGAAATTGAGCATGTGGTCGAAGAGCTTGATATACTTAAAGAAGAATTTGATTTAAATGACTTCCAGTACTTTCAGAAGCTGCAAGAATATAGTTTTTCTTATATCAAAATAAAGAGTCTCTCCACTCCATCGATGAGAACCAATTTTGAGATGTATGTTTGCATGTAAACATATTTATCCCACAAATAAAGTTTTTTTTTAGCAAACACTGGAAATGCCAAGAGGCATGGAATTATATTTACATTGGTGTAAAAAGAATAAAATTGTTAATCTCTTCCTTGGTAAATTTTGAAAGAGCTAAAAAATAAAATGACTATTTTTATTGTTTCATATTTTCTGTATATATTGGATACAAACTAAATTAATACTGAATATTTCACATTGATATGTGAACAATTTTATATAGCTTCATTTTTCTTTACAACCAACTACTTAAGGGATTCCCAGCAACTGTATATCTAATCTAATATTAATACAGGAGTGAAAGTTGTAAGCTGCTTTCACTAATTTTCTTCACTGGATCCTTTGATGAGACCAATCTTCATTTATTGAAGTACAGTTTATCTTTCCAACTTCATATTACAAATCCTCAAATCATGAAGTTTCCCTTATAAGTAGATTTCATATCCCAACTTCAGACTATAAATCTTAAGTTGTTCTCATAATAACATTGTTTCCACCTCCCTTGAAGACATAGTTCCTCCTAAATTTCATATCTTCTTGGAGTGTGTCTAATGCCTCTTTTGGTGCTGCACATGAGACACCTTTCCTTCGAAAGTTTACATCTCCTCCTAGTGTGTCTAATGCTCCTCAAGTGTCATAGAAGCAATCACCACTAATATGTCTTCACATAGACACCTTTTCTCCAAAAGTTGACATCTCCTTTGAGTGTCTCTAACGTCATTCTTCAAATCCTGCCCCCACGTTCACTCCATAGAAGGATAGTCACACAGCCAAGGCCCCTCTTTTTTTGAGGGACACAAATCTATAAAGTCCCTTCTTCTATTCAAGGATGAATATGCCAAGCCCATCTTTATAGGGACACAAATAGTTGTTGCCCATTCAATAATCATATTTGAGGGAGAAGATAGCTTGAGAGGATAAAAATCCTCCAACCTCCATTGCCTACAGCCTCCTATCTTCAATATAAAAATTTGTAGAAGATCTCATCTAGAAAAGTTAGGGTTTGGTCATCCAAAATTCACTAAAAGAATTATTCTCCCCTTTGATGCTCTGATTTAAATTTTCTATATATATTCAGATATAAACTAAATTGATAAAACTAAATTTATAATGAATATTTCACATTGATATGTGAATAACTTTATATAGTCTCATTTTCCCTTACAACAACTACTTACAAGAATAACTTCCCAACAACTATATATCTAATTTATTTATTTATTTAAACTAAACTTAGAAACTAACCTAATTTAATGTAATCAATCCAACACATCCATACTATATATGTAATTTGTTTATTTATTTAAACTAAACTTAGAAACTAACCTAATTTAATGTAATCAATCCAACAAATCCATCTTTAGAAAGCACAATAATTTATTTAGAGTGGTTTTCTTGGGGAATCCCTCCACATTTGTCTCATAAATAAAATTATTTTCACCATGAAAATGAAAGATTGGTGCAACTAACTTTTCTTGAATTTAGACCTTGTCTATGACACTAAGATTCTTGATTGTACCCCAGTCCCCTAGAATTGTTTCCAAGTGTGGTGTGGATTAGAATATGATTTGAGTTCATCTTTGAGTTGTCCTGGGTACGGCTCGAGCATTTGTATCCAACAACAATGTCCCAATCTATTCTAAAACCTACAATCCACTTTTTGGTCTTTCATTCCTGTTGGAAAACCTAATGCAACATTGACGTTTACCCCTTGAGCCAAACGCTCACCTACCACCCTGACGTCCAAAAAAGATAAAAAAGTTAATATGGGTAGGTGAGGTTTTCAAATTCTAAAAAGAGGGGGAAACTAAAATGTGACAAAAGGAATGTTTCTACATTCATTCATGAGAGTTTTGCAGATCAAGCAGATCAGAAAAAAGTTGCAGAGCTGAGCAGAGAAGGAAGAGGGAAAGAAGTTTGTGTCTACAGTTGCACGTGCTTCCCTTGTTCACTTTGTAAGTTTGTCATTGTTAGATTCATCTTGTTGAAGCAGTAATTTCTCTAGGCACAATTGTATGCAGCCATTAGAGCTACAAGTTTAAGGTTTAAAGTTTAAAGATTATTGAAAGTTTGAAGTTTTAACTTTTTAGGGTTTTTTTGTTGAAGCCGAATGCTCCCAGATTTTGTAATAGTTTAAATCTCAGTTGAATAGAAAAGCAAGAAAGCATACTTGAATCTATTGATCTTCCCTTGTATGTTGCATTTGAGTAATTTTTTTGAAAGCTTAAAGCTTCGGCTCTCTCATTTTAATGGTGAAAGCATTCACGTTGAAATCTCTTAAGTTATAATTTCTCAGTTGGAGCCGAGCTCACTCGGCATCTATTGTTGCCGAGCATTTCTTTTGGAGCCGAGCATACTTGGCATCTATTGGTACTGAGCTCCTCTTTGTGCCAAGTTCACTTGGCACCTGTTATCTGGCACTCGACACCTTCCTGTGCCGAGCAAGTGTCGAGTAAATTTGGCACTCGACACCTTCCTATGCCGAGCACTTTTCTTCAAGTGCCGAGCAACTTGCCACTCGGCACCATCAAGTGCTAAGTAAAACTAGCACTCGACACTTTCATGTGCTGAGCAACTTTTAAGTGTCGAGAAAAGTTTTTAGGGTTAGGGTTGTGAGTTTAAGTTTGTTTTTTTAATATAATTTCCAACATGGTATCAGAGCTTTGAGGCCCCACATCCAAAGTGAGTTAGGGCATTTGTTTTCTTGGGATATTTATCATGGCAGGAGATGCAAGAAAGATATCGCAGTAGCCACTATCATTTAATGGACAAAATTATGATACATTTGCAAAGAAAATGAAAACCATTATGGTTGCAAATGATTTGTGGGAGTTTGTAGTTAATGGGTTCAATGATGTAAGATACCCAACTCTGTATGCTGCCCTCACAAATGCACAAAAGACTCATTTGAAAGAGTCAAGGAAGAAAGATGCAAAGGCATTAAGTCTTATTAAAGCAGCAATGATAGAGACTATATTCCCTAAGATTGCAGCAGCAAATTATGCAAAGGAAGCATTGGATATCCTTGAGACAAACTTCAAGGGGACTGATAAAGTCCATACTGTAAAGCTAAAGAGCATAAGGAGGGAGTTTGAGAACCTTCAGATGAAGGAGAATGAATCAGTTGCAAACTTCAGTTCAAGAACCTCCAATGTAATTAATCAATTGAAGTCAAATGGAGAAGACTATCAAGAGCAGAGGATAGTGGAAAAGATATTGAGGAGTTTACCTCATAAATATTACAATTTGGTCATGACCATAAAATAGGCAAAAGACCTTACTATTTTGACAATGGATGAGTTGATGGGTACACTTCAAACTCATGAGCATAGGATCAACAGATCTACTTCCTCATCTTCCCAAGAGCAAGCATTCAAGGCTCAGTCAAATCCAAGAGGAAGCGGGAGAGGAAGAAATGGCTCAGGCAAAAACTCTAGAGGTAGAGGCCGAGGAAATGGATGGCAAAGAAATGCTGCAGCAGAAAGCTCGGGAAGAGCAGATGGAGCAAGTAGCTCACAAAATACTTCAAGAGGAGGTAAGAAAAACTACAACTCAAATAAGAGTAATGTAGAATGCTACTACTATCATAAATATGGCAATTATGCAGATGAATGCTAGAAGAAGTAGAATGATCAGTCAGGAAAAGCAAATGTGGCTGATGTGAACATGGGAAGTGGATCCAATCCTGTTGCCTTCATCATGTGTAATGTTGGTGAAGAAGGAAGCCCTGAGCTTTGGTACCTTGACAGTGGATGTAGCAACCACATGAGTGGTAATGAAATCTTGTTTTCATTCATTGACAAGAGTTTCAAATCAGTATTTAAGATGGGTAATAATGGAACCCTACTAGTTGTGGGTAAAGGATCTATTATGGTCCACACCAAGAAAGGTGAGAAAAAGGAAATACAAAATGTGTATTTTGCCCCTGGTATGAAGCACAAATTGATGAGCATTGGTCAGTTCATTCAAAATGGATACAAAGTGCTGATGGAGAATGACATGTGTGTAATTCAAGAAAAGGATGGGGGCAAGAACCTACTTGCAGCAGTTCAAATGACAAAGAACATAATGTTTCCTTTGAGGATTGAGACATGTTTCTCATCTCAAGTTAGTGCTGAACCTCCCACACAATCAGCTCTAAAGAGTGTGATTGAAGACCCCTCACGGCTATGGCATCTTAGGTATGGTCATCTTGGCTATGCTAGTTTAAACTTATTGTCAAATAAAAGAACGATAGAAGGTTTGCCACGTGTAGGAAATTCATGTGACAAGTGTGAGGCTTGTATTTTGGGTAAGCAACATAGGCTTCCCTTTAATTTTGGAAATTCTAGGAGGGCTAGATTTCCATTAGAATTAGTGCATAGTGACCTAGTCGGTCCTATGTAAGTTACTTCCATTGGGGGGAGTACTTATTTCATGACATTCATTGATGATTTTAGTCGTAGGACATGGGTGTATTTCTTAAAGAATAAATATGAAGCATTTGATAAATTTGTAGAATTTAAAGCCCAAGCTGAAAGAGAATGTGGACATTATATCAAGGTCCTAAGATCAGATAGAGGAGGGGAGTATACCTCCAATTCTTTTTTAAATTTTTGCAGGAAAGATGGCATTAAGAAAGAGCTCATAGCCAGCTATACACCACAGCAGAATAAAGTGGCTAAAAGAAAGAACAGGACCATTGTTGAAATGGTAAGGAGCATGATAAAAGAGAAAGGTCTCCCAACTGAATTTTGGGGAGAGGCTGTGGCAACAATAGTTTACGTAATTAATAGTTGTCCTACAAAGGCAGTTCGTGACAGAATTCCAATGGAAGCTTGGTCATGAATAAGATGGATAGTTGAACACTTAAGGGTGTTTGGATGTATAGCATATGCACATGTGCCTAAAGAGAAAAGGAAAAAATTTGATAAAAAAGGTGTGAAATGCATTTTCACAGGGTATAGCCCAGAATCAAAGGCATATAGATCGTATGATCCATTGAACAACAAGATGATGCTTTCAAGAGATGTGAAATTTCTTGAAAATCAATCTTGGTATGGACAAATTGATGAGTCACCAAGCACTTCAAGTAAAGTGCCAATTATGAGTGAAGAAGATGTTGATGAACAACAAGAAGAAGGAGCAAATAGAAGAAAAGGCAAGCAAGTTCAGACATTGCCGAGCTCCTCTAGGCATGATCAAGTGTCAGTGTCGAGTACCAGTGAAGACCGAGCTAGTCAGAAAAGCGACAGTAACGAAGATTCTAATCCCACACTCTCCTCCCTGTTACCAAGAAAGACCAAGAGCCTTAGGGAGATATACCAAGATGAAAGGTATGAAGATTATGATGAGAGTGTTAATTTTGCATTATTTTCTCATAGTGATCCAATATATTTTGAGGAAGCTATTAAGGAGAAGAAATGGTGTAATGCCATGGATGAGGAGATAGATGCCATAAAAAGAAATGAGACATGGGAGCTAACTAAATTGCCTCCAAAGAAGCAAGTGATTGGAGTGAAATGGGTCTATAAGATCAAATGCAATGCTGAAGGCAAGATTGATAGGCATAAGGCAAGGCTGGTAGTCAAGGGCTACAAACAGTAGTATGGCAGAGATTATGATGAGACCTATGCCCTGGTTGCAAGAATGGAAACCATGTGTGTTGTCACAGAAATTGCAGCCTAGCACAAGTGGAAGGTATTTCAAATGGATGTGAAGTCTGCCTTCCTAAATGGTCTATTAAAGGAAGAAGTGTATGTGGAGAAGCCACCTGGCTATGAAATTGCAGGTGAAGAGAATAAAGTATATAGATTGAAGAGAGCTCTTTATGGGCTCGAGCAAGCTCCAAGGGCATGGTATAGTAGGATTGACTCATACTTGATGAGAAATGGCTTTACTAAAAGAAATGGTGAGCCCACTCTTTACATCAAAGCAGCAGATGGTAATGCATTGATTGTTGTCTTGTATGTAGATGACTTGATTTTTACTGGTAATGACAAGGCTCTAATTGGTGAGTTCAAAGAGGCCATGAAAAGTGAATTTGAAATGAGAGACCTAGGTCTTTTGAAGTACTTTCTAGGCATAGAAGTAAAACAAATGCATGATGGCATCTTCATTTCTCAAGAAAAGTATGCAGGGCAGATCTTGGAGAGATTTAAAATGCAGAATAGTAAGGCAACCCCCACACTAACAATAGTAGGTCTGAAGTTGAGCAAGGAAGACTCTAGCAAGAGAGTAGATCCAACATTATACAAGAGTATGGTTGGAAGTTTAATGTATTTGACTACAACTCGACCAGACCTAATGCATGTAGTAAGTCTGATTTTCAGATTTATGGAAACACCAAAGGATTCCCATTGGCAAGCAAGAAAGAGGATCCTAAGGTATTTGAAAGGTACCAAGGGATTTGAGATTTCATATACTACAAATGATGATTTCAAGTTGGTTAGTTACACTGATAGTGATTGGGTTAGAAGTTTAGATAATAGGAAGAGCACTTCCAGATACATGTTTCATATGGGATCAGGTGCAATTTCATGGGCATCCAAGAAGCAACCTATTATTGCTCAATCTACAGTAGAGGCTGAATACATTGCAACAAATGCAGCAGCATGTGAAGCAATTTGGCTAAGGAGGATCTTGACAGATTTGAATGAAAGGCAAGAGGATGGAACCACAATTTATTGTGACAACATCTCATCAATTGCATTGTCCAAGAATCCAGTCTTCCATGGGAGAAGCAAACATATTGAAATCATATATCACTTCATTAGAGAGTTGGTGGAGAATGGGGATATCAAAATAAATTTTTGCAAGTTAGAGCAGCAGATAGCAGATATTTTCACCAAGCCATTAGGCATTGGATCTTTTGTACACCTAAGAGACTGTCTTGGTGTAGTTGATGCGGATCAGTTGTGATCCTTATTTTGTTTGGCTCGAGACAAAGGGGGAGTGTTGGAAAACTTAATGTAGCATTGACATTTTCCCCGTGAGCCAAATGCTCACCTACCACCCTGATGTCCAGAACAAACATAAAAGTTAATATGAGTAGGTGAGGTTTTTAAATTCGGAAAAGAGGGAGGAACTAGAATGTGACAAAAGGAATGTTTCTACATTCATTCATGAGAGTTTTACAGATCAAGCAGATCAAAAAAAAGTTGCAGAGCTGAGTAGAGAAGGAAGAGGGAAAGAAGTTTGTGTCCGTAGTTGCATGTTCTTCCCTTGTTCACTCTGTAAGTTTGTCATTGTTAGATTCATCCTGTTGAAGCAGTGATTTCTCCAGGCACCATTGTATGCAGCCATTAGAGCTGCAAGTTTAAAGTTGAAAGTTTATTGAAAGTTCAAAGTTTTAACTTTTTAGGGTTTTCTAGTTGAAGCGAAATGCTCCTAGATTTTGTAATAGTTTAAACCTTAGTTGAATAGAAAAGAAAGCAAGCATACTTGAATCTATTGATCTTCCCTTGTATGTTGCATTTGAGTAATTTGTTTGAAAGCTTAAAGCTTTGGCTCTCTAGTTTTATTCACATTGAAATCTCTTAAGTTATAATTTTTGAGTTGGAGTCGACCTCACTCGACATCTATTATTGCTGAGCATTTCTTTTGGAGCCGAGCATACTCAACATCTATTGCTACCAAGCTCCTCTTTGTGCTGAGTTTAGTCGGCACCTTCCTGTGCCAAGCAAGTGCCGAGTAAATCTGGGACTTGGCACCTTCCTGTGCTGAGCACTTTTCTTCAAGTGCCGAGCAACTTTTAAGTGCCGAGCAAAGTTTTTAGGGTTAGGGTTGTGAGTTTAAGTTTGTTTTTTTAATATAATTTCTAACAATTGCTCCCTTTCAAACATTATATGCATTGGTAACATCTTTGATTGATCATTTAAAAATTTAGAAGTGTTTTGTGTAAACTACTAACTGTTTAATCAACAACTAGCATGGGACCATAGAAGACAAAGGTAAGCTGAAAATTGGTTACTGGTGTTACCACGTAGAGATCTCCTAATGTAATTTGGCGACTATGCTGAGCTGGTATGATATCATGAATGCCATTGGTTAGTATATTATAGACACTTTGTCAATTTTCCACTTGACATGGGTGATATGCTATATAGCAAATTTGGTGCCTCCAAGAAGGCTCAATATCTGAGCTTCCAAACTGGCATTATCTTCCAAACTCAATGACACATATAGAGATATAGAAGGTTGGGAATAAGTGTTAAAAAATATAAAATTAAGATATTCTAATTTTAATTTTTCAAAATTATGATATATATATAAATTTATAATATATCAATTTAATACACACAGGCATACCCGTATCTATACCCATACTCAAATTGACAACTTAGCTTTGATAAGGTTCTCCATTTTTCCCTCTCCTCCAACATCTTCTCCTGTGCACAGAAAGCCATCTTTATATCAGCTAATGTATCATAAGTTATATGTATGTTTTTTAAGTTACTTATTTTATCGTCTATAACGATCTAACCGGCAACTTTTTTGATCAGTGTCAAGCCCCAGCATTATGTGAATTATGCTACAAAATTTTATGGATCAAATATTTAATTTAAGGATGAAATAAATTTAAGATCAGCAATTAACTCCTTTTTAAGGATAAAATAAATTGAGCCCTTGAAAAATGTGTTTTTTAAAGAAAAAAATTATGATAAATTTTCTTCATCCATTTGATTAATCATTAATGCCTTAGAATTTAATGTTCAATGAGCTAGACAGCTTAGGATTAATTCAGACTACTACAGTGCCATTTGATGTTCCGTTCATTCTCCCGTTTTCTGATCTTTTTGAAATTTTTAATAACCCTTGCAAAGGCTTTAACTAATTTACTTTTTATATTGGAGGTTGTCCAGGCACTCCAGTCAATTGTTGGATTAGCTATCTGTCAGTCTATGTCTTTGTACATAGTTATATATTCTCCTTGTAACTTGGCAGGTTTCAATTCGGTATCAAAATATTTTACTTGAACGCATGGTAGTAAATGTTTAAGATTGAATCAATTGAATCTATCATTTGAAAGATTCTTGTGTAAAACATCTAAAATAATATTGAAGTTAAATACATCTTTTTACCTGTGTTCTACTTTACTTTTATTAAAAATTGTAAAGGTGTTGATGTTTCATAGTTTTTCAGTCTCCTAGATTTCTTATCTGGGTGGAACTATTAATAACACCCCTTGGTAAGACAATTTTCCTTCCACATTGTTGCTTGCTGGCTAGGCATACCCAGTTGACTGTCTGGAAAAGCTATGCCTGAGTCTATTTCTCTCTGCAAAGTTATAATTCTCTTTTACAAATTAGCAGGTTGTATATTTGTATTAGAAATTGTCACAATTGGCATGGAAATTACTATTTTCTATTTCTGAAGGATATGACTTCCCCACTTCTACTTTTCAACCACTTGTTTATATTTTACACTTACATGACAGTCTAATTCTTAGGATGAATCGTTAAGGGTAGGTTTTTGATTTGAGTATCTAAACATATTGACTTCCGCTATTGAATCATTTTCATAGGATAACTCTTCCCGATGGTCAAGAGAAGGAGGAGAAGAAATGGATTATTTTACCCATGGATATTGCAATGAAAATCTCATAAAGCTTGGCTGGATCCGCTTTGATATCAGATGTGAGCTGTATAACTTGAGTGTTTGTGTTTTAATTTCTGTCTTATTTGATCATCGTATCATGTATGCAAATAAGGAGTTCAGTATCTTAATAGTGCTATTAGACTTCTGAAATACTACAAGTTTTGTACCAATCATCATGGATAAATCAGAAAAAAATGAAAAGAACACTTTTTAGTCAAAATTTGGAATTTGTAGCTTTGTATTATTTAAAACCAAAAAGTCACAATTAAAAGAGAAAAATCGAGAAAACTAACATAGCTAAGCCCAAAAAGACCAAGACATAAATTATCTTTGTCATTGTCAAGATGCTTTTCAAGTGTTACTAGAATATGGAAAAGATGATCAACAATTTAGATGATCTCACACACACACACACATATAGATATACATTTATTGAAGACATTAACTTCTCATGTTCCATGTTAATAATTATTGAAACCTGTCAGATTCAACTATATATCTACATGTATAATGTTTTGGATCACACTCAATAGAGATTAACATTATGCAATATGAAGCATCTCTAATTATAAAAATATTAGAAGATTAATTGTATATATGCATTCTTTGAACTATTTTTAAAAAAATCCATTAAAATTCAGATTATGTTCAATTTGTATGGTGATAACTTTAGTGGTGATCTTTTGTCTTTTATAAACAACTATTTAACCTCAACTATGTTTGTTTATTCCCATGCATATATTATTTTTTAACAAGAAACCAAGTTATCGCAAGGAAATTATGAAAAGATAGTCATGAAATGGAAGGGTTGGTGCTATGTTCATGTGCAGGGAATGGGTGCTTCAGGGGGACTAGGTCTCTTGTGGAATCCTAAGATGGTGCAAGTCCAACTGATTCAACAACACAATTGGCAATTGATAAAAGTTCGACATAGCTAACTCTCTTTTCATCTTTTTAATGTTTATGGTCCCGCTGCTACATATGATAAGAGAAGGTTGTTGAAAATTTTAACGGGCATAATTCAGAAAACCTAGGACCTAAATGTTATTATGAGTGGTGATTTTAATGCTATTCTAAATGTGGAAAAAGAAAATGGAAGTATTTGCCTGCCATCTTTTAAGTTTGAGCGGATGTGGTTCAAACATCCCCAATTTACTCTTTTATTGAGGGAGTAGTGGCTCAATGCAACACATGTTAGGGGCACCAAGATGTATCAGTTTTGGTCAAATATCAAACATGTGAAGATTTGGATCAAAAAATAGAATATATATGCTTTCAAAAATGTTTTCTCATAGAAAGAGGTGGTCAAGCTACATCTTTATCAGTTTAATAGTCATGTCATTCATCATGGTTTGGATAGCGATATTTTTTTGCAACAAAAAAATTATAGGAAGAGTGAGAGGAACTATGTTCTCAAGAAGAGGTATATTAAAGACAAAATAACACAAGAGCTATGGCTATAGGAGGGGGACAAAAATACCAAAAATTTTCATGCTACTACAAAACAAAAATAAGCTGCCAGTGCTATTAATTTTTATTGACACAACCCACAATCGCAACAAGTGAGTTATTAAATAACATCCCATCTTTAGTGTTAGCTCCATATAATTGCATCCTGATGGCTCCATTCACTATGGTGGAGCTCCATTTAGTCATTTTTTCCATTTTTCCAGATAAATCACCCAGGCTTGATGGGTTCTCAGCCCTTTTTTTTCAAAAATGTTGGGATTTTATTTTTTGGGATACTTTTCCAATACTAGAGGAATTGAGGAAGAGAAAGGTCATGCTACGTGACTTTAATACCACTAATATTTCTGATATTCCTAAGGTTAAACCCTAAGACATTTGTAGAATTTAGACCCAAGTATCTTATTTCTCCAAAGCAAGAGGATTTTGTGCCAAGAAGGGAAGCATTAGAAGGTGTCTCAGTGGCACATGAGGCTTTACATTCCATTAAGAAATGTCAAACTTCAAATTTTGTTATTAAGTTAGATATGATGAAACCTTAGGATAGACTTCATTGGGACTTTTTATGTAAGTGGGTAAAATCATGTATATCTGGTGCATGGTTCTCAATCATTATTAATGGTACTCCAGTTAGATTTTTCTCATCTTCACAAGGGGTAAAACAAGGTGATCCACTATTTGTCTATTTATCTTGATGGTAGAAAAATTTAAATCAGGGTTATGGAAGGGTGCTCTAATTGTAGGTACTAATGAGTCTGTTATACATTCTCTTTTCGTAGATGACACACTACTTTTTGGTTGTGCCTCAATTTATGAAGCCCGTGAGATCAATAGAACCCTCCAAGCATACACATCAGCCTTAGGTCCAAAAGTTAATCAAAAAAATTAAAAAATCTATTTTTTGAACACAACTTCTATTTTTCCTATTAAGATTCAAATTATCTTAGATTTTCCACTAGGTGAACTTCCATCAACATACTTGGGAATTTCTTTTTTGTGTGAGAAAATAAAGTTGTCTACTAGAAAAACATTATTGAGAGAATAAAATATAAAATTTCACCTTGGAAAGTGAGATGGATATCGTTGTCAAGGAGAATCCTATTAATTAAGAAAATGTTAACAATAATCCCAAACTATTTTTTTGTTGTCTTGAACACTTATGCCTTAGTTATTTGTTAGATTGAATATTTGATTAGAATTTTTCTATGGACTAATAACATGTTTGGGATTAAAAAAATTCCCCTAATATCTTTCAAAGAGATGTCTCATTCTACATCTAAAGGTGGGGTGGGCTTGCATGAACTCCTTAGTAGGAATAAAGCATTTGGAGGCAAACTTGTTTGGTTTATGTGTGAGAAACTAGACATCAAGAGGTGTTCTATTATGTGTAAGAAGTATCTGGATATTGATGATCCATTGTGTATCTTCACTTTAGCAATTCCTCAAAAGAGGTTAGTAACTTGGAATTTTATGATGGCTTTGAGAAAGGTGGTCTCCAACTAGATCCCATGGGAAGTAGATAGAGGGTTAAATGTTTCCTTTTGGTTAGATTCTTGGTTGGGTTTCCCACCTATTGTAAACACTCTCCAAGCATTGGAGATAATGCAAATCATTAACCAACACTAGGGCTCAAAATTGAGTGGTTTTATTGATGCAATTGAGATACACTTGGGAAAGAGTATTTGGAAGGATGTGACATCCTTACCTCTTGGCAATAATTAGTGTTCTTTTTCATTAGGTGTTTTTAAGGAAATATTTTTTTTCTTCTTGAGATAAAGATGTAGTAAGATGGGATCCTTCAAAAGAAGGTACTATGTTAAAGAAGGTTATAAGGCATTAGCAAATTTGGCTGAAATTAGGCCCCACATCGTGCCTTCAATCTTTGTTGGAATAATGTTGTGATCCCCAAAGTAGGTTATTTCACTTGGCTTGCTTTTAAAAAAGGGTCATAACTAGTGATAAACCGTCAAGAATCTCAATAGCTCAGCCTTTTAAATGTGTTTTGTGTGAGAAAACCTAGGAGACTACATATCACTTACTATTACAATGTCCTTATGCGCAAAAATGTTGGTTGCATGTGCTCAAGAAGCTTAATTATGAGATGCCATTTCTAGACATCTTGTTGGATCTTTTTCAATCATGACACACGCTTTATCATAAATCAAATTTTCATGGTATATGGAAGTACACTCCATCAAATATTATTTGGGCACTTTGGTGGGAAACAAATAAACATATCTTTCACCATGTTTCTTCACAAGTGTGCAAGGTGCAAAATTAGATTCAGAAAAAAGTATCAATTCTTCAATTGCTTATGTAAGTTTTAATCACTATTTCTCAATTTGGGATAGTAGCACCATCCAAGAATGGAAAGCTATTTGCATTCCAATGGGTACTCATCCAAATGAAAAATTAATTTGTAAAGTTGATAGATCAAAATTCATATGGACTCTTATGTCATCTAGTTTTGTTAAGATCAACTGTGGTGGTAGATCATGTGGAAACCCATGAAAATCAGAAATTGGAGCTTGCATTACAAATGAGTATGGGAGGGTTATGGCATTTAAATCTCAACATTTACCTCTGGGGAAAAATAACATGGAAGAGGCTCATGCTTTATTAGCTAGTTTAATATTAGAAGGAATAAATGGTTTTCACTAAGTTAAATTATCCTAAAGTAGATTTGGGGGTTATTCTATGTTTCAAGAGTATCAGTTATCTCATGTTTATAGAGAAGGTAATTCAGTGGCTGACTATTTAACAAATATTGGACGTGATGATCAATATGTAGAGTTTGTTGCCTCAGCTTTGCATACCATTCTTAATTCCCATCCAATTGTTATATGAAATTTTTATCAAGGATTCAAATTAAAGCTACCATTTTCAACGTTCTAAAGTTCATGTAATTGCAAAGAAAATCTTTTGTAGGCTGCTTTTCATCTCCTTGTATCTTTCGTAGTTGGACGAGGAAATGGGGTTATCCAACTATCTTTTACTCTCATTTATATAATGTGGCTTCGTCCACCTTAGCCAAAATAAAAAAAACAAAAAAAAATGAATACAATAATTACTAGCAAAAACAAAATAGACTGATAATAATATAAATAATTTCTAAATCAATAAAATCAAAAATTCTCATGTGTACCTAAACAAGAAGAATACCATTTTTTCATCCTTCATCATAGGAAAAATAATGAAAATAGGGAAAAAGAGAAAAAAGTGTTTTTAAAGTTCACAATATCAAGAACATTATTTTGGGATCTATAGATGACACCCATCCTATTCCTTCTGCCTCTTATGATAGTGGTTGTATTCTTATGCTTTTCAATTAGTCGTAATTAATAATGAATTACTTGTTTATTTATTTTATATTACGTTGTTTCTATTAGTCATTTTTTTTAAATTTGACTACTTTTAATCTAATCATTGTGAAAAACACAAGGTTTTGGATATAGATGGACACATGACTATCAAGAATGAAGGTGTCAAGAATGGAGGGAAATGGGAATTATCTTTCACACTATTGACTCAACCTAGTGTATCTGCTACAAATTTTACACCAATCATCGAGACTACCTATGCACATGATTTACCATAGGTCCTAATATTATCCACCCCCAAAGAACCAATGCAATTGTTTCAAGGGTTTTTCCATCATAATCTACTTTATGCCTTTCTAAAAGCCACTCAACTACCACTGGCACTCTGTAGTGTTGATGCAGTTGGAATTGCTTGAGGATCTAGTGTAATATTTTTTTTCCACTAGGAAGTACCTTGGGATTTCAAATTGGATCATCTCCTAGTCCAGGCTAAACATATTTACCTTCTAGAGATTGCTTTAATGCTCCAAGTTCATTGCCAACCACAACTAGCCTAAAAAAATCACTCAAGAATTCAAAAAGGCTACATAGCTTCCTTTGGTCAACATTTTAAGAAGAAAAATACCTTTTCTAGGTACTCAATCCAAGGGTCCTTTCATCTAAATTCAAGAATAGATCCAAGCATTTTTGCTACATTAACCACCTTTCCTTTCGGATGTGTTGATCTATTAACATATGTTGAGAGCACACCTCTGGAGGCATCTGCTATCTGTTTCAACAATTCTGCATCTATCAAAACTCCTTTATCAATGTATCTATAAACATCTTCTATACTTTGGTTCACTACCTCTAAAAGGATCCTTAACAGTAAATATATCTCACCTGTATATCTATCTAGGGAAACTATATTGAAAAGAGTAGCTCCAAATTCCATTACAAAATGTGGTTTCCCTATAACATGCAATCTATAGGATAATAATTGAAATTCAATTTCTATGATCTCACTCAAACTTTTCCCACCAAATAATCTCTCTTACGCTAAAGCTCTACACCTTCTTATGGCATAATAACACCTTTGTTAAGGTTGCATTATTTAGCAGTGTTGTTGATACTATTGATTATCTATGTGCCTCTCCCACTATCCTCAAGTAATTTATGAGAATATATAAGATGACCAAAAAAATTTAGACATTTATACAATCCAACATTCTTTTCTGGAGGTGTCAAGTAACTAAAGGTCGACATACTACTCTGACGACATAGTAAAAAACAATGAATGTGGTAGGTGAGTTTTGAAATTTGAAAAAGAGGGGGAAATGGTTTTGGAGGAATGACAAAATGAATGTTTTTAGATTCATTTGTAGAGAGTTCAATAGATTAGAGATAGTAGAGTTGTAGAACAGAAAAAGAAGAAATAAATTGATCAGAAGATCTAGTAGTTCAAAAGATAGAAGAAAGTGTTGTCATGTATGCAGTTGCACGTGTTTCTTCATGTCATTCTATAAGTTTTTTATTGTTGGATTTGACCTATAAAGTAGTAATTGCTCCAGGTGCTATTGTATGCAGCCATTAGAGTTGAAATTTTAAATTTGTAAGTTTGAAGTTTTTCCAGTTTAAAGTTTTAGGGTTATTTTAGGGTTTTTGTGTTGAAGCTGAATGCTCCCAAATTTTGTAATAGTTTTTAATCAAAATTGAATAGAAAGAAAGCATGCATACTTATATCTATTGTTCTTCCTCTACTCATTGGATTTGAGAAGTTTATTGTTGAATACTTCAAGCTTTGGCTCTCTAGTTTTAATGGTGGAAACATTTATGTTGTGAATCTGGTCATTTGGTTTTGGTTATAACTTTGCAGTTTAAGCTGAGCTCACTCGGCATTGCTTGTACTGAGTTTCCCTTTGAGTGTTAAGATCACTTGGCACCTTCTTCCTATAACTCATCATTCATTGGTTCCAAAAAATTGTTACTAGGCATCTATTGGTACTGAGCAAAAAAGTGCCACTCGGTACCTTCACATGCTGAGCAAAACTGGCACTTGGGAATAGTTGTTGCCAATTTAATTTTTTAGGGTTGTGAATTAATTTTTCACATGGTATCAGAGCTTTGAGGCCCCACATCCATAGTGAGTTAGGGAATTTTTTGGGATATTTGATATGGAGGAGATGCAAGAAAGATATAGCAACAGCCACCATCATTTAATGGACAAAATTATGGTACAAAGGCAAAGAAAATGAAAACCATAATGGTTGCAAATGATTTATGGAAATTTGAGATAAATGGGATCAATGATGTGATGGACCCAACTTAGTACGCTTCTCTCAAAAATCTACAAAAGACTCAGTTGAAAGAGTCAAGGAGAAAGGATGCTAACACATTAAGTTTGATTGAGGCAGTGATGACAGAGATAGTTTTTCTTGAAATTGGAGTAGAAAATTATGCAAAGGAAGCATGGGACATCCTTGAGACAAAATTCAAGAGGACTAATAATGTTAGAATAGTAAAGCTACAAATGATTAGAAGAGTTTGAGAACCCCCAGATGAGGAACAATGAACCTATTGCTTAGGAATCTCCACTTTGATAAACCAACTCAAATCAAATAGAGAAGAATATGATGAATAGAGAATTGTAGAGAAAATATTGATGAGTTTACCTTAGAAATATGATAATCTTGTCATGACCATAGAGCAGGTTAAAGATATCACCACATTGACCATGGATGAGTTGATGGGAACTCTTCAAACTCATGAGCACTGGATAAATAGGTCAGCTACTACTTCCCAAAAGCAATCCTTTAAGGCTCAAAAAAACTTAAGAGGTAGGGGAAGAGGTAGAAATGGCTCTGGTAGAGGCTGAAGAAGTAGAGCTTGTGGAAGGAATGGTCAAATGAATGGTGGTGTAGACAGCTTAGAAAGAGAAAGCAACCATGAGGGAGAAAGTACCTCAAAAAAAAACTCTAGAGGAGGTAAGAAGAATTATAACACCAATAAAAGTAATGTTGAATCCTACTATTGTCATAAGTATGGGCATTATACAAGTGAATTTTGGAAGAAACAAGGTGATCAGTAAAAACAAAATGCTAATGTAGCTGATGTGAACATGAGAAATGCAAGGAATCCCACAACCTTCATCATGTGTAACATTGGTGAAGAAGGAAGCCTTAAGGTATGGTACCTAGATAGCGGTTGTCACAACCACATGAGTGGTAATGAAAGTTTATTTTCTTTCATTGGTAAGACTTTTAAGTCTAAAATTAAGATGGGAATAATGGAACTATTCCCATAGTGGGCAAAGGATCTATTATGGTCCACACCAAGCAAGGTGAGAAGAAGAAGATATAGAATGTGTATTTCCCCCCGGTATGAAGCACAACTTGATCAGTGTTGGACAAATAATTCAAAATGGATAGAAAGTGTTGATGGAAAATGACAAGTGTGTTATTCATGAAAAAGATGGGAGTAATAGATTACTTGCAGCAGTCCAAATGACAAAGAACCAGATGTTCCCATTGAGAATAGAGACATGTTTCTCTTCTCAAGTCAATGTTGCACCTCCCAAGCATTCATGTACAACATTACAACAATGATTATCTCTTAAGAGTGTGATTAAAGACCCCTCCAAGCTTTGGCATCTTAGGTATGGACATCGTGGCTTTGCTGGTTTAAATTTATTGTCCAAGAAAAGAATGGTAGAAGGTTTTCCAAGTATTGTACATTCATATGTCAAGTGTGAGGCTTGCATATTGGGTAAGCAAGATAGGCTTCCCTTTAATTGTGCAAATTTTAGAATGGCTAGAGCATCATTAGAATTGGTTCATTTTGATTTGGTAGGCCCTATGCAAACTACTTCTATTGGGGGGAGTACTTATTTTATGATATTCATAAATTATTTCAATCATAGGACATGGATGTATTGTTTGAAGACCAAATCTGAAGCACAAATTTGTAGAATTTAAAGCCTTGGCTGAAAAAGAGTGTGGACACTATAATAAGATCCTTAGATCAAATAGAGGAGGGGAGTATACCTCCAATATATTTGTAAATTTTTGCAGGTAGAATGGTATCAAGAAAGAGCTTATAGCCAGTTATACTCTGCGAAAAAATGGAGTGGCTGGGAGGAAAAATAGGACCATTGTTGAAATGGCAAGAAGCATGATGAAAGAAAAAGGAGTCCCAACTAAATATGGAGAGAGGCTGTAGCAATAGTAGTATACTTGATCAATAGGTGTCCTAAAAATTTAGTTCATGACAAGATACCTCTTGAGGCTTGGTCAAGGGGTAGATGGATAGTTGAGCACTTAAGGGTGTTCGGATGTGTAGCATATGCACATGTGCTTAAGGAACAAAGGAAAAAGTTGGATGAAAAAGGTTTGAAATTCATCTTCATAGGGTATAGCTCAAAATCAAAGGCCTATAGGCTATATGATCCAATTAACAAGAGGATCATCATTTCAAGAGATGTGGAATTTCTTGAAAATCATTCATGGGATGCCTTGGTTGATGAATCCTCAAGCACTTCAAGTAAAGTTCCTACAATTGAAGAGGAAGAAGATGACATTAGTGATCAGCAAGAAGATGGAGCAACAGACATAGATTATAGACAAAGGAAAAAAGGCAACCAACCCTTAACATGCCGAGTAATAGCTCCAAGCAGTTGAGGACAGCCTCAAGCCAGTATTCAAAACAATAATAGTAACAATACTAAAAATTCAGATCCCACTCTAGCCTCCCTATTGCCAAGAAATACCAAAATCCTAAGGGAGGTATACCAAGATGAAAGGTATGAGGAAGATTATGTTGAAAGTGTAAATTTTGCATTATTTTCTCATAGTGATCCAATTTATTTTGAGGAAGCTATGAATGAAGAGAAATGGTGTAATGTCATGGATGAGGAAATAGATAGCTATTGAAAGAAATGAGATATGGGAGTTAACTACATTGCCTCCCAAGAAAAAACTAATTGGAGCGATATGGGTATACAAGACCAAGTGCAATTCTAAAAAAAATAGATAGGCATAAGGCATGTTTACTGGTCAAGGGGTACAAGCAACAGTATGGTAGAGATTATGATGAGACATATGTTGTGGTTGCAAGAATAGAAACTTTGTGTGCTGTCATAGTAATTGCAGCCCAGCACAAATGGAAGGTATATCAAATGGATGTGAAGTCCACCTTCCTAAATGGTGTATTAAAAGAAGAAGTTTATGTGGAGCAACCACCTCGTTATGAAATTGTAGGTAAAGAGAACAAGGTGTATAGATTGAAGAGAGATTTATATGGGCTCAAACAAGCTCCACGAGCATCATATAGCAGGATTCAATCATATTTGATGACCAATGGCTTTAGCAAAAGTGATGGTGAGCCCACTCTCTACATCAAGCTAGAAAATGGTAATTTGTTGATTGTTGTCTTGTATGTAGATCATTTAATTTTTACTAGAAATGATAATTTCCTAATTTGTGAGTTAAAAGAGGCCATGAAAAATGAATTTGGAATGATAGACTTAGGTCTCTTGAAATACTTTCTAGGCATAGAAGTAAAACAAATGCATGATGGTATCTTTATTTCTGAAGGAAAATATGCAAGGTAGATCTTGGAGAGATTCAAAATGCAAAATAGTAAGGCAGCCCCCACACAAACAACATGGGTTTGAAATTGAGCAAGGAAGATTGCAGCAAAAGAGTGAATCCAACACTATACAAAAGTATAGTTGAAAGTTTGATGTATTTGACTACAACTCGGCCAGACCTAATGCATGTAGTAAGTCTGATTTGTAGATTTATGGAAACATCAAAGGATTCCCATTGGCAAGTAGGAAAGAGGATCCTAAGGAGATTTTGTATACTAGAGAAAATGATTTCAAGTTGGTTGGTTGCATGGATAGTGATTGGGCTAGAAGCTTAGATGATAGAAAGAGCACTTTTGGATATATGTTCCACATGGGATTGGGTGCAATTCCATGGGCATCCAAGAAGAAACCTATTGTTGCTCAATCTATAGTAGAGGCTGAATACATAGTAGCAAATGCAATAGCATGTCAAGATATTTGGTTAAGGAGGATCTCGATAGATTTGAATGAAAGGCAAGAGGATAGAACCACAATTTATTGTGACAACATCTTATCAATTGCATTGTCCAAGAATCCAGTCTTCCATTGGAGAAGTAAACATATAGAGATTAAATATCACTTCATCAAAGAGCTGGTGGAGAATGGGGATATCAAGATGAGATTTTGCAAGTTTGAGCAGTAGCTAGCAGACATTTTTACTAACCTATTAGGCATTGAAACTTTTGTACACCTAAGAGAGTGTCTTGGTGTAGTTGATTTGGATCAAAAGTGATCCTTATTTGTTTGGCTTGGGACAAAGGGGGAGTGTTAAAATATTAATTGCATATAGCCATTTGCCCCTAGAACCAAATGGCCATCTACTACCCTGATGACACAGTAAAAAACAATGAATGTGGTAGGTGAGTTTTGAAATCTGAAAAAGAGGGGTAAAATGGTTTTGGAGGAATGAAAAAAGGAATTTTTTTCAAATTCATTTGTAGAGAGTTTAGAGAGAGCAGAGTTGTGGAGCAAGAAAGGAACAAAGAAATTGATCAGTAGATCCAATAGTCCAGAAGACAGAAGAAAGTGTTGTCATGTATGTAGTTGCACGTGTTTCTTCTTGTCATTCTATAAGTTCTTTATTGTTGGATTTGACCTATGAATTAGTGATTGCTCAAGTGCTATTGTATGCAGCCATTAGAGTTGTAAGTCTAAAGTTTAAAGTTTGAAGTTTTTCTAGTTTAAAGTTTTAAGGTTATTTTAGGATTTTCTGGTTGAAGTCGAATGCTCCCAAATTTTGTAATGGTTTTTAACCAAATTTGAATAGAAAGCAAGCATGCATACATAGATCTATTGTTCTTCCTCTATTCATTGGATTTGAGAAGTTTATTGCTGAATAATTCAATCTTTGGCTCTCTAGTTTTAATGGTGGAAACATTCACATTGTGAATCTAGTCATTTAGTTTGGGTTTTAACTTTGCAGTTTAAATCAAGCTCACTTGGTATTGCTTGTGCCGAGTTTCCCTTTGAGTGCCAAGCTCACTCAACTTCCTCTTGTACCAAGCTCATTTGGAACCTTCTACCTCTCACTCAGCATCCATTGGTGCTAAGCAATTGTCACTAGGCATCTATTGGTGTAGAGCAAAAAATTGCCACTCAACACCTTCACCTGGTGAGAAAAATTGGCACTCAACAATAGTTGTTGCCAAGTAAATTTTTAGGATTGTGAATTAATTTTTCACAAAGTATATATTGGGAATTTTTTGAAGTGTAGAAGTATATATTGCGAATTTTTCCTATCATATATCAAGATAATAGACATCATTTGATACCACTTGTTTACCAAGCATGAACTCCAAGGACGGAAGAGTTCTAAAATCTAAGACAACATCAACTTTGAAAATTTTCTCAATAAATGAATAATATGCAGTAAATCCATGGTGTGGACTTGTTAATTTTTTCAAAAGAAGCCTCATAGGGTCAGCTTCATAACCAAAATTTTGTTTTACTCCAATAAAGACATTGTCATACTATTTTTCAAATACTAGGAAGTTTTGCCCATCAGAATTGAGGTTTCCAAGTAGCCTTTTATAGTTAGCTTCCAAAGATTTTACATAAGAAGTCACCTATTGATACTCTCTTACATTCATTTTGTAAACATTATTAATATTGGGATAGTTGAACCTAGCCTCTTTGTCCTCAATTATATTGAAGAAAAATTTAACATGTATAACAATAATTTCTTAGCAATATTTTCTCTTTGAACATGATATTTAAAGGTCCACATTATATAGAATTTGGAAAGTGACATTTTCTACCCACCCTTACTACATAATGTATCTTGGAAAACATATAATCAATATAAATACCATAGAATGTGTAATTCGTATAAAGGATCAACTTGATATGAGCTAAAGAATTTATAATTATAACTATAACAATTAACAAGCATTAATTCTTCACTCTCAATGATGTGAAAATTAAACAACTTTCTGTTTTCCTCACATTTTTCTTTTTGCCTGTTCTCCACTTCCTCCATCCTCAAAAAATTGGAAAATAATGCAATGAAACATACATCTTATCATTTTATTTTTTGACAAATCTAAAAGCAATTATTGCAAGCAATTCTCAAAATAGTCCACCACTCAAAAAAATACGGTCTAAGTTGCTAAATAAACAAAAACAAAAATAATTTTCTAGAAATTTAAAGTCAAGTTTTGTTCTTTTAATTTTTTTGAGAAACAAACTTTGTCCATTTATGATCACTGCATTAATTGTCATGCCCAAAAATCTAAACAAAAACATAACATTTTTTGTTCTTGTAAAAGTAATAACATATATGTTGACACATACTAAATATTTTATGTAAAGATGATGACATTATAATGATAGTCTTTGAATCACAAGCTTTAGTTTTAATAAGGTTTGATTCATATGTTAAACTCTAATAAGGTTTTATTCATATGTTAAACTTTCTCACCTATTTTTTGAAGAACGCTACATTATTGACACATTCACGGTTAAACATATTAATGTTTAAGTCATCTTTCTCACTTGTAGTATATTTTATAACCTTACATTTGATTATTTGTTCCTGCTGTAAGGCTGGGGACTATAGTTTTCAATAGTTTTCATTTGTATTAGTTAGTTTATTGGAAACTATGGAAATCTCCTTTATCGTACGCTTTAAGAAATGTTTTCTTTTGAAATGATTTTTACATTTTTAATTTCTATTTTTTAATTTGCTATCATCATTTTTCCTAGTAGTTTTTAAATTTTTTCTAGCGAAAAGAACTAAAAAAATCCGATAGGATGATTTAAGGTTGGGCAGGTGACAGGTTACATGGTTGACAGGTGGCTAAAACTGACAAGAATTGAACATGGAAAATGTTCAACATCCATGTAAACAACTCAAGGGGACATATGGCTTAATAGTGAGTAGTATTTTTTTCTAGTTTAGATGTTGCCAACTGCAAAGTTAAATGGAGCAAAGAAGACTATAGAAAAGGCTCTTGTAGCTTACAAAAAATAATCACATTTGAATCCATAGAAGAAAGAGTAGGTAGGGCAAAAGATCTAGGCGTAGAACCAACAAGCTCAAAGGTAAAGCCATTCAACACAGTTTATCTAGTACTAATCCACTCTAGTTATTATAGAAGCTAGTCTACTAGCATAGGCATGTGCAGATTGAGATCTTCTAGTGTTGGTTACTTGTTTCCTCAAATCCTCATTCTTTGGTAAGAATATTTTTTTTGTTCAAAAACATAGAGCTTGTTAAATTTGTATACCAAAAATTGTTTCAACTTATAGAGAAGGGTTTGTATTGTAATTTTTCTAGGAGAATCACTAATAACAAATAAATATAGTTTTCTTATAAGTAATTTAAGAAAGATGTTGAACATTCTATCATATTTTGTTGTGCCTTCATATGAGATAAATAATTTCAAAGAATGGTGATGAACTCATAGAATATAAATATACCATATGTACAAGGGAGCTCAAATTATATCTATGGATAGCTTATATAAATTTCCATACTTTGAAATTTAAATTAAGAGTGGAAAGTGTTTAAAGAGGCAACCGACAATATCCAATGCATTAAATTATTAGTGTAACTTGCATTTTTTATTTATTTATAAATTTTTGATTCTATAGAATCCACATTTGCATTCATGTGAATGTTATTACTATAATGAAATATTGATTTCTCTCATGAAAGCTTGTTCTTTGCATGCTCTTAAAAAAAATCAAATACCCTAGGCCATGAGAGATTATCTATTAGCAATCACAATTGTACAGTCCATAGCGGGGGTTTCTGAGGACAAAAAATAAGTTTCTACATTTCTAGTGATAAGGGCATTTTTAGTGTCCTTAATACTAATGAGTTTTTGATATAATTATATTATCACGACTTCACTTTTATGGAGGGTCGTGGTAAGAGTTAGAAATCATTTTGCTCATAATGTCGGAGAATCATGGTCACTGATTATTTGGCCATTGATTTGGACATAAGTTTTATTTTATAATATCATATAACAATGATGACTTGCCTTTAAGTTTAGAGTTAATTAAATTGCCATTTTCCAAAGGATTCACTTGCCTCCATGCAAGAACCCTATGTACCAACTCAACTTTTCATCTAGTTTGAGCATTAATTTTGGATAATAATGTTTTTGTAAGGAAGAAAAGGTGGGCGAAATCTCTTCCTACGCTAATCTTTGAGAGGACGATTATGGAAATCAAAGTAACTATTGCAAAGATCTCAAGAAATGCATAATAACATAATCAAAATAACAAAGAACACACAACACAGTGATTACCATGGGGAAACCCTTCTGGGAGAAAAACCCCACCCTCCAAAACTCGCACAATGTATTATCAAACCAAGATGATTACAATACACTTGCAATGCAAGTTCTTACAAGAGTGCATCACCACAACTCGAACTTGGAGAGACTCCTTCTAGCACCAGTATTGCAAACTAAACTCAATTACACAAACACCTCCCCAAGCCCTCCTTTTATAGTGATTTTACAACTTGGAAACCACTTATGGTTTTACAAAACCATGAGCAAAACTACCATGCCACATGTTACCCATTTTTGACAACAACCAGGTTCAAAATAGTAATCCCGTCCACAATTTTGTCTCTTAGTCTAGACCCCCATAAAAGTCACAAAATGAGTCATCAAGGCTCTAAAAATAGCCTACCTATATTCTACTAAGGACAAGACTCATTTAACAACTCACTAACCACTTTCCAATGCATAAACAAGTGGAAAACTCCCTCAAACTAATTCTGGAAAGAAAAGATTGCAAGGTTGAGACACATGTTTCTCAACATTCTCCCACTTGTAGAACACCTTGCAAGAGTCAGGGGATCTGAAATATCATGGACTTAATTGCTAGGGGCCGAGAGGCCCATAGACTCTGAACACCATTTGAATTTCTCTGTGCTCACGGGCTTAGTTAATGCATCAGCAACATTCACCAAAGTCTCTACCTTTTCCAGCTTCACCTTGCCATCCTTGACCATATATCTCACAAAATGATATTGTACATCAATGTGCTTGGTCCCCGGATGAAAAGTTGAGTTCTTCACTAGGAAGATTGCACTCTGGCTGTCACTATAAATTGTCACTGCACCCTATTTGAACTCTATATCTGAACACAATCTCTTTAGCCAGATGGCTTCTTTGTAGGCATGAGTAGCTACCATATACTCTGCCTCAGTAGTGGACAAAGCAACCATAGCCTGTCGCATACTCATCCAACTGATTGCACCACCAAATAATGTAAACACATATGCACTGGTGGATCTTCTTCTATCAACATCACCAACCCAGTCTAAATCCACATAGCCTCGAATATCCAAGGAATGCTCACTTCTTGTTCCATGAAAACATATTGAGTACTCTAAGGTACCTCGCAAGTATTTGAAAACTCTTTTTACTGCATTCCAATGTGCTCTTCCTGGATTAGACATATAATGGGAAAGTACTGCCACTACTTGGGCAATGTCTGGTCTTGTACAAATCATAGCATACATCAAACTTCCAACAACACTTTGATATGGTACTCGACTCATCTCTTCCATCTCCAATGGGGATGTAGGACACTGTGAGCTAGAAAGCTTTGTTCCCATAGTAACTGGAACACTCAATGGTCTTGAATCCTACATATTGAATCTTTTCAAAATAGTACCAACATACTTATTTTGGCCTAGCCAAAGCTTTCTATTTTGTCTATCTCTTATAATCTCCATTCCTAGAATGTGCCTAGCTGCACCAAGATCTTTCATTTCAAACTTTATTGAGAGTTGAGATTTTATGTCTACAATCAAACCTTTTCCTTTGCCAATAAACAACATGTCATCGACATACAAGGCAATAACCAGAAAAATATCACCATCAGATTTGAAATATATACAATGATCAAATTTAGATCGCACAAATACCAAACTCAACACATATGTATCAAACTTCTGGTACCACATCCTAGGACTCTATTTTAAACCATACAAGGATTTCTTCAATTTACAGACCAAATCACTTTTACCTTTCACCACATAGTGCTCTGGCTGTGACATGTAAATTTATTCATCCAAATCTCCATGAAGGAAAGAAATTTTCACATCAATTTGCTCGATCTCTAGATCATAAGCTGCTGCAATAGAAAGCAAAAATCTAATGGATGTCATTTTGGCTACTGGAGAAAAAATCTCACCATAATCTACTCCCTCAACTTGAGAGTAACCTTTTGCAACCAAACACGCTTTATACTTCTCAATGCTTCCATCTGAACCCGTCTTCTTTTTGAACACCCATTTACAACCAGCAAGCTTCCGTCCTTCAGGAAATGGTACAAGGTCCCATGTTCGATTCCTCTTAAGAGCTGCCATTTCTTCATCCATGGCTATTTTCCAGGACTCTAAATCATTCATACCAAGAGCCTCTTCTATAGATCTCAATTCATAAATGATAGGATTCAATGCAAATATGCACCTCCAATCATCAGGAGAATACCCATACCGTTTAGGTGGTTTCCTTTATCTAGTAGATCTTCGAACAAGATCTGGTTCAGATTCAAGAGGTTCAGGTTCAAGAGATTCAGGTTCGTGATTAGGTTCTCTCTCTTCCTCTGATGATTCAGAACTCGTAGAGCTCTCTTCAACATCTTTTCTTTCTAAGGGCCTTGATTCAACTTTCTCAAGTGTAGCCGGAAGTTGAATCACATCTTTCTTTTCTTTAATTTGTTCTGGCTACACTGTAATAGAAGAAGGCTTAGTTTCTCTAAAAATAACACTTCTGGAATAAAATACCTTTTGTGCAACAGGATCCCAAAGCTTTATCCTTTCACACCATAACTATATCCGATGAAGATACATTTGACAGATTTGTTGTCCAATTTTGTTCGCTTCTCCTTTGGCACATGAGCATATGCCTCACAACCAAACACTCTCAGATGTCTAAGTGAAGACTTGTGGCCCGACCATGCTTCCATTGGTGTCTTATCAACAAGAGCTAATGTAGGAGAATTGTTTATCAGGTAGCAGGCAGTGGCTACAGCTTCAGCCTAGAACTTTTGTTCTAGTCCAGCACCACTCAACATTCTCCTAGCCTTCTCCATCAAGGTCCTGTTCATTCTTTCTGCAACTCCATTTTGCTGTGGATAATATGGAGTTGTCTTCTCTCTTTTAATACCACAATATTTACAAAATGTGTCAAAAATATTGGAGCAAAATTCACCACCATTATCAATTCTCAAGCATTTTATTTTCTTTCCAGTCTACAATTCAACCATTGCTTTAAATTCTTTGAAATGACTAAAAAATTCAGCTTTACTCCTAAGGAAATAAATCCATGTTCTTCTACTAAAATCATCAATGAAAGAAACATAATAAATTGATCTACCAATAGAAGGAACATCGACTAGACCAAATACATTTGAATGAATTAGATCCAAAATACATGAAGACTTATGAGAACTCGAGTAAAACTGAATGTGGTTTTGTTTACCATAGATACAATGCTCACAAAAATCAAACTCAAGATTGCAGTCATTCAACCCATCAACAAGGTTCTTGTTTTTCAAGGTCCGTAGACCCTTCTCACCTATGTGGCCGAGTCTTTGGTGCCATAACATAGTCTTCTCTGTAGGCAACTTTGATTCGATAGACAGAGCACCCTTGGATACCCAAAAACCATGACCATCTATTGAGAGAGAAACTCTCTCCTTCTCCAACTAAGTAGTCTTTTCCACAATCTTATCAAAAGTACTATTGCACTCAACTATGTGTGCATCAAGTTGGTACAATGTACCCAATCTACTTCCTCTTTCTACTACCATAGCACCTCTCAACATTTTTACACCTGCTTCAAAAAACTATACATGCACACCCGCATCTATTAGCTTACTAATAGATAAAAAATTCTTTGTCAGTCCAAGGATATGCAAGACACCATCAAATCTTCTAATTCTACCATTAGAAAATTTCACACGAATACTTCTATGACCAAAAATATCAATTATTGAATTATCACCCAAATACACTTTACCGCCATCAAAATTTTCGTACTTACTAAACCAGTTCCTATTAGGAGTCATGTGGAAAGATGCACTTGAATCTATTAACCATGCATTTTCACCTACATGAGTGGCCAAGGCTACAATGAAAGCATCTCCATCTTCCTTCTCGAACTCAGAATTAGAATCTTGCTTCTTCTTCTTCTTCTTCTTTTTCTTCTCCTCTTTGAAGTCCTTTTGAAAGTGTCCAAGTTTGCCGCAATTCCAGTAAATTGCCTTGGACTTACTAGGGTATTTCGATCTTCCCTTATTTTTGGACTTAGAATGGCCATGTTGCTTTTTGTTCTTGCCTCTTTCTTTTGGTCTTCTATGAACACTCAAAGCCTCTTTGGCATTCAGAGAGACCTTCCTTCTCATCTCCTCAGAAAGTAGAGAACCAACAACGTCCTCCATCTTCAAGACAACTGAAGTGCTCCCTATAGCCATCACAAGACTATCCCATGAGTCTAACAACAAACATAACAATATTTGACACCTTTCTTCTTCATCCATTGGCACCCCTACTGAGGTCAACTAAGTCAGCAACATATTAAACCTTTCCGGATGCTCAAAAATTTTTCCACCTTCTTCAATTCTCAAGGAATACAATTTCTTCCTTAAGAAAATCTTATTCACAAGTGATTTCTCTTGATAGATCTCACTAAGCTTTTTCCAAAGCTTCTTCGCGGTAGGTTCTTCATGGACATTAATCATAATTGAGTTTGCAAGACACAATCTGATGAGACCTTTAGCTTTCTATCATTCACATCATATTGTGTAGCTAATGTCCGATCTATGGGCCTCGGCTTGTTCTCTTCAATTGCATCCCATAGATCCTGATCAATCAACAGATCTTCCATCTTTAGCTTCCACATCTCAAGTTTTGTGCCAAAAAAATTTTCAACATCAATTCTCCTTGACATGCTTGCCATCTTTTCGATCCTGCAACATAGAAATGAAATGCTCTGCACAAGCTCCCACTCAAACCTTGATTAGCTCAAAAAACCCTGTACCCAACAAATAGAACCAAAACTGGCCAGGCTCTGATACCACTTGTAAGGAAGAAAAGGTGCACGAAATCGCTTCCTACGCTAATCTTTGGAGGATGATTATGCAAATCAAAGTAACTATTGCAAAGATCTCAAGAAATGCATAATAACATAATCAAAATAACAAAGAACACACAACATAGTGATTATCGTGGTGAAACCCTTCCGGGAGAAAAACCCCACCCTCCAAAACTCGCACAATGTATTATCAAACCAAGATGATTACAATACACTTGCAATGCAAGTTCTTACAAGAGCGCATCACCACAACTCAAACTTGGAGAGACTACTTCTAGCACCAGTCTTGCAAACTAAACTCAATTACACAAACACCTCCCCAAGCCCTCCTTTTATAGTGATTTTACAACCTGGAAACCACTTGTGGTTTTACAAAACCATGAGCAAAACTACCATGCCACATGTTACCCATTTTTGACAACAACCAGGTTAAAAATAGTAATCCCGTCCACAATTTTGTCTCTTAGTCTAGACCCCCATAAAAGTCACAAAATGAGTCATCAAGGCTCTAAAAATAGCCTACCTACATTCTACTAAGGACAAGACTCATTTAACAACTCACTAACCACTTTCCAATGCATAAAGAAGTAGAAAACTCCCTCAAACTAATTTTGGAATTTTCCAAGAAAAGATTGCAAGGTTGAGACACATGTTTCTCAACAGTTTTCCATAATACCTCAATCTTTTGTTTTATTCTCAATTAAATGCTTTTCAATTTGTTAGAATAGTTGAGGAACTCAGCAAAACAACTGGAGGCAGAGGGTATGTTGACTTTATTATTAAGTTATTAAGATTACTTTTATATTATGATATATTTGCTTACAATTTTACCAAAGTCTATTGCAAGATAAAATTGATTTTTTCTCTTTTTATTGTTCTTGTAGTTAGCATTTGATATTTTTCATCATTTGTGCTTTGTTCACTACTCTTATCTCTCAATCAGTAGTCTTTTCACTATTTTGTATAATTTATGATGTATTTTAGTCTTTTGCCTCATTACATCTGTATTAACATTTTATGAATTGTTTATTATACCTTTTGTCAAGATTTTACAATAAATTGTTATTAAGCTTTATAAGTCTTTTTAAGATATTAAACTTATAAAAATTTTCATGTTTAAAATTATTGACTTCTTCTTTTGAAGTTGTGCATAAAGTTTTACATAAAAAATAATTTAAAAACAATTTTTTAAAGACAATTTTTAGAAATATAAACTTCTTTTTTATAAACATCTTGAATGGGAAAAAAATTATTGTAATGCTAAATTTTTTCTACTTATTAAAATTTTAAAACATAAAATTTAAGATTAATTTTTTCCCGTTTAGAAAAACTCAATTTCATAATGGTTATTATTACTTTACCTACGCTATCTAATTTTGTGTGTGACAATTTTTTTTGCAAGTTGTTATTATTGTACAATTAATGTTTTTAAGACAATTTTTAAAATATAAAATTTTCATTAAAAAAAATTCAAATGGAAAAATATTATTATAATGCTAAACATTTTCTACTTATTAAAGTTTTAAAAATAAAATTTAATATCAAAAATTTATTAGTTTAGAAAACCTCAATTTCATTTTCATTTAATAATGATTATTATTATTTTACCTACACTACGGAATTTTGTTTGTGCAAATTTTTTTGTAAGTTTTTATTATTGTATAATGCATCCTTGTTCTCATGCAATTATTTATTGTCAAAGCGAATACAAAATAATTTTTCTCTAATATAATAACTTTAGGTAGACATTTTTAGTTCTTTTAGTGAGGATGATTCTTTATATATATATATATATATATATATATATATATATATATATATATATGTATGTATGTATGTATGTATGTATGTATGTATGTATGTATGTATGTATGTATGTATGCATACATGGATGTATATGTATGTGGGTATACACACACACACACACACACACACACACACTATATATATATATATATATATATATATATATATATATATATCTGTGTGTGTGTGTGTGTGTGTAAGTATAAGAGTTCTACATAATTTTTATTTTTTTATAGAAATTTTCTTTAAAATATAAACTTTTTGGTTAAAAAAATCTTCAAAGGGAAAAAATTTATTATAATGCTAAACCATTTATACTTAAAGTTTTTTTTAAAAATTAATATTATAAATTCATTGGTTTAGACAAAGTCAAGTTCATTCTCATCTAGTAATGGTTATTATTATTTTACCTACACTATCTAATTTTGATTTTGTCAATTTTTTTAATAACTTGGATCTATATATTAACTGCATTTCTTAGATTACTTTTTCTTCTCTATTTACTTGTTTTTTTTAACCTTTCTCTAAGGTAGTTAAGACATGGACTAAAGCTTTGCAGAGCTTTTGTTAGCATAAGTTTCATTTGATTAGAATTCAATACTATCCCCTATTACACATTACTAAATTAATTCACTAGAAAATTAGTTCTTTAGTCAAGTTAAATCTATCATTAACTACTAATATTTAATTCTAGTTATTACCATAACCTATTTTTAAATAATTAAAACATTAAATAATTACTAATAAACTACTCATGACATCCATCTTATTTTCTAACATTACCCAATTTAGCATTATCAGGTTATCTACATAAGACCCCTTCAATAACCGCTCAAACTAATAACCTCAGCAATTGAAATTAATTAAATGCGTAATAAAAAATTATGAAACATAATTTAAATATTTTTCTTGATAAAATAATCTAGTTTCACATAATATTTTTGTTGGAAACAATTATCCAATTGTGTGTTGTCTTTGATGTCCCACAAATGTAATATTACTTACCTGTCAGTATCTATCGAGCTCAATTGGTCTATAAGATGATTTTCAATGTCTACCGAGCATTCCTGAACATTACTTTGCATTGAAAATATCTACTAAGCTAACTCAGGTGTCGAAACAAGTTGTGATAAAAATTAGTTTTAACTGATATTTCATAGTTAATGAAGGAAAGTTACTGTTTACCGAGTTCACTCGGTCTCCAAAGGATTTTGTAGGGTTCATAGTATTAATCAAGCTCTTGTTGGTTAACATAGGAAATCTTTTTACGATTAGTATTCACTGAGTAGGGTTGGCCAATGAAGGATTTTTTTAAATTTTGAATTAAAGCTTAATTTTTTTATGTATTAATTTCGAATGATTGTGGTAATGATTATTGGTAATTGTAACTTGTGAATGAGCCGACTTGATAATATAAATGGTATATATGAAATGTCAAGTTGAGAATTCTAAGTGTGAGAGTATTTATGAATGAATAAGCAAGCATGTAAGTGGATTGATTGTTTGAGAAGGAAAAAGTGTGAAGCAAACTTTGAGCGATGGTTAGATATCCTTGAGGAGTAGCAAAGCTATATTCGATTAGAAAGGATCTAGTGGAGTAGAACAAAGATTTGTAATAAAAAAATTTAGTTGCATCTTAATTAGGTCATTTCATTGTTACTTTCTAATCATTGTAGCAGTGATTCTAAAGTCTCTTAACAAAGTTGGTTTAACAGCCATTTGAAAATCCTCTAACAAGGTTACCGTTCTGCTGAATTATTCTAAAGACCTCTCATAAAGACACTCCTAATAGGGTGATTAAATCCTCTAACAAGGTCACAACTAATACCATTTTTTGTAACCTTTAGTAGGGTTGGCTCCTAATAGGGCTCACTTAAAAAGAGTGAAAAGTAGTAGCTAGTTACATTGGTGGTTTTTCCCATATTGGATTTCCACATTAAATCTGGTGTCTCATGTGTTCATGTTATTTCTTTTATGGTTGCAAGTTATTTCTATGTATGTTTAAGATCTGTTAAAGTTAACATACACTACATTTATCAAGTTACAACACTTTATGTATGTTTATTGGGTGACAATAGTAAATAGTTTTATCAGACATGTAAGAGATCTCTGGATTTGTTTTTGTGGTAACTAATTCACCCCCCTCTTAGTTACTCCATCTATATTTCCAACAATTGATATTAGATATTTTGGCACTTGTTGGAAAGGTTTCAAGGACCTAAGCTAAAGGTCAGGATGTCTTACAAGAAAGAAATTCCAAGGCTTAATAGAGATAACTTTTCAGCATGGCAGAGACATATAAGACTTCATTTGGCTTCCATTGGTGATTCAAGATTCAAATATCTTGATGAAGAATATATAGCTCCTACTGACACATTATCTATTGGAGACATTACAGAGAAAAATAATCATAACACCATGATGGTAGACATTGCATCAACCCTCATCTACGAAGAATTTGATGAGATCAAGGACTGCAAAAATGCTCATGAAATATGGATCAAGCTAAAGGAAATCTATAGAGGTGATGACAATGTGAGGAGAGCCAAAGCAGAAAGCCTAAGAGGACAATTTTATCAAATGAAAATGAGAGATGATGAAAAAATTTCTGAATAGGTTGAAAGGATCAAAGCAAGGATTAGTGCAATCAAAGCTTCTAGAGGAGAAATCAAAGAAGAAACCATTATAAGTAAAGTTCTTAGAACATTACTTCCTATTTATGCAATTAGAGTATCTACTATTCAAGAAAGAAGATGTCAAAAAATTACAAGATAACTTTGGATGCCATAGTGGGAAAATTGATAGCTTTTGAACTAGATAATTATGAAAATTATGTTCTAGCTTCCAAGAATATTGAATCTACATTTGAAGACAAACTTTCACTTAAGGAGAAAGGCAAGAAAATAAAGAACATTCTATCAGAAAGTGAAGAAGAGTCAGAAGAAAGTTTTGACAGTGATCTTGAAGTTTTTGAAGCATTACTTGCAAGAAAATATTCTAGAGGTGGAGGAAATTACAAAGGTAAAATGCCCTTAATTTGTTTCTCATGTGAAGAATTAGGTCATATTGCAGCTAGATGCCCAAACAAGAAAAGCAAGGATGAGAAGAAAGGTCACAAGTGCAATGGAAAGAAGGATTTCAAAAATCATAAATCATTTAAGGAAAAAGGTAAGAAAACATGTTTTATGGCCAATGATTCTAAGGATTCTGATAATAGTGAGGATGAAATTTTTTACATTACTATAAAAGATGAATTTGATAATGATGAAAAAGAAGATAAGATGGCACTTATCTCTCATGTGAGAAAATATGATACATGGATCATAGATAGTGGATGTTCACATCATATGACTGGTGATGAAAAGAAGTTTGAACACTTTGAAGACTATGATGGTGGTAGTGTAACGTTTGTAAACAATGAACCTTGTTGTATTAAAGGAAGAGGTAGAATTTCATTAACCAAAGAACTTGTATGTGATAATGCATATTGAGATGAAGGACTAAAACATAACTTGTTGAGTGTAGCAAAGTTAATCAACATTGGATTCAAGGTGGAATTCATGCATGACAAAGTAAGATTGTTGGATGACAAAGGAAAACTAATTGGATCAGGCAAGCAAATAAAAGGTAACTTGTTTTATCTTGATCTTGGTGAGTACTTATGCTTTATTGCTCAAGTTGAAGAAAGTTGGTTATGGCATAGAAGGTTGTGTCATGTAAATTTTGACAACATGGTGAAAATAAGAAAATTTAGGAAAGTAAGAGGCATTCATAATTTGAAGAAACCTAATATTGGTCTATGTAAGAATTGTCAAATTGGTAAGATGAGAAAGACTAGCTTTAAAAGTAAAAACTATCAGTCTGAAGATATTTTAAAAATTGTGCATATTGATTTGTGTGGACATATTGGAGTAGAAAGTTATATTGAAAAATAATTCTTTATTCTTTTTGTTGATGACTACTCTTGAATGATGACTATTATGTACTTAAGAGCGAAGTCGAAAGCATTTGAGAAGTTCAAATGGTATTTAGCAAGAGTGGAAAAATAATTAAGGAAAAGATTAAAATGCTTGAGATCAGACAGAGGTGGTGAATTCATCTCCAATGAATTTAATGACTTTTGCATTGAAAGAGGAATCAAAATACAAGTCTCAGCTCCTGGAACTCTCGAGAATAATGGAATAGCTAAAAGGAAGAATAGATCTATCATGGATTGTGCAAGGACTTTGATAATTGAAAAGAACATTGCTATCAAATACTAGAAGGAAGCTATCAACACTGAGTTCATACCTTAAATGGAGTGAAGTTGAAGAATGATTCATTCAAAATGCCTTATGGTATTACTATAAACCTAATGTAAGTTACCTAAAACTATTTGGTAGTAAATGTTACATTTTGAAAGAATCTAGAAAAGCTAAATTTGATGCAAAAGGTGATGAAGGAATATTCTTAGGATATTTTTGCAAAAGTAAGTCATATAGATGTTTGAATTTGTCTACTCAAAAAATTATAGAAAGTACACATGTGAAAGTTGATTAGTTTGCAAAAAAGATTGGAGAAGAAAGAAAAAAGGAACCTGAAGATTATAGGAGATTTGTTTTAATTGATACATTGCTAGACACATCTATCAATAAGAAGACTACATATATCAAGCCCAAGATAGTTACTGAGTTGCAAGAAGTTCAAACTGAGTCACAAGGACCTGAGTCTCAGCCTAAAGGTATCAAGCCAATACGTAGTGAGTTTGAGCAGCCAGAACCTAAAGTTGAAATTCAAGAGGATAAAAAATGCAATTCATTGAAGAGGCAATGAACCTATATTGACCAAGTATGTTAGGAGGAATCATGCTCCAAGTTAGATTATTGGAAACAAATCAGAAGGTACCATGATAAGAAGTAAGCTAAGAGTTACATGTTTGCTAGTTGATTTTGAACCTAGAAATGTCAAAGATACATTGGAAAATGAAAGCTGGATTGAGGCTATGAATGAAGAGATAGAACAAATAGAGAATTACAAAAACTAGACTATTGTACCTAGGCCTAAAGATAAAAAAGTGATTGGGACAAAATGGGTATCTAGGAATAAGTTGAATGAAGATGGTAAGGTATCAAAGAACAAAGCTAGATTTGTATGCAAAGGATATTCTCAAGAAGAAGGCATAGATTATGGTGAGACTCTTGCTCCTATTGGAAGATTGGAAGGTGTCAAGACCATACTTGTGTATGTAGCACATAAAGGATTTAAGGTATACTAGATGGATGTCAAATCTACATTTCTCAATGGTATCCTTGATGAAGAAGTCTAAATTGAGAAATCTTAAGGTTTTATTGATCCAAACAAAAGGGATATGGTCTACAAGTTACACAATGCATTATATGGTCTGAAACAAGGCCCTAGAGCATGGCATGAAAGATTGCATAACTACCTTATTCATATTGGTTTCCAAAGAACTAATGATAACTATAGTTTGTACATCAAGCAAGGACTAAATAACAAGATTGTTTTGGCAGATATTTTTGTGGAAGACACTTTTTTTTATAGGGAATGATGATCAATGTAAAGAATTTTTAGAGTAGATGAATAAAAAATTTGAAATGTCTATGTTTGGTGAGATTAAGTTCTTTGTTTGTCTTCAGATTTAGTAGAGCAAGAATGGTATCTACATCACTCAGTCTAAGTATACCAAGGAGATACTCAAGAATTTTTATATGGAAGATTCTAAACCAGTTGGAACTCCCATTTGTAGAGGACTAAAGCTTACAAAAGATGATGATTCAAAAGAAGTAGATCAAACCTTATATAGATCAATGATTGGAAAATGGAAGTATGTTGTTCATACAAGGCCTAATATTACTTTTAGTAGTTGGTATAGTTGCAAGATTCTCAGTAAAACCCAGAGAAAATGATATGATGGCAGCCAAAAGAATCTTGAGATACTTGAAAGGAACTAAAAATTATGGCTTGTGGTATGAAATTGAAGGAAGTATGGATTTAAAAGTGTACACTGATGTTGATTGGGTAGGAAATGTTGATGATAGAAAGAATACAAGTGGTGGAGCATTCTTTCTTGGCAAAAGGTTGGTATCTTGGACAAGTGAAAAAAAAAATTGCACATCCCAATCTATAACAAAAGAAAAGTATGTTATGTAGCAATAAATTGTTGTAATATTGTTTGGTTTAAATAGTTATTCAAAGACATGAAAGTTGAGATCAAAGAACCAAATGTCATGTTCTATGACAATACAAGTGCAATTAACATTTCAAAGAATCTAGTGATGCATTCTTAAACCAAGCATATTGCTATAAAATATCACTTTGTCAGAGAATTGGCACAGGACAAAAAAATTAGATTGGAATATGTCCATACAAAAGAACAAATTTCTAACATATTCACTAAGCCACTAGCTAAAGATGTATTCCTATATCTAAGAGGTAGTTTAGGGGTCATTCTCCTATCTGAAGCTCACTAAAATAAAGTTTTAGTGATGCATCAACAAGAACCAAGTTGAAGATCTATCAGTTGATGATACATAGTCAAGGAAATATTGCATATGAATTAGTACTCAAGGTACATTGATACTCATTTGGAATGTGTTGTCTTTGGCATGTGGTGTCAAAGAGGGAGAGTTTACTGTCATATCTTTCCAAAAAAAAATTGAAAGAAAGAGGGAGAATTTACTAAGATTTGTTTGAGGAAGAGTTTGTTATTTAAAGAAGAAGCTATGTAATTCCTTTATAGACAGAGATTACTGAAGAAAAGAGAAGCTTTAGGTGTAAAATCTAAGAGGGAGTAAACTTTCTATAAAAAATCTTATTTTCAAGTTTCATTATGTTATGACATGTTCTGTTGCCATCAATGCCAAAGAGGGAGATTGTTGGATATAATTATCCAATTGTGTGTTGTCTTTGATGTCACACAAATGTCATATCAATTATTTGTCAGTATCTGCTGAGCTTAGTTGCTCTAGAAGATGATTTTTAGTGTCTACCAACCATTTATGAACATTACTCTGTGTAGATAGTTTCTATCAAGATAATTCAAATGTTGAAAGAAATTGTTGTAGAAAGTAGTGTTAACTGAGCTTTCATTCTTGTTGGTGTAAATAAGTATTTACTTATTACACTTACTTAAGTTTACTTAGGTTAATGCATTATTTTATTATTTTTATTTCTGAGACACTTAGGAGTTTGTACACTCTTCTAAATTGTCTTGATGACATCATAGGGGTCTACACCTCTTTCAAGCACATGTTGTCTACAACACAAGAATTGTATACACACATATGATACTTTGTCATTCTTATCCATTCATCTAGAATGTTGGATAAGATGCTTAGTTGTCTTATCTTCTAATTGTTTCTAGGGACATTCTAGGTGCTTCTTGAGAGGCCTTTATATATAGGCACTTCTAGTGTGTTTCAATATCACATTATGAACAAAGCAATGTATTCAGACATACTCTGATTAACTGATCATATCCATTTTTGGTATACTGTGTGCTTGTGTTTGAGTTCTTAGTTCCTGGGTGAATTTTTCCCTTAGGAAAATTCTTACATGGTATCAGAGCAACTTGGAGATTTTCTCGTCACATAGCCATTCGAGACCATGCTTGCTTCATCACCTTAGCTCGAATCTAGAGTGTTGCAGAAATTAAGAGTATCCAATGCCAGATCTGACCTCACCATTACATCCAGAATGCTGAATCAGTGAAAATTGGCTACAAAGCTACCTACCCTAGCCCAAAGTTGACTGTGAAGCAATTTTTTTTTGCAAACCGGCACCTGAAGGACCAATTTGCAGAATTGGTATGATCATTTCAGATTTGTACATTTATTTTTTAGGTCTACATTTTTTGCATTTGCATCTCTGCTATTTTTTTTCAGATCTGCATTATTTTTTGGAAATTTTTTGGCCATAGGGCCATAGGAGAGATTTTTTGCAAGTGAAAATTAAAACTTGTTGGTGCAAATCTAATATTTGCATCACATTTAGAAGCTCCAAAAACCCCCAGATTAGATTTTCTTTCATCCAAAACGGACATCTGAGGCAAAATCTAGAGCCATTTGTTTTTTGGAGGCGCAACGGTGATTCAAAAAAATAATAGCAGCAACGATTCTCAAACAACGATATCTTCCTCATACGAACTCCTTTTTGTGAGAATTTTATTTTGTTTTGGGGTAGGATTTTGTGATCTACACATTGGTACAGGTGGTTTGAGATCTCTGTTTCTGAATTTTTTTGCAACTCTAAAATCTTGAATTTTGCCACTTAAAATGCTTGGTACGGGCTCATTTGGACTCCAAATCAAGTTCTATTTTTTTTGAAAGAGCATTTTTTTTGTCTACTTTCCAGATCTATAATCACATTATAGGTTTTGTAGACAGAAATACTACTTTCAAAAATAGGACCTAAATTGGGAAGTGGCTTTCAAGTGCCAAGAACATCTTTTTTAGGGGGGTTCTTTGATTTTTTTGGAGGTTTCTTTGATTGATCTCATGGAGTCTTGTCAGATTTGTCAATTTGGTACTAGACCACAATTGACAACAAGGAATTATTACAAATGGAGGACTTTGGTAACTGACCATCTAAGAAAACATCTTGGATTGCTTCCTTATCTCTATTCAATGCCACATTTTGATTGGACATATATTATTAACCTTAATAAATTTTTTCATAAAAGTATGAGTAGGGAATCTTTTGGTCATCTTAGATTGGCACATTTTCCTTGTGATATTTGGTGGTCTATTTGGGAAGCATATGGAGATCCATGTGATCCTCCATCTCCAGTGGACTTTCTACATCTAGTCACTCCAAATATGGTTTCTTCAACCTCAAATGAGATCTCACCTCCATCTCTTGTTGCTCATATTGATCCTATTTCAGCCACAAATGCTTCAAAATCAGTGCAACAAGATACTTTATGTCTTCCTACTCTACCTTCATGCGAAGACTTCCTTTCAGACATTATACAGTTGTTTGTGGAGTCTCGCATTGAAGATGTGGGAGACATTATTGATGAAATTTGTCTTCTTTTTGAGGTAGATATTCCTTCCTTTGCCATAGTGACAGATTCATGTACTTCAACACTACAGGGTACTCATGGTCTTCCAGGTGATGATTTCTTGCTAGACATTTTAGTTCTATTCTTGGAGTCACACACAACAGACATGGGAGACTTTTATGATGATTTCTCTCTTCTCTTTGCTAAGGCAGATTCTTCTACAGTTATTACACATTCTCTACATGATCAATCCTTCCAGGTTGGCATGATTGTGGATTCTTATGTACAACATTTGTAGGAGGTCTCTTCATCAGTTGAGAAGACTATTGGTTTCCTAAGATAGGTTCTACCTCCTTCCTTGTTTGATCTGCTCTTCTCTTTAGCAATTTTGGAGGAAGCCATCATCAGTATCGACACAAGGATTTTTGAATAGGTTTTAGAGATACCAGTCATCATAAAGATTCCTTCTCCATCTAGGGGATGCATCTCATAGGTACCCTTGCCTTTGTTTCTTTCAAAGGGGAGGAACATCATACAAAGGTCATGGATCAACTTTTACATAGGATCATTCTTCATTAATTGGCACACTACTTTTAAGGGGAGGGGGAGGGGGGGACTACCTCGCCTCCTTCTTCTCTTTTTGGGGGGGGACTTTTTCCTCATAGGAGGTTTTGTCCTTCTCCATTCTTTCTTGTATATACATGGATGTATGTCATAATGGGGGGGTCTTGATTACTCCATCCATTGTTGTATCCTTATTTATCTCTCTTTTTGGGGGAGGGTTTTTTCCATGAGGTTTTCCCTCTTTCCCCGCTTTATGAGAGATTTTCATTTTCATTACGTACATGGGTACCTAATATAGCCTAGTAGCCAGGACCCATTATGCATCTTCATCCTAGTTCATAGGCTTAACGACATTCCCCTAAGTTGCACTTAAGGGGGGGTGTTGGTGTAAATAAGTATTTACTTATTATACTTAAGTTTACTTAGGTTAATGCATTATTTTGCATTATTTTATTATTTTTATTTGTGAGACACTTAGGAGTTTGTGCACTTTTGTGAGTTGTCTTGATGACATCATAGGGGTCTACACCTCTTTTAAGCACATGTTGTCTACAACACAAGAATCTTCTATGTAGACATATGATACTTTGTCATTCTTATCCATTCATCTACAATGTTGGATAAGGTGCTTAGTTGTCTTATCTTCTAGTTGTTTCTAGGGACATTCTAGGTGCTTCTTTAGAGGCCTTTAAATACAGGCACTCCTAGTGTGTTTCAATATCACATTCTGAATAGAGCAATGTACTCGGACATACTCTGATTAATTGATCATATCCATTTTTGGTCTACTATTTGCTTGTGTTTGAGTTCTTAGTTCCTAGGTGAATTTTGCCCTTAGGTAAATTCTTACAATTCTTAACAAAGGAAAGTTAGTGTTTACCGAGTTCACTCGATCTCCAAAGGATTTTGTAGGGTTCACAGTGTTAGCTGAGCTTCTATTGGTTAACATAGGAAATCTTTTCAAGATCAATATTTACCGAGCAGGGTTGGCCAATGAAGGATTTTTTTAATTTGTGAATCAAAGACTAATTGTTTTAAGTATTAATTCCAGCAAACTATGGTAATGATTATTGGTAATTGTAACTTGTGAATGATCCTACTTGATAATCTAAATGGTATATATGAAAGGTCAAGCTAAGAATTCTAAGTGTGAGAATATGTATAAATGAATGAGTGAGCATGCAAGTGGATTGATTGTTTGAGAAGGAAAAAGTGTGAAGCAAACTTTGAAGGATGGTTAGATATCCTTGATGAGTAGCAAAGCTATATTAGACTAGAAAGTATCTAGTAGAGAAGAATAGAGATCTGTGATCAAAAAATTTAGTTGCATCTTATTCAGGTTATTTCATTGTTACTTTCTAATCATTGTAGTAGTGATTCCAAAATCACTTAACAGATTTGGTTTGATAGCCATTTAAAAATTCTCTAACAAGGTAATAGTCTACTAAATTGTTCTAAAGACCTCTAACAAGGCCACTCCTAATAGGGTGATTAAATCCTCTAACAAGGTCACACCTAATAGTGTGTTTTGTATCCTTTAATAGGGTTGGCTCCTAACAGGGCTCATTTTAGAAGAGTGAAAATTAGTAGCTAGTTACAGTGGTGGTTTCTCCCATGTTGGGTTTCCACATTAAATTTGGTGTCTCATGTGTTCATGCTATTTCTTTTATGGTTGCATGTTATTTCTATGCATGTTTAAGATCTGTTAAAGTTAACATACACTGCATTTACTAAGTTACAACACATTATGTATGTTTACCAAGTAACAATAGTAAATAGTTTTATCAAACATCTAAGGGATCTATGTATTTTTTTTTGTGGTAACTGATTCACTCCCCTTCTCAGTTACCTCGTCTATATTTCTAATAATTTTAACATTTGAAAATAAACTAATAGGCACCCCTTACTTCCTAACACAACTTATAACCCTTGACCCACTTTTCTAACCTATACCCATCAATAAACACTAATTTTAATCAATTTAAATTCTAATTTAATCTTTTGTCTATTTCAATTTGAGTATATATTAATTATTCCATTGTGTCTATTTAACAATTTTGAAATGCAAATATAAAACTAAATCAATTGAGCTTCAAATTTTATTTTTAATGACATCAGTCAATGTACCCATAATCTAAGTTGAATTTCTTCATTAAAAACATATCTATAATATAATCCATCATCTTGTATCCAAAATTTAAATCTAGGGTTACGAGAGTTAGAATTGTGAAAAAAGTAAATTTTTACATTTATGATATTCCAAGCAATTATAGGATTTGTAATGGAACATTTTCTACATTTTCTCACTCTACCATCAAATTTATACATAAGGATCACAATTCTTCTTATTACAATACCATCTACATCATGGAATACAATCTAGAAGGTCTTAATAGAGATACAAGTTCCATTTTTAAATAATATTACAATATACAAAAAAAGTTCATCACAAGGAGAAGTCTCCAATAAATAACTCGAGGAACCCTACGAAGACTAAAAAAGATGGTTAGTCCAGCATAAGAACCTATCCAAGAAATTTAATAAAATACTTAGAACAACCATGGAGAGCTCACCTCCCATCTTAGGTCTTGAAAAGCCACCCACCAACCTAGTAGAAATTGCAACCAACTAGGTGATAACCAAATAAAATCTCACATTTTGGAAAACAACATAAGAAAACCCTTCTAAATCTTGTACGATTGGGTTCACATCAAACCCATAACTTAGGGTTGAAGGTAAAACACTAGGGAGGAGATTTCTCAATGTAAAGACATACAATATACATGCGTTTTTGAGGGTAGAAATTCACATAAACTTTCATAGTTTCTCCTCCTTATTCCCCCAAAGCAAGTGCAACATAATTGCCATGCAAGGTCAGATACACCTTGAATTTATTCCCTCTCTTCACCATGAGAAGAGACTCTAGAATTTAATTACATTGAATTTGGCTTCCAAGAACAGTTTATGACCTATACAAGTGATTTGAAAATATTTGATCTCCAAAACTCTAGGGATGTGACATTTACCCTAAAGCATAATCAATGGAAATTAATTTAGTTTACTAATTAAATTAGTCTTTTGTTAATAGATTATATTGCCAACCCTAATTCACATGTCAGTATACATATGCATATAAGAAATGTCAAGTGACACCATAAAATTTAGTTTCACATAACATTGGATACATCGGAAAATATAGAATGATATATATAGGTTCAGATTATGATACAAATTAAACACTTGGAGGTGAATGCACAAAGTTGGGTCACAATTTCGCGGAAGTCAAATCCGCAAAATGAAACTTCTTAGAAACGGTTACCCAATTTTTAAAAATGGGCACCATTTTTTGGTTCGGGTGCCCGACCCTAAATTTAAGAAACGGGCACTCGTTATTTTTAAAATTCGGGTACCCATTTTTTGTACCCGTTTCTTCTAAAAATAAAATTTTAAATTTTTAAGAAACGGGCAACCCGTTTTTAAAAAATCGAGTACCCATTTTCTAAAAGTAAAAAATGTGTACCCATTTCTTAAAAATTCAATTTTTTAAGTTTTTGATGGATTTTACATGTTGCTTTTAGCTTTTCAAAACGGGTACCTATTTTTTAAAATTCAAATAATGAGTGCGCATTTCTTACAACATGAGGTGGGATTTTTTTTTTCCTGCCTAGGATTTTAGTTTGGGACAGGCTTGGTGAGACCAAGCCTATGCCTTGGCCTCTTAAGATTTTGCTAAGGCATTGAACTAACAAATTCATGACTTGCCATAATTTTTAGAGAGTTTTCCCTATCAAATTTTTTTACGAAACAAAAATCCATTAGAGCTCTCACTGTCCTGATTTAAAAATATCAATTTTATAAAGTTATGTTTTTATTTACTATTTTTTTAAAATTTTTTAATCAAAGGTGGTACCTAAATGTAAACTAGCAACGTTCACTAAAACTTTAATAACTTTTTTATTTTATATTTTTTCTTAAATTAATTTATATGTCATCAATCTACATTTAATTCTTTTGAAGTTAAATTTTCTTCTTTTGAAAAAAGTGAAATTTTGATCAAATTATGGTGTCTGTACATGAGAGGTTTTAAAATTTTCTTTTATATCCAATTAAAAATTTCATTAAAATATTCATTAAAATATTCAAGAAAAATATTCTCATCAATCTTTGGTGTTTCAGGTAACTCCATTTACAAGGATTCACAAAAATTCATTCATTTGTGTCAAATTATGGTGTCCGTACACGAGTGTGGTATGGTCCTGAAACATGCATTTTGAAAAAGTGGTTTTTAAATATCCATACCAAAAAAATAATCTATCATATGGGTATACAAATAAATTACATATTTAAAAAGAAGATTTTAGGCACTATAATTTTTATTTCTGAAGTTTTTTTTATATTTAATCTCTAAATGGCTCAAATTTTGGCATGAATTGACAAAATATTTCAAAAACAGGAAAAACACGTCCACTTTTTGGCAAAAAGTGAGACCCAACTTCTTGCACTGACCCTTGGCAAAGAGTTTTAAATATATTTATTAGGTTTGACCTTGGTTATACAGTTTGTACATAGGGTCAATTACTATTTCTCTATTTAATTCCACTTTTAAATTTCCTACACACTCAATGCTAATATCAATAGTTCAATAAAATCACATTTATATACAAACCAAATTTACATAATCAAATTAATCAAAACATTGTAACTTTCAAAATAAAATTTCCCATTTATGCACATATATTAAAATCAGTAATCTCAAAATTGAACCACCATTATATATTCATTATTTTGAGTTAAAATACTAAAATAATCATCATAATGCATTCATATACCTAAATATCATAAACATCATCACAAGATTATATTGAACTATTTTAGTGCACATAGCCTAGTCATCAAGGTACCATAAATAACATCATCATTATAAGGTGAAACACCTGATGGTATTGTTAAATCGATGTTCAAATAGTCAAACAACATAGTAAGTCTTGAATCACAAGGTATCAAAATATGAATGTATCCATTAGGACACATAAGCCATAAAACCTTAATTCATATCCATCATAATAGTCATCTAATTCCATAACTTTCTATCACCTTGTTATGCAGATTTATCCTTAGAAAACATGTGCAATATTTATGATTTAAACTATAATTTTGAGCAACCAAATAACTCATCCCAATATAGAAGTTCAATCTCTTCTACCTGATACCCTAACAACCTTAATAGATTATTTAATGTAATTAGTATATTTAAAATTTAAAGATACTTCAGGGCACTACTAGTGAGTTGGTAATATTTGTCTTTGAATTACTAATGATTAAAAAGTGCTTAAGTATTAATCTATGTTATTGCAATAGTCGTCAAGTCATTATATGTGAGATAGTCATAATTATCATTGTGTCCTCTACATGGTTTGCAGCAAGAAAAGCAACAATCTGCCATACCATTGCCTTGTCATGCTCATATATCCACACAAATCTGCTATAAAGGATTTAACAAAGAAATCAATATTTAAATAAGTACATACAAGGTGGGGCCTTACATCCTTTGCCACTTTCCTTTGACTTCCTCCTAGAAGTCACACAAACTAAAATGTCCATCCCATGCTTGAGCTTGTCTAGAATTATTTCAAAATTTAGTCTCATACAAAAGAATGATTTATAATTGACATATACACTCTAAGATGATAACATATTTACCTATTACTCTTACTAAATGTGAAGTTAAATTTGACATGGCTACGCTCCCCAGGGTCAAACACTTCTTAAAAGATATAGGTCACATTTATAAAACATTCTAGACTAGTATGAATATACTTATAGCATCTCTCATAATAATAATATCATAACATTTTTTGAATTTCCAAATACTCACTCATCAAGGTAACAATTGTACGAGGCTCCCTTAAATAGGTTTTCCTTAAAATGCAACTCAGATCTTTTTCAAAGGTTAATTGCTATTATTCTAATTCTATATCTCCACTTTATTGTTAGGAATCCATTTAGTATGCATAGCATATGTCACTTTATCAACACAATTCACATGAAAGTGCCTCAAAACTTAAATTCAAAAATCAAAGATGAAATATTTCATGCAAAAGTATGAAACAAAAGAAATCAAGAATGGCCACCATAATTAACTTGTAATCAAGAAATGAAGGCATGTTGTTGAGGAAAAATATAATCATCAATAATAAATTTTGCTAAGAAGCTTTGCATCAAATTATCAGAAACAAGAAAGAATACTAAAATGAAAAACTTAAAATTAGACAAATAGGGAATTAAATCTAGTTGCTTAAAAAATTTACATTATTGATATAATGCTGCCATACCAAGGTCACCAAGGGAAAGGAGGAATCTTATGTCTTCCAAATACATTGTAGGGAGATTGCATGAAATTAAATGGTGGTCTAAATACCATATTTCTCAAATTATGGTTGATCCCACATAGTAACTACATATATATCTTTATTGACTTCACCCTATGCTTAGGTTTTACTGTACCAAGGGGCATGTCTAGATTAGAACCCCCATTATAGCGTGTAAATGAGAGGATAAATCAAATGAGTTTCCTTCCATATTCTTGTTGTTATAGGGTTCTCCTTTAGAAGAATCAAAACATGTGGGGATATTAATGAAAGGTAGATTTACACTTTGAGTTGTAGTTATAATAAGAATCCCTTATCCTCAATATTACATATTGGGCCATCTACCTACAATCTTTCATAGGTCAAATTCAAAAAAATTTACAAGTTGAAGTTGTGCTATCAAATTCACCAAAGTGGTTATGACCCTTTATACATATATATCCTTGTGCTATATTACTTCATTGGTTACAAAGTTTCTAATCATCATTTGAGAGTGCACTGAATGTTTTTTCTCATATATATAATTTGTATTTCATGTCTCCTAGTCATAAATGACTTATGAGTTCATCCTTAGGTTGTAGGTTTGCAACTTGGTAGGTATAAAACCATTACAATTATGTTGTTAATACTCACTTATTCACTCTTAAAACTATCTCCTTAACAAGGTCTAGGCCATCATCACCCTTTTCTATCATGCCTTGTGGCTCGCATCCTCTTATCACTTAATTCTCAAACTTAAAGCTTTATTTCATATTTGGTTGATAATCTAATCATAACTTTACTTTGTCTATACTACAAGGTTATAATTGATCTATTAATTCATTAATAAGGTTTAAGATTATACACTTGATAGTTATAATTTAGTATCACTCATGCTTATACAATAATCCTATTAACATAAATAGATGTACATCACCCTGACTTAGAAGTTTAGTTTTCTATCTTATCAGTTCAATGCTATATGTTACATACTTCTCACCATTTAGTTACTTTCTTACCATCATATTCAGATAAATTTATTATCTAATTAATGTTCTATTCCTCATAGTACAATGAGATACTCCTTTTCTCATGCATTCGTAACTAACTCACTTGTTGAATTAGCTTTTTTGATTATTATCATATCATTTGATATTCCCAAATCTTACTAATAGATTTCAATTGAGCTCTTGTTTTCTTTCTAAAAATTACTGAAACAATAAATTTTAACTTGTATTATGTTAGAGGTATCTCAATATCTTGATAACATTGTACACTATTAAAGTGTTACACTCCTATTCACTCACCATTTATTTATATCTAAAAAGAAATTGTAATCCTAAGGAAGAAAATTAAATTAGGAAGTTGATATGATTCCTTTACTTATGTTGTAATGTCTAAATCAATACTAGTCTACTTGGTCACTTTCATACTTGATATAAACTACAATACTTTTATGATTAAGATGCCCAACCATAACCTAACTTCTATCAAAGATGATGTTAAACACTTTCTCTCTAATTGCTAGGTTCTTTAATCCTTTCTGTCCACATGGTTGAAAAACATGTTTAGTGTTCTTAATTTAGTTCTACCCCCAAGGCAATAGTGTTCAATATAATTTCAAATAATTTATGATATCATCATTTACCTTTATACAAATACACCATTCTTGCATCTAATCATTTTCCAAGTCATTAAGATTGGGTTATCTATTATGGTTGACCATTTACAATAGTTAATCCCAATTTAATGTTTTTTCTTAAGTTTACTCATTAGTATCAAATTTTAAAAATAATTCATTAGGTAATTAAAATTCTAAATTGAGAGACCTCTACTTCTTATAGTAATAATTTAATCTTCTACACTTAACGTGGGTCCATTATTTCTCAAGTGTTATGAACTTGGGCTTTGATAGTAGAATGTCATGAGGAAAAATCAAGGCAAAAACACAAAAACAATTTTTTTTAAAGGTAATAACATATATCTTGACACATATTGAATATTTTATGGATTTATGATGGCATGAAAATGATATTCTTTGAGCCTCAAGGTTTAGTTTTAATAAGGCATGATTCATATGTTTCACTTTCTTACCTCTTTTTTGAAGAACACCACATTATTGACACATTCAGGGTTTAAACATATTTAATGGGTAAGTCATACTTACTCACTTGTATTGTATTTTACAACATTATATTCTATTATTAACATAAGTTTCATTTGATGAAAATTTGATACTATCCCCTTTGACACTTTACTAGGTTAAGTCACCATTCAAAGTTAAATTTACAGTTATTACCATAAACTATTTAGAAATAATTAAAACATTAAAAAATTACAAATAAACTATTTATGACATCTATCTTATCTTCTAACATATCCCTATTTACGACTTTTAGGTTATCTATATAAGACCCCTTCAATAACCCTTCAAACCTATAACTTGGCAACTCGAACTAATTAAACCCATAATTAAAAACATAGAACAATTATAAAACATTATTTAAAGAATTTAATTAATAAAATAATATAGTTTCACATAATATTCTAACATTTGAAAATAAACTAATACATACCCCTTACTTCCTAACATAACTTCTTACCCTTGATCCCTTTTTCTAACCTATACCCATCAATAAAAACTAATTCTAATAAATTTAAATTCAAATAATATGTTGGAGTTGAAGAAAGCCAACTCTGTAGATGCCCAAGATCACCTGCATGCAAAAGACCTATCAAAGGGAAGCCGAGAAGGGGAGAGCGAGGAGCTAGGGAAAAACCCTAAACGAACATGATGAGACCACAAGTATTCAAACACAAGAATATATGTATTTACAATATGCAAGAATGTCTTAATGAATGTGAAATACAATGAGTGAGCTTGAATATAAAGAGCTCAAGGAATCTCTTAGAAAGAGCTAGAAGATGCTAGGAGATAAGTGTGACAACTAAGCATACATCCACATGAGGTGGAAAGTCCTCGAACAATGTGAGAGGATAAGTATGACTTAGGAGAGGACAAACTCCTGTATTGTCAACAAATTATAACTAACTCCTAGACTACAACTAATAAATGAATGCATTTACCTAAGTAAGCTTAAGTAAATAGAATAAATAATTAGTAATTTATTATTTACTCTAACACCCCCCTTAAGTGCAACTTAGGGAAATGCCTTAAGCTCATTAAACTAAGAAATGCAGAATGGGTCCCAAAAATGAGGCCTTGTTAGGTACCCATGTACAATGCAATCTTTGTAAGTGGAGCAAAGGAGAAAACCCAGTGGGAAAAAGCCCTCTCCAAAAAGAGATAACAGAAAATCAAGTGAAGGACTGAAGAAACCTCCAACTAGAGGAGATGTCCTCGCAAATAGGAAAAAAAAGATGATCATGAAGGAGCATCATCACTGAAGCATGTAGAAGCTACAAATCTATCATCAAAAAGAAAACTGCTGATCTGAAGAACCACCAAGGAAGAAAATGGCATGAACTAAGTGTGTCTATATGGTAGATGATCCATCTCACCGAAATGCATAGGTAGCCAGCCACTGCAATTGCTTTGTAAATAGGATCCTTTGTATATAGGATCAACCACTGAATACATAACTCACACTAACAAACCATCAAACCATAGAAGCATTAGAACAACTACAGAACCCCCCCCTTAATGAAGACGAGGTGAGATGACATGCAACTAAAAAGGTTAGCCAAACAATTCCTATAGACGAACCAAGAATGAGGAGAAAGATGAAGAGGTACAAACACTCATAAAGACACGAGCAAATAGACATTGCTATGGCTAATGTCGTGGAAGGGACACTTGACAAAGGAAAGGGCACTAAAATGGAAAAACCTATCCTCCATGGTGCTTTATGAAAATTAGTGCAAGTACAACTATCTCAAAACAGCGTTCATGACCCCCAGAATGCAAGAGTGGCACTTTATCCCAGTGTGGTACATAAAAGTGCTTCAAAATGATAGCTACAATGATCAAAACTAAAAATCAGCTGCAAAAAAAGAAAATACAACCCAAAATAAAAGATCCCATACCAAGAAAATGACCCTCGGACCTGAAACACCCAAGATATCCACCAAGAAGAAAAAATGCTAAAAACATGATAGAAAGAATATGGGATAGAATCTGAAGGAAATGAAAGCATTTTTGAAAAGTAGATAGAACTAGCTTTCCAAAAATATAAGGTTTTCAAAAAATGGAAATGTTCAGACTTTGATAGCAAAAAATAGGAAAAAACTACAACAAAACTTGAAAAATACATACACCAATGTCTCCATCTCGGAACCATCTTTCTGACGCAATGCAAAAATTATGGCAAAAAAACTGCAAGTAGGTCCAAAATGACCCTAGAGATGTGCAAGGAAGAAGGTGATGTAGTGCTGATGTCATGGTGATGTTAGCTTTTCATGAGAAAAAAATTGATGGCCATCCCGCCATTGCAGTAAAAAAGGGCCACATGGCAGCCACGTGGCAAGGTGCATACTTGGCAGGGTCCACATGGTGTGTGCCACATGGCACCCATGCCATGTGTCGATCGTGCAATGGTCTACTGAGTTTGCAAAAGCATACATGTGGACTACTGACTTGGTGTAGGTGTCAGATGGGCTAGTTACAACCATGTGGCGGTAAAGTACTCACTAACATAGCAGTGGAGCTGGAGCAGCATTTTGCAGAACCACCGATGGCAGTGTTGTGGGAAGAGAAGCCATCAAAAGAAGCTGAGCACTGGCAAAGGAGGCACTGCCAACGAGAAATTGAGCACAACAAGTCTGAGGCAGGGTGCAGGTGGCCACTGAGTGGGGCGATGGTGGTCGCTTGGTGGTGGTGCCTGTGCAATATTTTAAAAAAAATTTTAATGTGCTTGTCCGTATGATCCATACGGATCCTCTTGGAATAATTTTTTTTGCCTCCTGGAGCCCTGTCTCCAAAATTAGAAAGTTTTATATGAATCCTAATTGAAAAGCACCTTTTGAATCCAATGGTGGTGTCCATTTTGGCCCAATGTGCTCTAAAAATTTTCTATTCCCTCAAATTTAAGGAAAATTGCACAAACAAACTAGGGTTTGTGCCTTCAAATCACGGCTTGAAAATTCCTTCAACAAAGCAGTAGTAAGAGGGCTCTAATACCATGTTGGAGTTGATGAAATCCAACTACAAAGACATCGAGGATCACCTGCATGCAAAAGACCTTTCAAAGGGAAGCCGAGAAGGGGAGAGATAGGAGCTAGGGAAAAACTGTAAATGGACATGATGAGACCACAATTATGCAAACACAAGAATATATGTATTTACAATATGCAAGAATTTCTTAACGAATGTGAAATACACTGAGTGAGCTCGAATATAAAGAGCTCAAGCAATCTCCTAGAAAGAACTACCAGATGCTACGAGTTAAGTGTGACAACTAAGTATACATCCACATGAGGTGGAAAGTCCTCAAACAACATGAGAGGATAAGTATTAATTAGGAGAGGAAAAACTCCCATATTGTCAACAACTTATAACTAACTCCTAAACTACAACTAATAAATGAATGCATTTACCTAAGTAAGCTTAAGTAAATAGAATAAATAATTAGTAATTAATTTTTTACTCTAACATAAAACATACAAGATATTCATAAATAAAACTAAATTAAATCTTCAATATCCCTAGTACAATATTTAACTACTAAATGAGAATAGCAAATATCAATAATAAACTATCTACCTCCCAAACCTACTTATTTAAAAACTCCATATTAACTTGAGCTTTATTATTCCTATCTAATCCTAACTAACATAGTGCTAAAAATCATCATAATTATCATAATCTACACTTATAATATCACTTAATACCTATATTAACCACTAAAAAACTCCACTTAACTACTTAGTGCATCCTAAACACCCTATACCATACTTACATTACACACCTACTTCCTAACCACATGCCCACTTGCCTAGGTTATACGCTCAAGTACTTGAGCACTTCCTAAGGTCTCAGGATGCTAACATATTCATGCCCCATGCTTCCCATGTCCTACAATATGTCAACAAAACTAAAAAAAAGGAATGTGCAGGATCATGGTCAACAAAACTATGCTCTTAAGTGGCACTAAAAAATAAAAAATTCAAGGTTATGTCAACTTAACATGTAGATTCCTACTTGTTATTAACTTTATATCAAAAAGTTGAGAGGAAAGAATCTCTAGAAAATTGAATCTACTTTCTAAAATACTAGAAATTGTCTCAAAAAAATAAAAATTGATTGGTCAAAATTTTGAATTTCTGTGAGGCCTCATCCCGACCCGTCATAGCATGGATATTTTATTTAAATTTTGATATTCAAGACCTTGATATTTTGATACTTATTCGAGACTTAGATGGATAGTGGACTGCTTAATCTATTGATTTTGGTACTTTAGTGGTGGTTTACATTTTTATATGCACTACGAATATGTTATTGTGTAAGAAATGTTTGAACACATATGGGTGCAACTTTATGACATGATATTATCAGATTTTGATGCAAAATGAAATATTAATTTGATTTTGATGATTTCTGATTTATAGATAAATGTTAATTTGATTATGATGCTTAATGACATGTAGATGAATGGTTAGGATATGTAGATAGATGTCAATTTGATAATGATGACTTATGACATGCAGATTTTGATATCTTAATATTTCGAATGGAATAATTGAAAAGATTAGGAAAGGAAATTGAATTCAAATTATGTGAATATGGATATTATTATTATATGCACTTATGTTGTATATGTTTATTTGACTCGTTGGACTACTGATGCTTGAGTTTGATGTGTAAGAAGAGAAACTATGGAAATTTAATAGGGAAACAAGATATAAACACATGCTTAATTGACTCTGCCAAGGTGAATGTTTGTAAGATTTGTAAACCTCATTGTGATGTGTTTATTTTGAAATGTGAGGTGTATTTGTGTAGTATGTATTTCATGTGTAGATTCTGAACATGTTATGTGTGATGTATAGTATATTTTGTGTGTCTCACTTGACACTTGTACTCATTACGTGAAATGACATGTTCTTTGATGATGGATCATGTGGCCATCTTATTCTGAGTTAAATGTCTTAATTGAGAAATTTGATTTATTGCCCTAAATTAGTAAAGAGAACAAGGTTATAACGATTGGAAAATTTGGAATTTGAATTACCTAGCATTGGGAGGGCCATAAATTAACTCTCAGGTGAGTTTATGACAAAAATAAACCCTACCCATGTTAGTACTTTAAGTTTGGGAGCTAATAGTGACCTCTAGGATGACTAGTAGACCTAGGAGACCCCTAAAAAATTGCATTCTTTATTGAATCCGAAAATGAGAGGGATATATAGGGGCATGGCTAAATTGGAATATCACTTGGCCACACTCTATCTTTAGAGACAACTAGGGTTTGGAGGAAGAGGATAAGGATCTCTTCCTCAACTATACATTGTCATTGCTTGGAGTGAGGTTGGTACCCTTGATACATGGTGTTCTTCATTTTCATGTAGAATAGATGTGGTGTTCTTCATTTGATGATGAAATTTTGGTGTATTGTAGATGTGGTTAGTGGGAAAAGGTCTTGTTTCAGTCATGCATGTGAGAATTTTTGTGTGAATCTTTCCTTGAATTTTTCTTGCTTCTATGTTATGTGTTTTTTGTGTAATGGGTGTGAAGCATCACTCATCTTGGGGAGGGAAGAGATGCTTGGGTGAAGGGGTTAGTTGGGCTCATATATGTAGTTGAGAAACTCTCCCATGTGTGGAGATGAATTTTATGTGTTTAATGGAATGTGATCTTCTTGATACTTTCATTTTGGGAGGTATAAGGAGGTATGTGGAGGGAAACATATTGTAAGCCTTGTAATGGGATGTGTTGTAATGTATTGTGTTAAATCTTGTCATATTTTTGTGAATATGCATGGTGTGTGAATGTGTAGTATGCAACCATTTATGCCTTGTTTCCCCAAGCTTGGTAGGTGGCCTCCTTGGGGCTTAGGTTTGGAGGTGAGCCTCCATGGTTTCCCAATTCTTTTTGTCTTTTTTGGCAGGTTTTCATTTGATGAGCTTGGAAGCTTGAACTTCATGTAGTCTATTCTTGCATAGGAGAAGAAGACTCTTTATTATTGTATTGGAAATGGAGTAGTAAACTCCACCTATTATGTGAAGAAGTTTGTATTGTGGGAGAGTTGTTATTGTTCTCATTCATATGTCCATAGAGAGAGAGAGATTTGCAAAATCTATGTATCAATTGGTCCTTCCATTGTGCATAGCTTGATATGGCCATTCCACCACCCTTGTTCATGCTTGATATTATGTTGAAAGAAAATGTTGAAAGGAACATGAAAGAGAGATTTTGATGTGTTGATGTTGTCTTATCTATACTTAAATTTGGAAAGTGTTGAAGGAAAGAATTTTGTGTAATGATAGACCATTAAGAATGAATTGAACATAATCTCCTTGATATCTTTATCTCCTCAATTACATGAGAATAATTTAGTTTCGTGATGTTTAGTATTGAAATTGAATTAGTTGTAAGATATGTAGTTGATAGTAATGGATTTGTAGATAGCTTAAATTGTGGAATTGGATGGCATTAAAGTATTTTGAATATTTGATACAATAAAATTTTAGATTCAAAGAATTCTTGAGTTCCATCTTGCAATTGGATTTTTTAGGAACATGATATGTTGCTTCATGTTAAATTGTTTATTAGAATAGAAAATGATAAAGCATAATGCAATGATAGATCACCACCAATTCAATCTTAACAACCATAAAGTATGCATGATAGGAACTAGACAAATAAGTTAAGCTTAAATGAGACCTGTAGATGCATATTTTCATTTTGGAAAATGTTTGGGCAAAGAAAAAAAAAGGTACAATCAAATAAAATAATAGGCCTTATATAAAATAGTAGTACCTTGGATTGACAAGTCAGAAATAAATCATTTCCAAAAATCCTCCTATTAAATAAATGTCAGACTTAACCCTTGTTCATGATATGACCCTATGCAAGGGATATATACATATAATAATGAAGAAGAAGAAAAAAATGTGTTTTATAATTTTTGACTAACCTAACACGATAACTGAAAAAAATATGTTTTATCCTAACTATTCCTTCTTACCTAAGCTTTGGAGTTAGTGCAAAGAATAAATTTTTAAAACAAGGAAAGCACTTGTAAAGTTCCCACCTACCTAGCCGACCACCCCATGAACCTACCGCCAAGAAAGAATAATAAATTAGACAAAAGAAAGAAAAACCATCCCCTTGCTTACATGCTTTGGAAACATACAATCAAATCTTGCAACCCTTATCATGACTTTGGCAAGTGTCAAGAAACCTACACTTCGTCTAGACACCTTGTTCCTTGAGATTTAGCATGATATTACATACACCTTTTTCTATCCTTGCAAGTACACCTAGGAAATAACCCTTGACCTACACTTAGTCTAGATGCCTTGTTCCTTGAGATTTAGCATGATATTACATACAACATTTTCTATCCTTGCAAGTATGGCTAGGAAAAAACCCTTGACTGTCAGCATTAATGACTTGTGTGGGAGATCGACTGACTTATGGGATTTAGAAATGTTTTAGAATTAAGAAAAAATTATGTATTTTGACTGTGTGAAATGGCATGTAGGCTTGTCCTTTTTTATAAGACATTCTATAAGCACCTCTACCATTAGTGTTAAGAAAAAAATTTGCATGCCTAGAAAAAAAAATTGCGTGCCTAGAAACAATTTTGCATGCCTAGGAAAGAGTTATGGGGTAGATGGAGGGGGGGACAAAGTTCATGTAGGTGGGTTAGGCATAAGGGGTGTTGGGTGATGTTTTCCATAAAATGTCTTTTTTATTAATTATTGATTGTCCATTTTGATAAAGAAATGTTATGGGTTATTTTTTTGAACATATGTATACATTATAAATTATATTATCTTAGGTCTATGTTATAAGTAATAAGTTACACACACACACACACACACACACACACACACACACACACACACACACACACACACACACACACGCGCGCGCGCGCGCGCACGCACACACGCACGCACGCACGCACGCACGCACGCACACGCACACGCACACACACATGCACACACACATGCACATGCACACGCACATGCACATGCACACGCACATGCACACACACATACACACACATGCACACGCACACATGCACACGCGCGCACACACAGCCACACACGCACACACGCACACGCATGTGCGTGCACAGACACACACATTTTAATTCCACTATGTTCACTATTCTAAAGGTACATCCCTTAATCATTATTAGCATTCTATGAATATTGTATTAGTGGAATTAAAATGTAATAATAATAAAAAAATTAGTAATAAAGTTTAAGTTGAGATGGAATATAGGATTTGAAAATGTAAGTTTCTTTTCGAATGCAGAAGATTATTATAAGAGTTCGTCTATAGGAGATACTATGTTAAGTGTGTGTGTTTATATGTATTGATATATATATATATATATATACATACATATATATATTGTTGGCATTATTTTTCTTATATTGAGACTTCAAGCATGGGTAGATAAGGGTCAATCAAGGATTAAGAAGGATGTAGATATAAGGTGCTGAAAATTCTTATGACTAACTAATTATGTATGGAACTGGTGGAAATGCTTCTATTAAATTAGGATTATTAGGATTTAATGAAAAAGTTGTAAAGCAATGATTTATAGTGGATGGGCAATGAAATTTTTGGATAAATTTAATAATTCACCAAATTTTCCTATAGGTAACTAGTAAAGAGGGGGATGTTAGTATGTAAAGTTAAAAATTATTAGCAAAGTAATAAAAAATAAAGTGAAATAATGAAACTATTGAATTATTGGTTGGAGCCTAGTTAGTAGTGTCTTGTTAGAAAATAAATAAATAAATAAAAATAAAAAATTAGTTGTGTTTTTGCCCTGTGAATTATGGGCATGACATTCTAGTATCAGAGCTAGGTCATGAAACACTGGGCATTAATGCATCCATAAATGAATGTACAATTTAAGTGTTACCTTTAGAAGAGAAAACCTTCAATGAACTCATCTTTCAAGCTAGTATCTTCTATTAGGGAGTCAACTGGAAGCATAACACTCTTATTATTCTTGACTTATTGATAAGATAACCTTTGACCAATTTTATTTCTTTTATAAATGACCTTTAATCATATTAAATAAATTATTCTAAATGATACTAACCAATATGATTTCCCTAGTACTAGATAAATTTTTTCATCATCATAATAATATGAATTTTATTTTGAAAATTAATACTAAAATAAAATAACTAACCTTAATAAAATATTCACCAAACCCTTCTCTCACTACTGGTAAATTTAGTACAAGCCATTGTCATAAAATTAATGTAAATAAGAACTTAAACATTAATCTAAATAGTTATATAGAAGCGTCAATGAGATAGTACTTTTATTATCTCAAAGGTGAATAATGATATTTCATTAGTGGCATTCTCAACTTCAAGATAAGACAGATAATATTTTTATCTCTTAATTGTATGAACACTTTTAAAACATAATATATCTTAATTATTAAATAAAGGTCATTCAATTCTTTTATAATTATTGGGAAATATATAATATTTAGTAAGAAATTAATACTGATTTTACTAATATATTTTTTACCTCTAACATTTCTAGATGAAGGATCTTTTATGATGCACTACTAATATAATTATAGTAAAAATAAGAAAAGAAAGAAATCAACAATAAACAAAAATTGAATTGCTACTGAAAGGACCAAATTTATTTTATAGATTTTACTCTATTTTTAAAAAAAAATATATCTTTTTTTATAAATTATATTTTATGATTAATTAAAGGAAATAATAATAACCTATACATTTTTTCTTCTAATAAACATTAGCTAAACTTGTATTTCTTTACTCATTTCATTGATAAAGGAATACTAATTTAATAGTATGTGTCAAAAATGTCCCTATATGCATTTCACATTGTCACTGCATGTAAGAGAGCTTAGTGACCATAGATTGAACTAGAATGAAGGATTTGTAAAGAAAATAAATGCAAAATTTATCTAAGATTTTCTATGCAAGTAAATGAATATAAACAAGATGAAATACAAATTTAATCTAAGAGTTTAATAAGAAAGCATTTAAGCTAGAATAGGTATACAATTTAACAACTAAAATGAAAGTATTGAATGAGAATGCAACAAAGCTTTTGGATGCACAAATGTGGAGTAATCAAACTAACAGAGTTTATTCACTCACAAATTTCGTCCTCTCAAATGAGAGACATAACTTCCGAATTATAGAGAAATCCAAAATGAATAAATGGTGTATATCAACTAGATGAATGGTGGAGATTGAATGAGTGTTCATTTTGAAATGGAAGTTTTCATTTGAAAGAGTGTTAATTGATTTGTTTCCTTGTTCTTTTCAAAACCACTCAATTTTTCCATTTTTCTAACTCAAAAAGAGATTTTGGAGATTTTATTAAAATTGTGTCTCATATTTTGAATATTTAAATTCAAATAATAAATATGTGTAGACATTTAATTCAAATAATTAATAAATTCATTTGTCATGTAATTTTAGAAATGTTAAAATTAATTTAATCAAAGTATTAGGAAATTTTAATTTAATTAATTAATTTAGTGGGTTTAATAGCCAAGATGTCGATATACATGAACTTATCATTTTTTCTTTTTTTCTTTTGATTTTTGTAGATTAATGATTTTCTACAATTGATAATTAAATCAAGTAGAGTCAATTATGACTAGAAATGCCTAATAAATTAGGATTGTGTTGATCATTTGAAGGATTAGGAGCAAGTTAGTTTCTGAGACCAATTTTGGGTATTACAAATATAAGAGTTCAAGGTATACTATCCATTATATTTAATAGAATATATATTTTATGATCCAATTTAACACTATTCCTATAACATTAACTATTTATGATTAATTGTATATCTATGAGAGTTGATTATCATTAATAATAAATCAACTAGAGTCAATTAGGACTAGAAATGCCTAATAAATTAGGATTTTGATGATCATTTGAAAGATTAGGAGCAAGTTAGTTTCTGAGACCAATTTTGGGTATTACGAATATAAGAGTACAAGTTATACTATCCATTATATTTAATAGAATATATATTTTATGATCAAATTTAATACTATTCCTATAACATTAACTATTTATGATTAATTGTATATTTGTGACAATTGATTGTCATTAATAATAATGTTGAAGGGTCAGAGTGTCATAAAAGTATAGCATCTAAATTAGTGTGGAAAATGATAATAGTTGAAGGGAATATAACAATATCAAAACATGATGAAGTGAACTATATAGAATGATATCTTGGATGTGAATAAAAGTGCACTATTAAGATTTGTTATAATGTAGAGAGAAGTGAAACGTGGTTATGGAGTACCTGATATATATAGTAGAGGAATTATCATCTTCTTATAGCGGTTACGATACTAAATAGTAAACCATTCAAGACACCATTGTGTGATATAGCCAAATTTGTAAGTGCTAAGGTGTGATATTCCTATATTAGATATAGGATGTAATCAATAGTTGGATTCCTTAGTATGATTGTTACTTATCACACCATTGTATAGAACTCTTAACTTTAAGTAGATATTATTCATCTAGGAGTCATGATCTCAATGTACATGTTGAGTAATATGGATATCTTACATCACACAAATGAATACTGTATAATGTATAATGATAAATATGAATAATTACTTATTTAGGTACATCCATTTGGATACAATTTGAATTGGGAATCTAGGATTGAGAAAGAACTTACCTAATACTTTATAGATACAATGCTTACCCTCAAGGATAGGATGTTAAGTTGAATAATTTATAAAGGATATTTCTATGGCAAGGTCGCATAAGCATACATTCCCTTCTGAGATCAACTATTAGTAGAGTCTAGTTTCAACACAGGGAGCCTAACCCATTACATCTCAACATATGCAATAAATGGCAACCTAGTGTAAGATGTATTAGTGCACCCAATTAAACCACAATATATGGATGAAGCACTTAGAGACATAGGGTATATGAGACTTCTTACTAAGCCATTAGCTCTATAAAACAATAATTTCTCCTCTTCTCCATCAGGGAACCTTGGTATGACCACATCATTTTTGTGAAACTATTATTCAATGTGAAATTTTGTTAGTCCTTTGTTAAAATTTTGCATTTATACAATTTCTATTTTTCTTGCTAGCAATTTTACACTTATCATTTTGCTAGATTTCTTGATCTTGGTCCCATTGTACCTTAGGGACATGTCTTATTTTAATCATGATTTACCAATGTGTCCACATCTATGTTGTTTCCCTATAAAATTGATCATTTTATCTTAAGTTACTTATGAGGCATTTTCTTGTGGATTAGGTTGGAAAGAATATTATATTGAAATGGCTATACCAAGGAGAATCCTTGACAAATCATCTAGAAAATTAGTAGACTATTAAACCTTCATGTTATATACATTGCAAAGCTACTTGGAAAGATCCCAAGGATGCCACCCCTTCCTATGTCGTAAATATGAAAAATGGTCAAATTTCTTGAAAACTCTATTAGCACAACCATAGGTTGTATCTTATACTTGTTAAATCCATAGGAAAACATTACGTTAAGAACCTTAAGAAAGGGCATGAAAAATTTATCGGTTAGACCTTGGTAAGGTAAAGAGCGGTTTATTAGCACATAGAAGTAGAAGACTTAGGTTGAGCCAAACTTGGAAAATGCAATATAGATAAGATCATAATACTTGCACCCTTTTGATGAACTCCAGGAGGAAGTTCATTCCTTGGGGGAAGGATGTGAGGCCTCATCCCGACCCATCATAGCATGGATATTTTATTTACATTTCGATATTCAAGACCTTGATATTTTGATAGTTATTTGAGACTTAGATGGATATTAGATTGCTTAATCTGTTGATTTTGATACTCTAGTAGTGTTTTACATTTTTATATGCACTAAGAATCTATTATTGTGTAAGAAATGTTTGAACATATATGGGTGCAACTTTATGACATGATATTATCAGATTTTTATGCAAAACAAAATATTAATTTGATTTTTATGATTTTTAATTTATAGATAAATCTTAATTTAATTATTATGCTTAATGACATGCAGATGAATGGTTAGGATATGCAGATAGACATTAATTTGATAATGATGATGTGTGACATGAATATTTTGATATCTTAACATTTTGAATGGAATAATTAAAAAGATTAGGGAAGGAAATCTAATTCAAATTATGTTAATATGGATATTATTATTATATGCACTTATGTTGTATATGTTTATTTGACTTCCTAGACTATTGATGCTCGAGTTTGATGTACAAGAAGAGGAACCATGGAAATTTAATGGGGGAACACGATATAAACACATGCTTAATTGAATCTACCAAGGTGAATCTTTGAAAGATTTGTAAACTTCATTCTGATGTGTTTATTTTGTAAACATGAGATGTATGTGTGTAGTATGTATTTCATGTGTAGATTCTAAATGTTTCATGTGTGATGTATAGTGTATTTTATGTGTGTTACTTGACAGTTGTACTTGTTATGTGAAATTACATCTTATTTGATAATGGATCATGTGGCCAACTTATTCCAAGTTAAATGGCTTAATTGAGAAATTTGATTTGTTTCCCTAAATTAGTAAAGAGAACAAGGTTATCACCATGGAAAAATTTGGAATTTGAATTACCTAGCATTGGGAGGGAATTAAAGTAACTCTAAGGTGATTTTGTAAAAAAAAAAAACCCTACACATGTTAATACTTTAAGTTAGGGGGCTAATAATGACCTCAATGATGCCTAGTAGACCTAGGAGACCCAAAAAAAATTGCATTCTTTATTGAATCTGAAAATGAGAGGGATATATATTGGTATGGCTAAATTGGAAACTCACTTGGTCACTCTGTATCTTTAGAGACAACTAGGGTTTGGAGGGAGAGGATAAGGAGCTCTTCTATAACCATCCATTTCCATTGCTTGGAGTGAGGTTGCTACCCTTGATCCATGGTGTTCTTCATTTTGCATGTAGAATAGATGTGGTGTTCTTCATTTCATGATGAAATTTTTGTGTATTGTAGATGTGGTTTGTGGGAAAAGGTATTGTTTGAGTCTTGCACATGAGAAGTTTTGTATGAATCTTTCCTTGAATCTTGTTTTGCTTCTATGTTATGTGTATTTTGTGTAATGGGTGTGAAGCATCACTCACCTTGGGAGGGAAGAGATGCTTCAGTGAAGGGGTTAGTTTGGCTCACACATGTAGTAAAGGAACTCTCCCATATGTGGAGATGAATTTTGTGGGTTCAATGGAATGTGATATTATTGATACTTGCATTTAGGAAGGTATAATGATGTAGGTGGAGGGAAAAATATTGTCATCCTCGAAAGGGGATGCTGATAATGAGATTTTGTGAATATTGTGAATCATAGCTTTGGAAATGCTCCTCATGGAGAGAGCCCACCTTCACCCTATACATGATTCAATTCTTGAATCTTTGTGCAATGCCTTGGGATGGGATGTGTTGTAATTTATTGTGTTAAAATCTTGTCATATTGTTGTGAATATGCATGGCATGTGAATGTCTAGTATGCAACCATTTATGCCTTGCTTCCCCAAGCTCGGTGGGTGGCCTCCTTGGGGCCTAGGTTGGGAGGTGAGCCTCCATGCTTCCCCAATTCTTTTTGTCAAATTTTTTAAAGGTTTTCATTTGATGAGCTTGGAAGCTTCAAGTTCATGTAGTCTATTCTTGCATAGGAGAAGAATACTATTATTGTATTGGAAATGGACTAATAAACTCCACTTGTTATGTGAAGCAGAGTTGTTATTATTCTAATTCATATGTCCATAGAGACAGAGATTTTCAAAATCTATGTATCAATTGGTCCTTCCATTGCATATAGGTTGATATGGTCATTCGACCACCCTTGTTCATGCTTGATATTGTGTTGAAAGTAAATTTTGAAAGGAACATGAAGGAGAGATTTTGATGTGTTGATGTTATCTTATCTATACTTAAATTTGGAATGTGTTGAAGGAATGAATTTTGTGTCATGATATACCATTAAGAATGAATTGGACATTATCTCCTTGATATTTTTATCTCCTCAATTACAATTACATGAGAATAATTTAGTTGCTTGATGCTTAGTATTGAAATCAAATTAGTTGTAAGATATGCAATTGATAGTAATGGATTTATAGATAGCTTAAATTATGGAATTGGATGGCATTAAAGTATTTTGAATATTTGATGCAATGAAATTTTAGATTCAAAGAATTCTTGAGTTCCATCTAGAAATTGGATTTTGTTAGCAACATAATAGTTTGCTTCATGTTAAATTGTTTATTAGAATAGAAAATGATAAAGCATAATGCAATGATAGACCATGACCAATTCAATGTTAACAACCATAGAGAATACATGAAAGGAACTAGACAAATAAGGTAAGCTTAAATGAGACCTATAGATACATATTTTTATTATGGAAAATGTATGGGAAAAGAAAAGAAAAAGGTCTTATTCTATTATAGTCAAATAAAATAATAGACATTGAATAAAATATTAGTACCTTGGATTGACAAGTCAAAAGTAAATCATTTTCAAAAATCCTCCTCTTAAATAAATGTCAAACTTAGCCCTTGTTCATGGTATGACCCTATGCAAGGGATATATAAATTTAATAATCAAGAAGAAGAAAAAAACATGTTTTATAATTTCTAACTGACCTAACACAATAAATGAAAAAATATGTTTTATCCTAACTATTCCCTCTTACCTAAGCTTTGGAGTTATTGCAAAGAATAAATTTTTAAAAGAAAGAAAGCACTTGTAAATTTCCCACTTGCCTAGCCGACTACCCCATGAACCTACCACCAAGCAAGAATAATAAATTAGAAAAAAGAAAGAAAAACCACCTCTTGACATTACATGCTTGGGAAATATACAATCAAATATTGCAACCCTTATCATGACTCTAGAAAGTGTTAGGAAACCTATACATAGTCTAGACACCTTGTTTCTTGAGATTTAACATGACATTATATACACCTTTTTCTATCCTTGCAAGTACACCTAGGAAAAAACCCTTGACTATCAACATTAATGACTTGTGTGGGAAATCAACTTACTTATGGTATTTAGAAATGCTTTAGAATTAAGCAAAAAGTACATATTTTGAGTTTATGAAAGGGCACGTAGGCTTGTCCTTGTTTATAAGGCATTCTATAAGCACCTCTACCATTAGTGTTATGAAAAAAATTCTCATGCCTAGAAAAAAAATTGCATGCCTAGGAAAGAGTTATGGGTTAGTTGGAGGGGGGATAAGTGTCATGTAGATGGGTTATGAATAAGGGGGTGTTGGGTGATATTTTTTGTAAAAAAAAATTATTAATAAATTATTTTCCATTTTGATAAAGAAATGTTATTGGTTAGTTATTTTTTTTAACATATGTATACATTATAAATTATATTATCTTAGGTCTATGTTATATTTACGATTTAATAACAAAATTGTAAAGCAATGGCATATAGTGGATGGATAGTGAAATTCTAGGGTAAATTTAATAATCCACCAAACTATTCTTTAGGTAACTAGTAAAGAGGGGGACATGAGTATGTAAAGTTAATAATAATTAGCAAAGTAATTGAAATAAAATGAAATAATGAAACTACTGAATTATTGGTTGGATCCTAGTTAGTAGTGTGTTGTTAGAAAACAAATAATAATATATAAATAAATGAAAATAAAAATTTAGTTGTGTTTTTGCCCTATGAATTATGGGCATGAAAATTTTAATGCAATATTACAAAAATTTCATAATGAAAATAAGAAGTAGACGTATGTATTACCATATTAGTCAAAATCAAATGATAATATTTTTTAATAATATTCTAGATATAAGTAGTAGTCTCATGCTTGGATGTGACACATATTTTTGGGTATTCTTATTCTAAATAAATAATTAATTATTAATTTTTGACTTTAGTATTTTTGGAATTAAAAAACTCTTGTGTCTGACCACCTTAACTAATTCAAATCTCTACAAAATTCATTTTTCAATTATTTTTTCCTTATAGTAGAAGAAACATGGAATGTGATGCATCTTTTCGATTTAAAAAATGTTGTACCATTTGAAAGTTATATTTTTTTTTCAAATAGTGTGTTAGTTAACACTTTATATGTAACTCCATTAGAAAAAAAGCAATAATTGCTTACTAAAATCATAATTTGACAAACCTTACATTTATGGAAAGATAAGAAAATTAAGAAACCCTTGTCATTTCATCAAATTTTGGTGAAAAAAAAGTCGTTAGCTGCATGTTTGAAGTAAAAATCACATAAAATAGGCCAAAAGCACATTTGTAGGATGTTTTTAAAATTAACCATATAGGTTTGGTATGAAAAGATATAGTAGACCTTATAAGGATACTAATTGTTTTAATTTAGTATCATGGTGGGTGGGAAAAAAATTGGAATAGATTTTTAAATGGTTTGACATATTTTGGAATTATAGATTTTTCAGATCACCACTTTTTGGCACACCATGATCTTGCACATACCCAAAACTTTGAGTATAAAATTTAAAGTTTGTTTTACATTGAACCTTTTCATACTCATAAATTCATTTTGCCAAGTCAATTCCAAAGAAAGGATGATCAACATGCATGGAATATAATTACATGCATGGAATATATTTATTTGCATTTAAATATATATATCTTTTGAATAAATTTTTTACATATGGGAAAATAAAAGGGAACTTAATGAATATTCTCTAACTAATGTTCAGAAATAAAGTTATTTCCCATGTATTTTCCCACATCCTATAGATGCACATTTTTGCATTTTTCATCAACATGTTTTTTTAGAAACATAAGAAGGTTCAACTGGGTTTAATGGCTATGTTTTCAAATTTATATAAATGATATTAGGGATTATTAATGTATTAATGGGGTAATCATCATCTGATTATTGAAATTTGAATGCATATTAATTATTCCATTGTGTCTTTTTAACAATTTTGAGATGCAACTATAGAACTAAATCAATTGAACATCAAATTTATTTTTTTATGACATAAATAAATCTACCCCTAATCTAATTTAAATTTATTTATTAAAAAAATAACATTAATATAATAAATCATCTTGTATTCAAAATTTAAAGCTATGGCTACAAGATTTTGAATTGTGAAACAACTAGATTTTTGTATTTATGCTATTCTAATCAATTATAGGTGATTTGTAATTTTTTTTTTTTTTTTACAAGTTCTCATTCTACCGTAAAATTTATACATAAAGATCACAATTTTTCTTATTACAATAACATATGCATCATGAAATACAATCTAGAAGGTCTTAATATGATCCCTTTTTAAACAAGATTACAAGATATAATAAAAGCTCATCACAAGGAGAAGTCTCCTAAAATGACTCAAGGAACCCTAACAAGGCTTCAAAACCTAGTTGATCCATCATAAGAACCTATCAAAGAAATCTTCAAAACCACTTAGAATAACCATGGAGATCCCAGCTGCCATCCTAAGCCTTGAATGAGCACCCACTAAGCTTGCAGAAACTAGAACCGACTAGGTGACAGCCAAATCAAATCTCACATCCCAAGAAATATATAAGAACACCCTTCTAAGGCTTGTACAGTTGGGTTCACATAGAACCCATAAATAAGGGGTAAAGGTGGACTACCAAGTATGAGATTTCTCAATGTAAAATCATACAATATACATGTTTTTTTGAAGCTATAAACTCACATAAAATTTCATACTTTCTCCTCCTTATCTTAACCAAATTAAGATAAATGTCATTGGAATCCAAGGACCCATACACCTTACATTTCTTCCCTCTACTCACCATGAGAATATACTCTACACAATCTTGGTGTCTAACTAACCCCTTCCCCCATACATGGTCATTTCTTCCCTATGCAAGGGTGAGTAATGCCAACACTCTCTTCATAGTTTTTCCAAAAAAATAAGAAAAAGAACATGAAAAGGAAAAAATTAAAATCCCAAAATACCCATCCCTCACATGATAAGAACACAAAAAAAACTCCAAAAATACAAGATATTTACAGACACACTTAAGCAATGAACAAAATGAATATATCCATGGCAATAGAGAAACCTAAAATTCACAAAGGTTATGAAAAGAATGAGTTTTATGATGAGATTAATCCTTTCCTCCTCCCAATTCCAAAACTTGACTAATCTAAAAATAGAGAGTGGGTGAACACGCTCCAACTCTTCAATGGGACTCTAAATATTCTCTAAGCTCATCCACCTAAAATAGCAATAACACCAATCTTGACTCTAAGCCTCCTTTGGTCTCCCCACTTTCCCTTATCATAAAGGAAACCTCTTAGCAAGAGTGTAAACTTTGGTAACCTTGTGGAGATAATCCATTTTCGTAGCAAAGGGAAATTGATATATTTTAGGGACCATAAATGTTGCTAGGAAGTTCTAGAAGGGTGAAAAAGGTTCCTAACCCATACCCCTACCACTTGGGCTCTTGGATTGTATTCAGTTTGGCTTCTAGGATCAATTTATGACCTATACAAGTTGTTTGAAAATGTTTTATCTCCAAAATCCTAAGGACATAACCATGCCTCTAAACTCTAATCAAGGGAAATTAATTTAGGTTACTAACTAAATCATTATTAGTTTAACGGATTATGTTTCCAACCTTAATTGACACATCAATATACATATGCATATAATGAGTGTCAAGTGACACCATAAGATTTACTCTTACTTATTATTTGAAATATCACAAAATACAAAATGATACACATACATACAAATTGCGATACAAATTAAACACTTAACAAGAGGTTTGAATCACTTGATTGGATTCAACCTTGGTCTTATAGTTTGCACATAGGGTAAATTATTATTTCTTTGATTATTTCCATGGTCAAATTTCCTGATTACTCAATGTGAACATCAGTAGTTTGATAAAATCACACACACATATATATATATATAAACCAAAATTTAAATAATCAAATTGATCAAAGCATTATAAATTTGTTTTAAATAAAATTTTCTCATTTATGCATGTAGATTATCATCATAAAAGGACAAATGTGTGTCACCCTTTTATAAAGGAAAAGGCTATCAAAAGTATAATCGTTCAACTTCAATGGCATAAAACTAGTATTATTATTTAGAATTTCACAATGAAGTAGATTAATGAAATTTCTAGGAATGGATGAATATAAGAATTATTATTTTTAATGATTATTTATATTAAAATAATTGATATATTTTCCTAATTTTAAAGATTGATTTTTTAGTTGATAAAAAATCTGAGAATTAGGGGTCTAGTTCCCACCACAAAATGATATGGAAATAAACCTTTTTCCCTTTGATTTCATATTATTGTATAGATGACATATTTATCTAGATCAATGAAAAATAATTGGCTTTTGACCTATACTTTTCCTTTGATAACAATTAATATTTCAACTCACCTAAAATCAATAGTTTTCATCTCCCACCACATTTTTCAAAACAAATCTATTCTAACCAAAGGAAAAATTATACATTTTGAAGGAGGAATCTCTCCTCTAGAATGTCATATTTTATTTATTTATTTTTATATGATTTACTATTTTTTTTCATTTCTCAAAATCAACATCTTCTCAAGTGTTAAAATATTTTTAATTTCTTTCCTTTATAAATATCATTTCCATTTGAGCCTCACCTTACCTACCCACTTTTGCATAAATATTTGAGTGAAGAATATAAGTTTAATAGATAGCTACAAGAGCATTTCTGACTGCAATATTGAAAAAAAAAATCCCTCTTTCAACTATGATTTCATGAATGTTTTACCTTGTTCTAGAGCTACCATTTGAATACAAGCATGGACGAAACTGACAAAGTTGCAGAGTCTAGCTTTACCCCCACTAGTTTCATTTATGTAAAAGTTTTCATGGCCTTTAAAAAAAAAAAACATTTTGTGCATACCCCACAATCATGGCATTCCATGAGACCAAATTTCTATGACACATTTTGTCAAATAGAGCATGTACCATATTTATTCTTTCATATTTTACATACATGTCTACAAGAGAAGTTGCAATTACAACATCTAATGGTATTCCTCTATTCTTAATGCTTTGATGAATGCCCATGCATTGTTCCATTGCTCCCATTTCAGCACACACTGGGAGAACACCAAAAAAGGTGAAGTCATCAGGTTGTAAACATGTTCACTACATTTAATAGAAAAGTGCGAGTGCATCCCAAGGATATCCACATCTTTGGTATAGTGTAATAATAATATTCCATGACATAGTGTTACATTTCATGTGCTTTAACACTTTATGAGAATCACTTAGTCCCTAATAGTTCACATACAAGTTAATTACCTTATTCTAAAACTTATTAACTTGTATGTAAAGTGTGAGAAGATGGTTGATGCTCATTAAGTGTAAGAACACATGAAAGGAGACAACGTATCATGGAATAAAATTATTACACCATACTAAAGACATGACTTTCGTCTTTTCTAGCAAGTACAAAAAATAAGTTTACAACACAACCACTTCACATTTTCCAATGTTCCCCTAGCCTATGCCAAAATAAGAGTTCTACAATAGGTCACAAAAATCCATCAAAGTATAAATAATGGAGGACACTATAAGGGCTAGTCTATTTTTCGTTATAAATTATGAACTACAATCTTGCTAAGTTGGATACCTCTTGTTCATGAATTTTATGTTTGATAATTGTTTTTAGGAGTATTCAAAAAGCCTTCTACATTATAACAATGTAAAAAATACATAACACTAAAATTAAAGAGAATGAATTGAGATAAGCTTTAGTCCCTACATTGCCTTTATCAAGTAGAAAACTGAATATGGTGCTAGAAACATTCTTTTCCTTCTGTAATCATGTAATAATTCATAAGTCCATTGAGGCTTCTATATAAACCAATAAGTCACTAAACCTATTCTGAGTGATTATGGTAAAATAATTTTGCACTATTAAATATAATATTAAGGATTGTGGTGCCAACATCACATGGTATCCTTAAAAGTTTAATTAGAAACAAAAAATCATTTGGACGATAAAATAAAATTACTTGTGCTTTTTCCTTTAGGTCACCCAAGTTTATTTTTTCATGCACAAAGTTGTTTAACACACTTGTAGACTGCATGGGACTTTCTTGCAAAGAGATACATAGATGTTAGCAAGTAAAAATTTACATAAATTTTTAATATTCATTAATTTTTTAAAGAGAAACATGAGTTCTACACATTTGTTTAAATGTAAATCATATTATCATCACCAAGGATATGATAATGAGTGTTTCCAAAGATAACTCATCATTTTTCAATTGAAATTTGGGCTACTCGTAGATATGTAATTTCTTAACTTCCTAAAACAAAACTACTAGTTCTTGCATCACACTTTGAAAAAGTAATGGGCTCTAAACCACCATCATGCTTAGGAAGAGATTCCTTTAGTGTACCCTGAAATGGATGCAATTGTGAATTGATAATAAGTAATCTTTCGTAGTATGGAACACCAATGGCAAAGAAATAATAGGGAGCATCATGTTTGGCTAAAGCTTTTATAGAATGAGGATGATCCTATCTAGTAGGATTTGGTGTTTTGAAACAACAAGGTTCTAAATTACCTTGATGAGAACAAGATACATCTAGGGATAGCTAACTCCCATCTTAAACACATCCTTCCAGACATGAGGCTAACTATAAGGCTAGACTCTTCTTATACTTTAGGCTTTGCAAAACCTAGGTGGGTGTACCTTAGATTCAATGTATATGGTACCAGTGCTAAAACATATTCCTAAATCTAACAAAGTAGATAAAAAACCTTAATCTTATAGCACTTATGCACAAATTTTAGACATGGAATAGCTAATAACATGACATAAGAAATTGTGAAGCTAAGTGAGGGCAACACATTTCAGTTCTTCAACATTAAAGCAAAAACCATTTGATTAATGATGTTGAGTTCAACAAAACATGACATGGGCAACATATCCCTATGATCCTTCAAAATGATAAGTTCCTTAACTATTTGGTAGTCATACAAACCCCTAACACACATCCTTGAAAGTCATTGACATATGTCATACATCGGGACTTCCTAATCTACTTATCCACTTTGTGAATTAAATATATGCATCTTTCTGAATCTCATACTTGACCTATCCCTTCATGAGATCTGTAATCCTATGATGATGAATCAAGCATTTACATAATTTTTTGAGTCATAAGAAAAATAAATCAACATATACAACCAATAGATTGCAACTAAGTTTCATACTCTTTGTTTACAAAACACAAAAGATCACAAACAACATGAAAGGGAGACAATATATTAGAATGAAGAATAACTTGTTGTTGCCTTTTCATTTATTTCTTTGAAAAAAATAGAATAAGATGTATGAAATTGAAATTCAAAAACTATCTAATAGATCAAAACTATCTATATTCTCATTTTTTGTTGTTCATTACAAGAGAAATTGTTGAAGAAAATGGTATCACAATCATGAAAACATATCAAGAACTAGAACTCCCATAATAAATGAGAGAAAGAAAGATAGAGAAGAGGATGAATTCCTAGATCTTATTTGAAGATGACATGTGTCCACTTGGAAAGCTTCCTCAAGAAGTTAAAAACATCTCTCTAATCTCTTCCCCCAACTGGTAAATTATATCTTGACTCATTTAAACTTCCAAAATCATAAAATATCTTAGATATTTGGCAAAATTTTTTAGAGATTATTATTTCTTGCCAAATTAGTTATGTCTAGAGATAAAATACATCATTATTTATCAAATTTCAACCAAACTGAGTGAACTAAGCATATCAAGTGTGTCTTAATTGAATTCTATAATTGCATTGATGAAATTATTGCTTGGGACTGAGCATCCCACTAAAAATACAAAACCCCCTATAGCATGCACCAATGACCACCTATATAAAAACTAGTTTAAAAATGGACATCTTATCTCCTCTCTATTCCAATAGTATATTGGAGTCCATATTTTGGGTGAAAATTGGCCCTCTTGTATGCATTTGAAAATCAGGTTCATAGCTCAAGTTTTGCACATTAAAAATGAAAAATCTTGAAAAAAAACAAAAAAAAAACTCTATAGTATAAACTATTGGTTTTTAGAATTATAAATTTGATTTTACAAATGAATAGTGATTTATCAATAATTTAATAAAACATTAAAACAAGTAATATTTTATTAATTCTCAACCTTTCTTCTAAGTCAACCAAGCACCAAATGTGTGCTAGGTGGCACTATACTATTGGTTTGACCTTGACACCTCATTGCCACATGTCCATTTCTAATTCACCTACACTACCACATCATCCACTAACTTGGTATACCACTTCACCACTAGCCTGAGCCCATTGCCATGTGGTGCCCAAGTGCATTCTTCCATTTGTTATCCTCCTTTCAACTTTGAGGAGTGTTAATATGCCTACCTTTAGATTCACCACATGGTACAATCATGTACATTTAGTCTTTCGATGTTTCCACATCATCTAACATCAACAGGTGCTTTTCGGTTCAACATTTCCTTGTAGTCGGATCCAGCTATCAGGGGTCCACCATGGGCAACCTAGGCTTCCAAAAGCCATGTCGTATTAGACATTACACTTATTGAGTGTGGGAGAATTTAAAATTTGAAAATTTCCAAGTGCAAGAAATGTGGGATAAAATCTCCCAATGCCCTACTCTCTTTCCAGTGGCTTCTTTCCTTTTGTCGTAGTTCATAATGGCATCCTTTTTGAAAATAGATGTGCATGTGAGAAAGAAGATTCCACTAAGAGATATAATCTTTCTATCATGTATCCATAAGTTTGATGTCATCTTCTTTTCATCATTTCCTCTAGTGTCTTCACTTCAGGACAATGGCTTCCCCAATCTGGTGTGGCAGATTCCATCTTATTACTGTAGTTTCCAGCTTACTTTGTGCATTTGTAAAACACTCATTTTTTTGACCTCATATAAAAGAAGGCTCCTATAAATGATGCCTCCTATGCTTTATACTGTGGCTATTTTTCTGGTTTGACATCCTCCTTCATACATGCATTTCATTAAAAGAATTGATTTTTGTTGTGTGTGGGTTCCTCTATGACATGGTCTGCCTCCCCATTCTTCAATCGTGGGGCTCTTACCTGATTCCATGTCATGGCCTCTCTCCTTTTGCTATCATTACCACTTGCATATACTAGCATCTTTCTTTGCATGAGCTTAGTCCCCTTTTGAAAATCTTCTATATTACAAGAAGCGTTAAAGATTGTATTGAAAGTTCTCACATTGGGCACAATTTTATTGACTATTAAAACAACCAATTCTTCCATGGCTATATTTGCCTTGTTCTATTGACTCAAAATATTTTTAAAAATTTCAAAGGAAAAATAAACACTTCCAAAGTGATGAGTCATGAAACATTACTTGGTGGAAGATATTCAATTGCAAACTAGGCCTTGTGTCACTGTTTTACACTTAGGAAAAAATGCAGATTTGGAAATTGCTCAAAATAGGACTTCACAGAATTGCTCTGAATGGAAATTTATCATCATGGAACATATAGATAGAATGAATGCAAGGTTTTTGACACATTAAACACCTCATGGACCTCAAGTGGACAACCTAGTTTAAATGCACTTAAAGGGGTTGATTTTTTCAATGGTACTAATAGTTGGATGCAATTAGTTGGGCCCCCAAAAGTTTGTTTGAGTAAAAAAAAAATTGGTTTCAAATAATTGAAATGTCAAAGTGATTTTATTAATATCTAATCATGACTAAAAACCATCCAATCACTGATTCAACCTTTAAAACTTGTTTAGCCAGTGTTTGCAAACTGTGATTCTCTACTAATAGGGCCTGTTAGCTGGCTTTAAAAATTGACCCAAAAAAATAACTGGGCTCTGAAATCAACAACATCAATTCTTTCTTTGACACACTTTTACCTTGTCAAATATTGTGCCTTGATGAATTTAGGATCAAAATATATTGACCATCAATATTTCCCTCTTAGAATTGCCTGCAAGAAAACAAGTCAGAAAACTATAAATCACATTTGGATTTGGCTCCGAAAATTGTTTGAAATGATTGGAAACTTCATTGATTGAAGAATGATGGAACAGGTAAATAATATTTTCAATCATTTTTTTTCCATTGATGTCAAACTTTCTATTTTTAGGAATGAAAATTACTTATATGATCGAAGTACTATCTCTTAGTTGATTAACAAGGAGGAGTTAACCAATAAGAGGTAATTAGAGCACCTAGAGAAAAGGTTGAAGTTATTTTGTTGTAATGAAGTACAAGGATCAGCTAAGACATTGGTGAAATAGTGTATTGATGACATACTCTAAGACAAAAAGGTCAATTGTAAAGCTTAACTAAGTTCATCTGTGAGTGTTTAGCAAGCTAGTTCTAGTCGAGAAAATTTTTAGTTGAGGCTGAGCAAGTGGAAAATCTAGTGTGTGCCAAGTAATCTTCAGGTGCCAAGTAAAAAATCTTCAAGTGCTGAGTGAAAAATTCTTCAAGTGTCAAGCATTAGAGAAATATAGTGGATGCTGAGAAAAAAAATTTAGGTGTCAAGAATCAGTAAAAACATAGTTGATGCTGAGTAATACAATATGTGCCAAGCACCAGTATTTCAATAGTGCCAAGTTGCTAGATTATTTGAAAAGTCAAAGATTTTCTTGATCAAAGATGATAAGGTGGTTACATTGAATTTTGTGAACTAGTCGGGTGATAAGGATGATTAGTTGGTGTCATAGAGTCTTATACAAACAAATTCTAGGTGAATACAGATGGATTTCCAATTATGTTTATAGAAGGAACAATTTGGAGGGAAAATAATATCATTTCTCTTCAAGTCAATTCAAGTTAAAAGTGGGAAGAAATGAGCATGAAATGAAGAACAAAACTTCTTTTTAAGGAGTTATAGGTCAAAGATTGAATTATGGTCAAGAAAGGAAGTAGTTGTGAAGAAGCCAAGAGAAGGCTAGAGTGAAGTGTCAAGGAAAGGACACAGTGAGGAAGAATAGAGCACTAAGGCTCTAATTTGATCAAGTGAAAATAGTGAGATGAATGCATTGGCATAACAAGCAAAAGGTTCAAGAAGATAGATCTTGAAGGGTGAAAAAGCTATTAGAACTACAAAGAAAGAAAGCCAAGCAAGATTGAAGAACTGAAGTGTGATCTAAGATCTACAAGGTTCAAGTTACAAATAGTATCAGGTCAAAGCTTTCTAATACTTTCTTTCCATTGTATTAGATATTGAAATCCTATATTGATAGGTTAGATTAACAATTAGGTGGAGAAGCCTTTGAGAAGGTGATTGAAAGTCTTATGGAATCATGCGGTCCTAGTAGCCTTTTGTAAATCCTTTAACAAGGTGACATTCCAAGTTGAATATTCTAAAGTCCTCTAACAAGGCACACTCCTTACAGGGTGTTGAAATCCTTTGATAGGGTCACATTTAATAGTGTGTTGTAGCTTTTAACAGGGCAGGCCTTTAATAGGGCATCACTTCAGAAGGGTGAGAAAAGAGGGTAGCATGTTACTGGTGGTTTGTCCAAATTGGGTTTCCACGTAAATCTTTATGTTATGTGGTGATTCTATGTCTTTCATTACTTCATATTGATTTATAGTAAATTGCTAGGATAAAAGGATAAAAGCTTGGATGAATAGTAGCATGTATGGGCCTACTATAGAATAGTTAATTTTTTTGAATTGGATATATTAGACCTTGAATAACTAATTCACCCCCCTCTCATTTATTCTAAAAGAATTCTAACAATTGGTATTAGAGCTCACTACTGATTAATTTCAAGGTGCTAGCAGTAGGCAGATTAGGATGTCCAAAAGATATGTTCCCAAGCTCAATAGACACAACTTTGCTGCATGGAAATGTTTGATGAAATTGCACCTTGGATCAATAGGTGACTATGCATAGACCTTAGTCATAGTTGATCATGTAGACTCTGTAGGACCCCTTATTGTAGATGATTTGACAATCAAGCAATGTTGGAGATTGCCTCAGTACTCAGCTATGTTGAATATGATGACATCAAAGGATGTAATACTATACACAAAATGTGAACAACCCTATCAACTATCTATGGAGAAGATGATAATGTCCAGAGAGCCAAAAGAGAAAGCCTAAGAGGAAAGTTTGATGATATGAAGATGGAAGAGAAAGAAAATGCTACTCAGTATGTTGCAAGGATGAAAGAAATGGTAAGTGCAATAAGAAGTTTGGGTGGTCAACTACAAGAAGAAATAGTTAGTAGCAGATACTTGAGAACTCCACTCCCTATCTATGCTATAAGAGTGTCAGCCATCCAAGAACTAAGGTGTGTACAAGGAAACGCATTAACCTTTGAAGGAATAATTGGAAGACTCACTACATTTTAACTATCCAACTTTGACATCTACAAGGTAGAAAACTTTAAATCTTATTTCAAATCTAAGATGATAGTAAAAGACACCAAGAAACTGCAATCAAAGAAGAAGAATGGAAGAGGAAAACATGTATCCAATGATAGCAACATTGATGAAGATGATGTAGACCAATTGGAGGCATTGCTAGCCAGAAGATTTCATAGAGGAAGAGGCAAATTCAAAGGTAAGTTTCCTATCATTTGTTTCAATTGCAATGAAATTGGTTAGATTGTAACATGATGCACACAAAATAAGAATTACATAGAAGGAAGAAAGTAAAAAAACAAAAAACAAGACAGTAACAAAGACAAAGGCAAGAGATGCTACATTGTTGAAGAAGATTCAGATAAAAATGATGATGAAGTAGTCTATGTGGCCATGAAAGATGAATCATATGAAGATGAAGTAACAACCCTGGTAACTGGCATGAACAAAAATAGCAAGTGGATCATAGATAGTGGATGCTCTCATCACATGACTAGAGACAAAAGTAAGTTCATTACCTTCACTCAATACGATGCTAATAATGTTAGATTTGGTAATAATGCACCATGTCTAATCAAAGGAAGAGGTAGCATTAAGTTTATTGAAAATATATCATGTGATAATGCATACTATGTTGAAGGCCACAATTATAATCTTCTAAGTGTATCACAATTAGACAACATAGGATGAAAGGTAGAATTTGAAAATAAAATTTCCAAGATCTATGATTTTGGTGGAGGTCTAATAGAAAAGGGTGACTAGACTAGGAGTAATCTGCTTTACCTAGATATGGAAGATGCTTCTTGTCTTATAGTACAAACTAATGATGTATGTTTCTGGCATAAGAGGCTACATCATGTAAAATATTGACAATTTGATCAACATCAAAAAAATGAAGAAAGTTAGAGGAATTACCAAAATTGAAGAAGCTTGACAACACAATGTGTAAACAATGTCAACTAGGGAAGATGACAAAGTCTAGTTTCAAAAGAAAGGCCTATACTTCTAGTGAAGCATTAGAGTTAGTTCACACTTACTTATGTGGTCCAATTGAAGTGCAAAGCTATAACAGAGATAGATACATAATGCTATTTGTGGATGACTAGTCAAGAATAATGACAGTCATGTTCTTGAAACAAAAATCTGATGCATTCCAAATGTTCAAATGGTATTTGGCTAGAGTTGAGAAGGAGAAAAGAAATAGCCTTAACATCTAAGATCTAATAGAGGAGGTGAATTCATGTTAAAAGAATTTGAAGAATTATGCAATGATAGAGGAATCAAAAGGTAGACATCAACACCTAAGACTCCATCACAAAATGGTATAGTAGAAAGAAGAAACATATCAATGATTGATTATGCTAGAACTTTGATGATGGAAAAAAATGTTGCATTCAAGTATTGGAAAGAAGTTGTACTACATTCTACACACTTAATAGATTTCAAACAAAAAAAGGTACTCATGCAACACCTTTTGAGCTACGGTATAGTCATTCACTTAATGTTAAACATTTAAAAATATTTGGATGCAAATTCTATATACTTAAAGAGTCTAGGAATGGAAAGTTTGATGCAACAAGTGAGGAAGGAATATTTCTTGGCTATTCCACTAGAAGAAAAGCTTATAAGTGCTTAAATGTCAATACTAACAAAGTAGTGGAAAGTGTAAATATAAATTTTGATGAGCTTATAGAAGTCCAAAATATTGAATGTCCCAAGAAAATAGAGGAATACAAGTCCTTTGTAGACTTATATGAAGGTATGCCCAATGAAGGTGAAGTTGAAAATCAAAATAAAAATCAGTAACAAACTTAAGTGTTTGCCGAGTCACAGACAATGAAAGTCAGTTGCATTGACATGCAAAGTTGTAGAATGTAAGAAATGCACATTTAGATTCTAAGAACAACACACATGAAAAAAATGAATAATTACCTAATGGAGATATGCATGAAGATTTAGATGCTAAAAGACTAACATGGAAACAAGGAAAGAGCCAAGATTGGCAAAGTATGTGAGAAGACACCATCTAGTAGAATAGATCATTGGAAACAAAGAAGCCTAGACCAATGAAAAGGAATAGACATAAAAGTGAGAGATGTTTGCTCAAAAAAGTAGAACCCAAAATAGTGAATGAAGCTCTACAAGATGATGACTAGTACAATGTAATGAAAGAAGAGATGGAGAAAATTGAGAAGAACAAAACATGGACCTTAGTCCCAAGACTAGTGGATAAGAATGTGATTGGAATCAAGTGGGTGTTCATAAAAAAGCTAGATGAAAATGGTGAAATCACAAGGAACAAGGCAAAATTAGTTTGCAAAGGATATGCACAAGAAGAAGGACTGAATTATGGAGAAAAATTTTCCCTAGTTATAAGAATGGAAGGATTAAGGACCTTACTTGCATATGTAGACTATAAAGGTTTCAAAGTATACCAAATGGATGTAAAGTTTGCATTTCTAAATAGTATACTAGAAGAAGAAGTCTACATAGAGCAACCAGAATAGTTTGTTGATGAGAATAATAAGGAAAATGTATGTAAACTACACAAAGCTCTATATGGGTTGAAGTAAGCTCCTAGAGCTTGGTATTAGAGACTTCATAAATATTTGATGCAAATAGGTTTTGAAAGAATTAATGACAATAGCAATATGTATATCAAATTAGAAGAAGGTAAGGACATCCTTATATTAGAAATCTTTATGGATGACATAATATTTGGAGGAAAAGAAGTACTTAGAAAAGATTTTGCCAACAAGATGAAACATGAATTTGAGATGTCAATGTTTGGAGAAATAAATTTCTTTGTTGGATTGCAAGTACATCAACTGAAATATGGTATATTTGTAACCCAATCAAAGTATATCAAAGAGATAATCAAGACATTTTGTCTAGGGGAATCCAAACTTGTTAGCGCACCAATGGCAACTAGATACATGCTATCCAAGAATGATGAATCTACTGAAGTCAACCAGACAATGTACAAATCCATGAATTGGAAGTTACAATATGTTGTACATAGCAAACTAGACATAGCATTAGCAATTCAAATAGTAGCAAGATTCTCTACTAATCCTAGATAAAATCATCTCATAGTAGTGAAAATGATAATGAGATATCTTAAAGAGATAGATAATTTTGGTTTATACTCCAAGAGGAATGATAATTTTGAGCTGAATGCCTACACTAATGTAGATTGGGGAGGTAACATTGATGATAGAAAAAGCACTAGTGGAAGAGCACTCTTCTTAGGAAAAAGACTAGTTACTTGGACTAGAAAGAAGCATACATGCACATCATAGTCTACAATAGAAGCATAATATGTAGCAACAACCATTAACTACAAAAATATTGTATAGCTCAAACATCTATTGAATGGAATGAAGGAGGAGATAACCAAGCCAGGGATACTATATTGTGATAACACAAGTGCTATAAACATATCCAAGAATCTAGTAATGCATGGAAAAATCAAGCATACTGCAATCAAGTATCACTATGTCAGATAGTTTGTAGAAGACAAGCAAGTGAAGATGGAGTATATTTACACAAAAGAACAAATTGTAGATATCTTCACTAAACTATTACCTAAAGATGCTTATGAGTATCTTAGAGGTAAGTTAGGGGTAAAACCCCTAACCCAAGCAGTTTAAAGCAACAGAGAAGTTTCCCTACATTAGAAGGAAACTTATCATTGAAATATTAAAAGTTGATGCAGAGGATGATAATAGGAATAGAAATTCCAGATGAGTCACAAGCATGGTGATAGAGGGAGAAAAACTAGAGATACAAAGCTTACACGAAGCATATTCAAGATGCTACATCTTTGGCATTTATGTCAAAGAGGGAGATTTATGAGAAAATGATCAATAATAGATTAGGGGGAGAAATGAGAAACTGATAAACACATAGCTATAAAGGATCAAACATATAGAGAAAGGATATAGCAACAAAGAAAGAAGAAGTAGAATAGAGGATTCAATTTGTATAAGGAAAAGAGGGAGATATGATACAAAGAAGGAGATACATAATGAATATGTAAAGATAAAGATAGAAAGTTTTCTATTTGGCATATAAGTCTGATGATAACTAAGTTGATCAGCATAACCAATTGATCAATTTGGTTTGCCATCAATGCCAAAGAGGGAGATTGCTGGAAATGATTGAAAAGATCATTGACTAAAGAATAATGGAACTAGTAAAGAATGGTTTCAATCATTATTTTGTCATTGATATCAAACTTTCTATTCATAGGAATGAAAATTGCTTATATGATCTAAGTACTATCACTTAGTTGATTAGCAAGGAGGAGTTAATCAATAAGAGGTAACTAGAGCACCTAGAGAAAAGGTTGAAGTTATGTTGTTGTAATGAAGTATAAGGATCAGCTAAGATATTGATAAAATAGTGTATTAATGACATACTCTAAGACATAGAGGATGGAAACAATTAGATACATTAGAAGTGTAAGTTGTAACAAGGTCATTTGCAAAGGTTAACTAAGTTCATTTGTGAGTGTCAAGCAAGGTAGTTCAAGCTGTGAAAATTTTTAGTTGAGGTAGAGCAAGTGGAAAATCTATTGTGTGCCAAGTAATCTATAGCTGCTGATTCAAAAGCCTTTAGGTGCTGACTAAAAATGTCTTCAAGTGCTGAGTATTAGAAAAATATAGTTGATGTCTAGAAAAATTGTTTAGGTACCGAGCATCAGTAAAAACATAGTTGATGCCGAGTAACACAATATGTGTCGAGCACCAGTATTTCAATAGTGTTGAGTTGCTGCAGTATTTGAAAAGTCAAAGATTTACTAGATTAGAGATAATAAGGTGGTTATATTGAATTTTGTGAACTAATTGGGTGATAAGGATGATGAATTGGCATCAAGAATCTTATGCAAACCAATTCTAGGTGAATACAAATGGATTTCTCATTATTTTTCTAGAAGGAAAAATTTGGAGGGAAAACAATATCATTTCTCCTCAAGTCAATTCAAGTTACAAGTGGGAAGAATTGAGTGGAAAATGAAGAACATAACTTATTTTTAAGGAGTTAGAGGTCAGAGATCAAATTATTGTCAAGAAAGGAAGTAGTTGTGAAGAAGCCAAGAGAAGGCTAGTGTGGAGTGTCAAGGAAAGGACACAATGAGGAAGAATAGAGCACTAAGACTCTAATTTGATGAAGTGACCATAGTGAGATGAATACATTGGCATAATGAGTAGAAGACTCAAGGAGACAAATCTTGAAGGGTTAACAAGCTTTAAGAACTAAAGTGTGATCTGAGATCTACAAGGTTTAAGTTGCAAATAGTATTAGGTCAAAGCTTTCTAATACTTCCTTACCATTGTATTAGATATTGAAATCCTATATTGATAGCTTAGCTTAACAACTAGGTGGAGAAGCCTTTGAGAAGGTGATTGAAAGTCCTATGGAATTAGGTGGGCCTAATAGCCTTTTGTAAATCCTTTAACAGGGTCATATTCCAAGTTGAATGTTCTAAAGTCCTCTAACAAGGCACACACCTTATAGGGTGTTGAAATCCTTTGATAGGGTCACATTTAACAATGTTTTGTAGTGTTTTTCCAAATTGGGTTTCCATGTAAATATTTGTCTTATGTATTGATTATATGTCTTTCATTAGTGCATATTGATTTCCAGTAACTTGCTAGGATAAAAGGATAAAAGCTTGGATGAGTAGTAGCTTGTATGGGCTTGCTATAGAATTGTTAAAAATTTTGAATTGGACATATTGGACTTTGAATAATTGATTCACCCCCTCTCAATTATTCTAAAAGAATTCTAACAAAAATTGGGTAAACTAATACTTGGGAAGATGAAAATTAGGGTGCTAGTTCACTATGATGAGGAGAGCATAAATTTGAGATTTGGGCTCATGAAAAATAATAGGAAAAAAATAGTGAATGGTCAAAGTAGGCTATTCAAAATTTCCAGATTGGAAACATTGGCAGAAAAGCGGCTTTTTCAAGCAGAATGGACCTGGAAAAATGTGTAGATGGATTCGTCAAAACTTGTGACTTGGCACAATTAAAGTATTTTTAGAGAAAAACATAGGGGTACAATCTATCAGATCTCACCTATTACTGATTTTGAGATATGACATCACAAATAGGGGTACTGACTAATTGATATTTTATGACACCAGTTAAAAGTTACAAATTATATTTTGAATTGCATTCGAAAACTAATCGAACAGATTTGTCATAAGCTCAAAATTTAAATATAGTAAGTCTCTAACCTCTAGAATGCAATGTAAAAGAAATTTTAGCATTTTTTCAATTAATTCAAAGTTATAACAAGTCAAATAGGGCCTTCGAAAATTCTAAACAATTCACGTTAGGATGACAACAATAAATGACCAAATTTGAGGAATTTGAGACCTAGACAAATGGATTCAAAATGATCGAAAATATGAAACATATGCTCTCTAATATGGAAATTAAACATTTCCAAAGTAGTGAGTCATGAAACATTAATGTTTTCAAGGTATTCAATTGCAAAATAGGCCTCTTGTTGTTGTTTGACACATAGGGAAAAAATGTAGATTTAGAAATTGCTCAAAATGGCACTTCACAAAATGGCTCAAAATGGCAATGTATCATCATGGAACACATAGAAAAAGTAAATGAAAGGTGTTAGAAAAATTCAACACCTCATGGGTCTCAAATGGACACTAGGTATATATGCATTAAAAGTGCTTAAAGGGCTTGATTTTTTTCAATGGTACTCACAATCAGGGCTTCAATTTTGAGTCCCAACATTGGCTCTATCATGGAAGTGATTCTAGTCTCTAGAAGAAGTACACCACAAAATTGATAGTGAAAACTTCTCTCGAACAACTTTATTGAAAGCAAGGAAATCTATTCCTACTATGTACAAATGACTGAACTTCAACAAAACTTTTACCTCTGTCAAATACTTAACTCTCATTTACATCTTCTTGTGGTAAACTAAAAATTTCATTCTCCTTTGTTTCACCCAAAATATCAGCACTTTCAATCACTTCGTTAGGAAAAACAAAATTGTCATCATCACTTCCATAGTGCATATAAAAATTAGACATACTTTCTTCATCTTGCTCACTATAAAAATGTATATCAGCATGCTCTTGATTATATAAATCAAACTAAAAACTATCATGAACATATGATAGATACATGCTATCAACCTAAAAAAAAAAAAAGGTTTGGTATTCAACTTCATTAAATGAGTTACATGAATCCAAATTTTGCAACTTCCAAAGTAGTGAGTCATGAAACATTATTGGGTGCAAGATATTCAATTGCAAACTAGGCCTCTTATCGCTATTTGACACTTAAGCAAAAATGCAAATTTGGAAATTACCCTAAACAAAACTTCACAAAATGGCTTGAAATGGAAATTTACCATCATGGAACACATAGAAAAATTGAATGTAAGGTGTTAGACACATTAAACACCTCATGGGCCTCAAATTGACAACTAAACATATATGCATTAAAAGCACATAAAGCGGTTGATTATTTTCAATGGTACTAAAAATGAAGGCTTTGATTTTGATGCCCAACAGTAGGTCTAACCATTACTTCAAATTTTCTCAAGAAAACCATAACTTTCACAATGGGTTTCTTTGTGAATGGGTCATATAATAAATGTTCCACAAGATTAAAAGTATAATCTAGCTAAAAATATTGTGACAACTCTTGATCCTCTAGCTTCTAGTTCCATTACAACAACCACATACTGACTATCATCACCATTAATAATGTGGGTTCTTTGCATGACAATACCAATTATAGGTTCCTTTGGCTCTTTTTTATTTTCATTTGCATCTCTCTTGGTGCCATACTATTGGAAATATAAGAGGAGTAACTGAGAGGGGAGGGGTAAATCAATTACAAAAAAAATAAATTAAAAATCCCTTTAGATGTTAGTACAAAATAAACTCTAAAAATTGAAAACTATTGATGCTCGATATACACACATAAAATACTATAACTTGATAAATTTTGAATATGCTTGGTAAGTACTTAATGTGAAAATCATAGATGTTATCTATGATTATCATTATATTATCTTATATGCAAACACATTAAAAAAAAAGCATGAACACAATTGACACTAGGATTTAATGTGGAAACCTAATTTGGGAGAAACCTCCAATTGCAACTAGTTATTGTTCTCACTCTTCTAAATTGAGCCCTATTAGGAGCCAACCCTATTAAAAGTTACAAAACACACTATTAGGTGTGACCCTATTAAAGGATTTAATCACCCTATTAGGAGTGGCCTTGTTAGAGGTCTTTAGACAATTCAATAGAATTACCACATTGTTAGAGAGTTTACAAATAACTATTAAGCCAATTTTATTAAGAGATTTTAGATCATTGGTACAATGGTTAGAGAGTAACAATTAGATGATTAAATTTCTAATTATAGATATTTTTTTTGGCTTGTACTTGATCCTTCCTACTCGAATATATATATTTTTACCTTCATAAGGATATTCTTCTTATCCTTCTAATTCACTTCCTTACCGCATCATTAGATCTTCAAAATATTCCATGCATTCACACTCTTCCACTTTTAAATTCTCAACATGACCTTATATCATTCATATGGTTAAGTTAGCTCATAAAAAACTTAGAATAAATACTATTTATCTCCTCAGTTAGCTAGAACCAATAGATAAATATATTAAACACAATAAGCCAAAATAGGAAAATCCTTTAATAGCAGAGCATGCTTAGTAGACACTAACTTAGAAATAATTTTCTTGTGTTAGCCAAGTGAACTCAACTAGCACTGCATATTCATGAAGATCCTTTGGTAACTAAGTGAGCTTGGTTAACACTCATCTTCTGTAAACTTTCCTTTGATGCTTGAGTGAGCTCAATAGACACTGCCTTCTAAACTAGGAAAACATAGGAATTCTCTATAGACACAAAAAACTATCTTCAAAATAGAGTGTGCTTTGTATGAATTGCCTTATGGTGATATGGCATTTGTGTAGCATAAAAGAGAATACATAATTAATCAATTGTATCATACAATCTCCCTTTTTGGCATTGATGGCAACACAACATGTCATAACAAAATGAAATTTTTGGAAAAAGAATAAAGTAAGGAACATATCCCTAGTTTCATTCTATCTCACATCTCTGAGAACTTTCTCTTTTAGTATAACCTCTTTCAACTTTTAGCTTCTCCCTCTGTTAGAAAAATTTTCCAAGTTCCCCGTCCCTCATAGATATCTATATGATAGCATACTTCTCCCTCTTACAATAAAATTATCCTTCTAATTAAAATTTATTACAAAATATGACAGTAAACTTCTCCCTCTTTGATAACACATTCCAAAGACAACAATTTTGTTAATATCAGTGTACCTTAAGTATCAATTCATTTGCAATACAACCTTGTTACTACACCAACTGATTGATCTTTAATAGGTTCTATTCGATGCATCACTAAACTTCATTTAGTTAGCTTTACATAGGGGAATGACCCCTAGCTTACCTTTTAGATTTGGAAGGGCATTAGGTTCATAGTAAATAAATCTTTTGTAATCCTATAGCTCTTTACTACTTTCTTCTTCAATCTTTTTCTACAAACTCATCAATCCTCACATGTACACTTTCTATGATTTTATGAGTAGAAAAATTAGAACTTTTGTATGCTTTACTTCTATAGAAGTATCCTAAGAATATGCCTTCATCACCCTTGACATAAAATTTTCCTTTTCTAGATTCTTTCAAGATATAACATTTGCTAGCAAATACTTTCAAGTAACATACATTTGGTTTGTAGCCATAGCTTAATTGATAAGGAGTTTTGTTTGAATCTTTCCTCAACTATACTCTATTTAAGGTATGAACTATAGTGTTGATAGCTTCTTTATAGTATTTTATTGCAACATTCCTTTCAATGATCAGTATTCTTGCACAATCTACAAAGAATCTATTTCTTCTTTCAGCCACACCATTCTTCTGTGGAGTACCAGGGGTTGATACTTTTCTTTTGATCCCTCTTTCAATGAAAAAATTATTTAATTCACTAGAGATGAATTCATCACCTCTATTTGATCTTAATCATTTTAATCTCTTTCTATTTTATTTTTCTACTCTTGCCAGATACCACTTGAATTTTTGAAAAGCTTTAGATTTTTATTTTAGATACATTATAGTCATCATTCTAGAATAATCATCAACAAAAAGAATGAAAAAAATTTCTCCATTGTAACATTCTATTCCAATAGGTCCACATAATTTTGTATGCACAATTTCTAGTAAGACTTCTCCTGACTAATAGTTCTTTCTTTTAAAACTAATCTTTCCCATCTTACCAATTTGGCAATTTTTGCATAGACCCATATTAGGCTTCTTCAAACTAGGAATAGCTCTTACTCTTTTATGTTTCCTTAACCAAATTATCAAGATTTACATGACATAATGTTTTGTACCATAAAAAAATTTCTTCTACTTGAGCAATAAAAGATGAACTTTGACTGAAATGAAGATAAAATAAATTACCTCTTTTTTGCTTGCCAAATCCAACAAGATTTCCTTTTCCATCTAGTAGATTGGCCTATCCATCCATGAATTGTACCTTGAATCCAATTTTATTCAACTATGCCACACTTAGTAGATTATTCCTAGTCCTTCAACCTAATAAGCATTTTCATATACAAGATTATTTGTCATAATACATCATTTTCCTTTTATGTTACAGGGTTCATTGTTTCCAAATCTCACACTACCTCCATCGTAATATTCCATGTGCTCAAATTTTGTTTTGTCACTAGTCATATGATGTGAATAGGGAAACTATTACTAATCCATGTATCATTTTTTCTAAAATGAGAGAGAAGTGCAATTTTATCTTCATCATCATCAGATTCATCTGTTACAACAATATATACCATTTCATCTTCAATGCTATCAGAATCTTTAGCCATAAAACAAGATTTCTTACTCTTTTCCTTGTAGTTCTTATAGTTCCTGGAATACTTCCTTCCTTTGTGCTTATTGCTCTTATTTTCATCTTTGTTTTCTCTATTTGGGTACCTTGCAACAATGTTACTAGCTTCTTTAGAAGAAGAGGAAATCAGAGGAACCTTACCTTTGTGCTTTCCTTTGCTTCTAGAATACTTTCTTGCAAGTAGGGCTTCAACAACTTTAAGATCACTATTTGAGCTTTCTTCTATTTCTTCTTCTTTATTTCTCGATTGACTGGACTTTGATTTCTTACTCTTTTTCTTGAGTGAGAATTTAACTTCAAATGCAAATTCAATATCTATTGAGCTAGGAACATAGTTATCAAAGTTATCTAACTCAAAATTTATCAGTCTTCAAACTAGAGAATCCAAAGATATTTTATTGGTTGGATCACATTCCATCTCTTGAATAGAAGACATGCTAATTGCATAAATAGGAAGAGAGTTCTAAGTACCTTACAATTATTTTTTCTTGAATGTCTCCTCTAGATGCCTTGATTGCGCTCACACTTGCTTTAATTATTTCCACATATTTTGCAATGTTCTCATCTTTTGTCATTTTCATCTAATCAAAATGACCTCTAAGACTTTTAGCCTTAGCTCTTCTTACATTGTCATCTCCTCCATAAATGTCTTTTAGTTTGGTCCACATTTCATGAGTAGTATTAAATCCTTTTACTTCATCAAATTCAACATAACTGAGAGTAGATGCAATATCAATCATCATGATTTTATGATTCCTCTTTTTAGCAATATCTTAAATTGATAATATTCCTATGGGAGTCTTGTGTTTAGCTTCAAGATATTTACAACCTAAATCATTGATGGTAGCCAAATGTATCATAAGTCCTTTCCATGCTACAAAAATTTCTACATTTAGCTTAGGAAATTCTCTTTTGTAAGAGATTCTAGTCTTTAGCTTAGGTCCTTCAAACCTTCTCTACAAGCACCAAAAGATCTGATATCAATTGCTGAAAATATAAGAGGAGTAACTAAGAGGGGAGGGGTGAATCGGTTACCACAAAAATAAATCCTAGATCCCTTTAGATGTTAGTACAAAATAAACACTAAAAACTAAATACTATTAATGCTCAACAAACATAGATAAAATCTTGTAACACAATAAATATTGAACATGCTTGGTAAGTAATTGACATAAAAATATTAGATTTTAGCTACGATTATCACCACTTTATCTTAGATTCAAACACATAAAATAAAATAACATGAACACAATTGATACCAGGATTTGATGTGGAAACCTAATTTAGGAAAAACCACCAATTGCAACTAGTTACTATTTTCACTATTTTGATGTGAACTCTATTAGGAGAAAGCCCTCTAAAATGTTACAAAAAAAACTATTAGGTGTGAACTTGTTAAAGGATTTAATCACCCTTTTAGGATTGGCCTTGTTAGAGGTCTTTAGACAATTCAATAGAATTGCCACCTTGTTAGAGGTTTTAAAAATAGTTGTTAAGCCAACTCTGTTAAAATATTTTAGATCATTGCTTCAATGGTTAGAGAGTAACAAGGAGATGACCTAATTTTTGATGCAAGCAAATTTTTTACTACAGATCTTTTCTCTGGCTTGTATGTGATCCTTTCCTAGCCTTATACTGTAACTCCTTATGTCTCCTCTTTTGGTCTTCCCTAGACTTATACTATAGGTTCATCTTGGTAATATGTACATTTTTCAGCTTCACAAGGATGTTCTGCTTTTACTTCTAATTTTCTTCCATACTACATCATTAGATCTTCAAAATCTTCTATGCATTCACACACTTCCACTTTCAAATTGTTAACTTGATCTTATACTTATATCATTCATATTATCAATTTGGCTTATAAACAACTTAGAATAATTAATATTCATATCCTTAATCGGCTAGAACCAATAGATAAATCAATTAAACTCAATAAACCAAAATAAGAAAATCCTTTGAAAGATGACCCTTCTTAGTAGACACTAAATCAAAAACTATTTATTTCTGTTAACCTAGTGAACTTAGTTAACACTACATATTTATGAAGATCCTTTGGTAATTTGATGATTTTGGTTAACACTCATCTTCTATAAACTTTCCTTTGATGCCCAAGTGAGGTCGACAGACACTGCCTTTTAAATTAGGCAAACATAGGAACTCTCGATAGACACAAAATAATATCTTCACTGCTTGAGTGAGCTCAACATGTACTGACTAATAGTGATATGAAATTTGTATAACATCAAAGACAATACACAATTAATCAATTATATCCAGCACATATAGATTCAAATATTCTTTGACATTATTAACCATATGATAGAAGACCTTATTTTTTGTTAGTATTTGATAAAATTATGAAAAAAATTAGATTTATCATCCAAATAGACATTTCATTTAGAAACCCAATTGACTACACAATAGTACATACCTACATCTACCTACATCTGAATGGTTCCTAGAATAAAAGGTATGTTCTTATCATCTTTAGGCCCATTACTCTCCAACCCTAAGCTTAATATGCCCTTTCTTGTAGTTATATCATAATAGATTCCTATGGGAGTAGCTCGATGGTATACTGCAAGCATATAGCTGCTAGCTAGTAATAGAGTTCTTGAAAATGATGTTTTCTTTCCTACAATTTTTTTATAAAAAGTAATATTCCCTGCAACACAAACATGCTAAAAAAGATATAACCAAGAAGAATGTGCAAGAATGAAAATAAACACAAACTATTCAAGAATGGTTATTTAACATTAAATTCATCTATATATCAATGTATTTCAACCATAGTTAAGAGTCTAGACATCAATTTATTCTATGACCTTTGGTATTGATGCAGGAGCATCCAGAGGTATAAGGGCAATCCTGTGTCACCAAAAAGAATGTACTTAGACTTAGTTTTTGTTTCATGTGTTTTCATTTTTGGATACCCATTTGGGTCAAATAAAGGTTCCAACTCTCATAGTTTCACTATTAGTATTCTAGGATAGAGTATTTGAACACCTTGGGATACATATAAATGCCAAAAAATAGGAGTATGTAATTTAGCCATCATTTTGGTGAACTAGGATGTGTAAATTGGCTAGATGAATGTAATTGTAATTTAGAGCATTCCAGAAAAAGAATCAAGCCAAAAGGCCCCACAGTTTGAAAGTTATCGTAGTTTTTTAGGTTTTGGAGACCTCCTAAGAATGCTTTAAAGTTAGGTTAGCAGAATTAAATCACCTCAAAAAGGGCTGAAAATGGGGGATGAGAAAAGCTGGTCTATAGGGCTATAGAGCACTTCGAGAGCTTTCTGAAAATGTAAACGGTTCGTCAATCAGAGCTATAGTTCAAAAGTTATGCCTCCCGAAAGTTTGATTACCACTTCTGGATTCTTCTAGATTTGCATTGACTTCAACGCAACTTCCGGAGCCTTCTATTTGGTCAGTGGATGCCAACTAGCACTTTCTAGAATGTATTCCTAGTCCTTAACCCTTCAAGGTCTATTTAAGGACATTTCTGGCATTGTAAAAGGTAGTTCGGAGTGGAGTTCGAGAGGAGGTACTGAAAGGAGAAATTATCTCCAGATTTATGCTATTGTAAGCCCATAGGGCATGTTTTGAAGTCTATTTTCTCTGTACTAGATATATTAGCTTATTTACAAATTTAATAAAATTTTCCTTTCCTTTTGTGTCCATTCTGTGCTTGGGTTGTGTCCCCATCAGGTATGCTTGAAAATACAAAGAACCTAACAACTTACTATATCCAAAATACATACTATACAATCCTCAAATCCATAAGATAAGAAAATTTCATTGATGCAAAATGCTAATGTTGTTATAGCTTGGTTATTCCATTGACACCATAACAAAAGAAAGTAGGTATGTGATCCAAATTAGGGTTATCATATCACATAAATGATCAAACATGAATCTTAAACATTGTGGATACCTAGCCTGGCATTAAAAGCATGACATGTAATGAAAGAAAATAAACTTCCAAATATTGAGAAAATACCATCATCTTATGCCATAGTAAATAAATAGAACTTTGCAAGTTCTTTGGATTAATATAATACAATGCCCCTTCAAGAAAAAAATTAAACTTTTTAGATGCTATGAAACCATCAAAACCCTGATTTTATGTAAGATTTCTTAATCAGAACAAACATGAATCAAGAAAGAATGAATCCCACTAGCACAAGTGTTAATTTTGATCAACTTCTAGCTTGTATTGAATAAAATTGACAAATAATCCAAGACTAATTGAAAAATACTAAGAAATTATACATACTTAATGCTCTAAATTGTGAGAGAGAGAGAGAGAGAGAGAGAGAGAGAGAGAGAGAGAGAGAGAGAGAGAGAGAGAGATGTTAGAATCTGAAAAGATTAATAACCCAGAAAACTAGTGCAAAGAGTAAATATCTAAACTATGAATGCAAATGATACAAAATCAAAATAGCATCATAGAGTTAGTCTCCAAGAGAGTAATGCAAATGCTGGAAGCAAAATAGCATTAAGAGGATGCAAAAAAAAGAGATACAAATACAAGTTAGGTAGCATGCTTATATAGGCTAGGAAGAGGGAGGAGGTGGCAACACCAACCAATGAGGAGCAACCATCTATCGGACTAAAGATAGCAAAGTATCTTCCCAAGATAGCTAATGGATGCTCACATGTAGGAAGGTGACACCTCACAACCATTCACCTAATAAGACATGCTTTATTAAACTAAGTGAGATTATTAAAAGTGTAGGAAAAACCTAGCAAAATAGAAAAAATAAAAACCTACACTAACACCCCCCCATAAGCGAAGCTTAGGTGGATGTAGAAATGGGTCCCGGCAATGAGGCCATGTTAGGTACCCAAGTACAAAGCAAGAAGATGCAACCTTTGAAAGCAGGGAAAGAGAGAAAACCACATGGGAAAAACCCTCCCCCCAAAAGAGGTAAGAACCTAGTGAAAAACTGAAGAAGTCTCCCGCTAGGCAAATTGTCCCCTAAAATAGGAACAAGGAGTGATCATGAAGAAGCAACATCACTGAAGCATGAAGAACCGCAAAACTCTATCAAAATGCTGATCTGTAGAACCTCCATGGAAATAGAAGGCATGAACCATCAACCAAAGGAACCTCCATGGAAATAGAAGGCACAAACCATCAACCAAAGAAGCATAGAACAACAATATAACCTCCCCTTAAGGTAGGTGAGGTGACAGGCAGCTGAAAAGATGGGCCAAAAATCTCCTACAACACAGGAGCCAAACTCATCGAGAGTGAGGTACAAACACAAATAAAGGCATGTGTCATTGACACTGCATGAGGAATTAGAGAAAGAGGGCCTATAAGCAGCAAACAACTATCCCCCCATGGCACTTTATATAATAGTGTGAGTACAACGAATCACAATGATGAAAAGGATCCCGAAATGCAAGAGTGGCACTTTATCTCAGTGCGTTGCATAAAGATGCTTACAATGAATATCAAAAATGATCAGAAAAAATATAAGTCTAAAACAATAGAAGGTAAAGCCCAAAACGAAGCAACTGAAGCAACAAAATTGATCTTCGGACCTGAAACAAACAGAATATCCACCAGAATGCAAAAACACAAAATACTGAATAAGATGTGTTTGGAACAGAATCTAGAACAACAACTAGCATCACTAGAAAGAGCACAAAAAGAGCTTTCCAGCAATATAAAGAAGTCAAAAATCAGAGATCGGAAGCTCAAGATACACCTCTCAGAGTGCAAAATAGAACATCTGGCTTTGACTGCCATAATAGGCAACCAAAATGCTTCAAAACTCAAAAGCACCTATACAAGGATCTCTGTCTCAGAACCAGCTTTTCGGCGCTTCTTTCGGATTGAAAAAATACCTCCGTATGCAAAAGTTATGGCCAAAAAATCGAAGGTAGGTCCAAAAGAGAACTTGAAGGAGAGTGCAAGCAAGGCTGATGATGTCAGCAATTTAGAGCATTAATTTTGATGGCTAGACAGTCGTCGCTGCAAAAAAGAGTGCCATGTAGCATCGCCACGTGGTAGTACAAACGACGTTGCAGGTCCACGTGGTAGTGTGCCACGTGGCGCCCAGGCCACGTGTCACCCCCACGCTGGGCCAAGTGGTGATGTCAGTGTTGACGGATCTGCAGAGCTAGCTGTGCCAAAAATTGGCAAATTAAAAAATGCCATGCGAGTGCTGAACTGTCTCCACGTGACAGAATAGACAAGCAAAGGTCGGCGGGCGGAGAGGCCGGAGAATGGGCGGAGCGCCGGCGGAGGTGGTCGTAGGGTGGCGAACGGGAGGCGACCGGGCCGCGGTGGAGCCTGCGTGGCACTGCCAGCTGCGGCCGCTGCGGGCTGCACACAGGTGGCACCATGGCGGCCCCACGGTGGTACAGCGGTGATGTGCCTGAATTTGATTTTTTTAAAAAAAAAAATTTTTTAAGCCCTGCGTCCATTCGATCTATACAGTAGTGACCCTGGAGGCTTCAAAAAATCTCCAAAATTGCCCTGTGTCCAAAAATGATAAGTTTTATATGAATCCTGACTTCAAACGGCATTCCAGATCCAATGGCGATATCCATTTGGGCTGAAAGTGCTCCAAAAATTTGCTGATTCCCTGATTTGAAGAAAAATTGTATTCAAATCTGCGACCGCCAACGGAGAGGGGTATGGTTGTAGCTTTGCATGCTCGATTTTGAAAAATATATAGCTTGCATGCAAAATCTAAAAGATACCCAGATGGTTTTTCGGGGCTGCGAACAAAACTCAAAAAGTGTTTTTCTTGCTGATGTACAGAAGATGTTGCTATAGTGTAAATCAGACGCCTTTAACAGTAAAAAATGGCTCCAAAAATAAAAAATGACCCCAGCAACCAAAATATGACATGCAAATGTTGGATCAGCTTCTTAAGTCCATCAATGGCATGCTGGAACCTGCAAAATTGATTGAAAACTCCAAATATACAAGTTTGTTGTTAGATTTGAGATTGAAACCCTAGAGAAAAACTATTTTTGTCAAAACTTTTCTGATTCTCAGGATCATCCAAAGATGCAAGAGAAGAGCATACTTCATTTTTCAAAAAATTATAATAAAGTTTATTTGCCCCCCCCCCCCCCCCCCCCCCCCCCGAATCTCTCAAATAAGGAAACTAAAATCTACTCTTGCACATAGAAAAGCTCTAATACCATGTTAGAATCTGAAAAGATTAATAACCCAGAAAACTAGTGCCAAGAGTAAATATCTAAACTATGAATGCAAATGATACAAAATCAAAATAGCATCATAGAGTTAGTCTCCAAGAGAGTAATGCAAATGCTGGAAGCAAAATAGCATTAAGAGGATGCAAAAACAAGAGATACAAATACAAGTCAGGTAGCATGCTTATATAGGCTAGGAAGAGGGAGGAGGTGGCAACACCAACCAATGAGGAGCAACCATCTATCGGACTAAAGATAGCAAAGTATCTTCCCAAGATAGCTAATGGATGCTCACATGTAGGAAGGTAACACCTCACAACCATTCACTTAATAAGACATGCTTTATTAACCTAAGTGAGATTATTAAAAGTGTAGGAAAAACCTAGCAAAATAGAAAAAATAAAAAACTACACTAACAAGAGAGAGAGAGAGAGAGAGAGAGAGAGAGAGAGAGAGAGAGAGAGGTTCCTGAATTGTTTTCCTTTAAAATATAGATAAACTCAGAGTCTAGAATTTAACCATGTAAGACATCATCAACAATATTTGACATAACTAAAATGAAAAAAAAAAAAGGGATTTCTAAACATCAAATCGTGAAGCTAAAAAAGAACAAAAAGATTGAATACATTTTTACTTGAAAATGATATCATATATTACATAAGGAAAAAAGTTATACATTGATACCCTAGTGAAGAGGGTGTAAAAACTCAACTAAAATGATAAAATGACATGTTATTAAAGATGAAATATTTTACATAGACCAATTGTTAATAAATGATCAAAATATTTGACTCACTTGAATAGACGCCCATCTAAATGTGTATTCATGATTGAATGATCTACATATAAATAGCATAGAGGAAGTGGTCACTTTATATTACAACCCAAACCCAACATCAAACTTTAATTATAATCAAAGTATGAACTATAGAATTTAATCCCTAGAATTCAATTCCATAGTCTTTTGTCAACCATTGTGTCAAAATTGAAATTAGAACCTCGTCTAACAACACCTTTTCACAAGAAGCTTCTAAGGGATGAAATGGATCATACTAGTAAAGTACTAGTGTTATATTTAGCTTATAATGAATGTGGATTTTATAATAAGATAATTAAGTTGTATGTGATGTGTGAGAGAATATGTGATGAACATAAAGTGGAAAAGCACCTCAAAAAAGGAGACAACATGTCATGGAATACAATTATTTTATCATACAAAATATATGGATGTCCTTGTGAGACACTCACGCTTTTCTAGAAAATTGATTTAATAGGTTTACAACCCAATAACTTCACATTTATGTAGAGTGGGTCTATTACAATATCAAGGATTTGATTTCTCAAATATGCTATCAGAAACATCAAATTACCAATCACATTTAAAATGTTTTTACTACAATCTTCCCATCTAATGCAAGAGTCTTGGCATCGCCTGACCATGATAGAGAGCTAGAATGAGGCATCATCCTAGTTGAAGTGAACAAACTCCATATTTTCTTTTTCCCAACATTTTTTTTTTCTTCTTCCAGAAGTTGTGTTGTATAGGGCTCTAGGTCAAATTTGATGGTGCTACAATGGTGAAAGGAAACTAAAGACATTATATTTTTAATTTTTACTTTACCTTTCATAATTTGCCCCAAAATGAGAGAAATCCCCACAAGACATCATATTCTGGATCACACAATTATCATTGGGTGTAGCACCTAAGGCTTTGTTGTTTCTCAATCAATATCTTACATAAACACAATGCAACTAAAGATGAGGCTTAAAAATAATTGCATATTTTTTTATTTTCTATATTTTTTGTATTATTCATAGGCTATTTATTAAAAACATATTTCTATTATAAAATTATATAATATTTTGACAATAATAAATTGATGTGAGATATTTAGATCAATAAAAGTACATTACAATTTTTAACGTGCCAATTGTTTCTAAAATATCTTTAAAATGTGTAAATATCTATTCTCATAGTTTGAAAGAAACCTAAATCTAATAAAAAAAAATTGTATTCAAATTTATAATTTACGAAATTAAGTTTTAAAGAAAATTCTTAAATAAAAGTTTCACAATTGTATACATCTCTATATAATTAAATATATTAATTTGATTAATACACATAAAATGTAAATATATTTATTGTATAAAATTAAAATTGATGTTTTTTAAATAAATATTTGTTTTAAATTATCATATAATATTCTATAGTACAACTTATAAAGTTATTCCAAATATTTTTTATATTATTTTACATAATATAAATAAATAGATTTTCTTTGTTTAATGAGATTGTCATTTGTTTAGTCTTTTTCTTTAATGATGATTGTCATTTGGTAACTTTACTTATTTATTTATGAAAAAGTAAACAATATTAAACATAGATGTATATTATTATTTTCTTTTTTCTATATAAATGAATAATTGGATACATATATTTTTTTATTACACGGGCTTGTCTTCATTTGCACATTTCCTCACATATAGTCATGAATAATAAACATATCTTATATGATCCTCAAAAATCTAACTCTATATTTAAGCTCTTCAAACATTGTAGTTGTATTTTATCCTCTTGTAAATGACGAAACCTGAAATATGAAAGCTACCTTATATCTCTCAAGTTAGTACTTTTCAATTGTAGTCTTAGAACATAAACCTACATGATACCTCGTCATCTAATCTTCCTTTATGAAAATGAAATAAAATACTTGATATTTTTAAATTCAAAATTTGAGAAAGGCCAACTTTTAGAATTGATTTGATAAAGATGTTTTTGTTCAATACACCACCTTACATTTTGTGTCATTATTATTATAAAATTTATAACTTTTATCCATTTTGTACAGTGAAATATTTTCTAAATAAATGGATTAGGCATGTAGATTGTCATTTTTATGAAGGAGAAGATGGGGAATATGTAAAACTAAAAAATATATAGTTTTAGTTTAAAAATATTAAAATTTGGTATGTATTTATAATTTCTAAATATTACACTAGAATATATTGATATGGTGGGGATATAAAATTTAATAATTTATTTTCTATATAAATTATTTATTAATTTAGATAAAAAATTACTTAAGATTCCAATGTTTTTCCATTCAAATAATTCTCACTTTTTTTCCTTTTAAAGAAAAATTTGATATTTGTTTCGTTACAATAGGCACGGACTCCTTTAACAAAGCTCTTGTTAATGTTTAGCTTCCAGTTATGTAGAAGGGCATGAATCTTGCATAATTCAAATTGTAGCTATTTCAACTGATAATTTTGTGTTCCTTTATATTCAATGATGATGTCTAACTCTCAAAAGCATAAGAGAAGAGATGTCATGAGCATCCTACTAGTTTCTTCATGCTCATAGTCTTAGAACCACAAATTTTTACATAGACTTACGATATTTTAATTTTTTGTTTGATATGCATTTGTTGATTATTGGATTGATAATTATGATATTTTAACAATATTGTCTTATGTTCTCTCTGATATTTTTTTTGAATTATTCTTTAAATGGTACTGGCTCAATAGAAGAGTACCTACTTTATAAATAGGATGACGGTGGTTCAATTCCATCATTCTCTAATATGATTAAACAAATAATCAATTAAACAATCAAATAAATGATTAAATCAACTACTAAATCAACCACCAAATCAACGACCAGATCAACTATCGAATAAAGTACCAAATAAATTATCAAAGAAATTACTAAATTAACTACCAAATAAATGACAAAATTAACTATCAAATAAAATACCAATTAACTATAATAAATAGCCAAATAAATCACTAGTTAACAATAATAAGAGACCAAATTAATGATGAAAAATAATTTAGTCATAAATTTGGCCATGAGATAAATGCCCAACAATAAACTACTATTGGTCATGTTATTAAGATTAATCATATGTTTTCATTTTTTTAGTATATTATTTAGTCATATATTGTTGTTTTTTTTACTAGGGAATATCTTCAAGTTGGCTAACAAGTACATATGAAAGATTGTGACAATCCTTCTCAAATTTCATTCGTACATCTAATTAATTATCAAATAATGTTCCAATATACCAAATATCATTCTTTGTCTTCCTATTACTCTCCTCTCACCTCTTCCAAAAAAGGGAATACTACCATGTATACATCCAAGATCACCATTGACAAGTTGCCTTTTCTAATCCATAATCTCCAAGTAAAGAAAACATATTTAAAATACATAGGTTAGTATCAAAATCCATAAGAACTTCCTCAAATATATAAATTATGTTGTTTGAAGATATATAAAGGTTAGCCATTTCTATAATATTATATAATTGAGAGCCATCAAACATTAGGTAAGTTTCTCTTATTTTTCTTCCATGATATTTTATCTATTTCACAAATCAACACCAAATGCCACTACTTGTGTAACCACTAAAATTAGTAAGAAATTTCTTTTTACTCCTTTAGTACTCAACTTTCCCTATAGAATTATTCAACAACTTTGTGGCCTCCAATCCACTCATCACAAGATTCTACTACTTATTTAATACCATTAGTTTTGCAACCTTCTATAACACCATCTAGTTTACACTATCCTTCAATTTTACTACTTCATTTCTATTCATCTAGTTCCTCAATAATTTTATGACCTTTTTGACCTTCTCTACCACTTTTTTAAAATCCTTCACCTTTTAATCTATAGTATTTGATCTCTTAAGGTGTAAATCCACATCATAATCAATTTATTGGCCTTCATTCCCTTTTCCTAATAAATAATTAGAGTGAAATTTTGGCCATTATTTATGATAGAAAAAAAAAAGTTCTAGAAATCATAATTATTAATAGAATGATATCTAACTGGAATAGCCATAAATACATGATAGGAAGTCAAATTAATCACATTACACAATACCCCATCCTAGTATGTTCCAATGACACAATTAACTCGACACTATACTTTCACTTCAAACATACAATGGTCTTAAAAGTAACTTGTCCTGTCAAGAGGAGGATGTTTTAGTCTCCTTAATGCCAACTGGTGAAGCATTTCTATAGGTAGATGGCTATCATTACATCCATTATCCATTAATATCATATAATATTTTATTGTTGATTCACAAACAATTTGGAACATTTTCCTTCTATTCATAAGTTCTTTTTCCATTCTAACTCAACATATGTTTCCTAAACATAAAATATTCAACCATATTAGGTGTAATTTACCTATCATGAAGTTTATATTCTCACTTCATTCCACATATTCCATTGGGTTTTTTTCTCCTTTAGTAGGGACAAATAAAAATTGGAAAGATTCATATCTAATACTTCTACATTTAAAGCCAATACCTTTGGACTCTCAACTATCTCTTCCCTTTTCATGAATCTTCTAATTAGGTTCCTCTTCACACATAATTTTATGTTTTCCATTGCCAATAATTAGTTTACCACTAAGCATGGGGTTGATTGGTCATTTGTTTAAAATATATTCTAGCTTTAATTAATACTTATTAGCATCCTTAATAGTAATAATCTTTAACATAATTAACTTATATTGAAATATCAAGTCTTAATCCATTAACATACCTAGCCACATTTTCCTTAGATCACCCTCAATATATAGGTTTGATTGTTTTAGAATTATCTTGTATACTCTTTTACTACCAATTCTTTCTACTTATTATTTTGTACTATTTTTAAAATTAAAATTCATAACTGGTCATGAAGAGTATAACTAGAGAGATCATTTTAGATTCCCAACCTAAGAAAAAAGAAAAGGTATTCAATCGTGTGAGAGCAGATCAATATATTAGCTTGACCTATCACTGGGTGGAAAGTTGGTATAGAGAACATGGAGAGAAAGCATCAAAAATCATCCAATGCTCATACCTCATCAAGAAAACTCCTCTCAAATGCAAAGAAAAATGAAAAGGGGAAATATGAAAGAGGATATTAGATATTCTATAGTACTTTTGAGTGGATTCATGGGGCTACTAATATCAAGAAACTTGAATTTATGAATGGTACACTTAATTGAGACCATCAAAATAGTAAAGATACCGATTGGTTGGGCTTTGATTCTTAGCAAAAACCTAGATGATCAATTGGTGGTAGTTAAGAATAGCTATAAGTTGTAAATGAAATCCTATTTCATGTACTTATTAGCTACAAGAGCAACACACTATCTGGGATTGTTTAAAAAAGGAAGCATGCAAGATGAAAACACATGGCCCTATATAGTATATCCCTAGTTGGTGAAGAAAAAGCTTCCAAAGCACAAGTGGAATATAGAATAGTGAATGATGTTTTTATTTTCATGATTATCTAGTTCAGCAAAGGGGATTATGAAAAAAGGATGGTAGAGGAGGCAGCTACAAAGATTTTAGAAATTGACACCCATTACATCCAATTTAGGATATTCACTTATTTGAGGGTAGCAGGTATGAATTTCAATGCCAAGAAGCTCCCTGGGTATCCATCTCATAGACTTATATTTTTGGTGATTTCTTAACAACTCTTGTCTATATATGATAGATGAAGGAAGGAACACAAGATAACTTGGACGTAGCCCATTACTATAGCACCATTTAGCGTGGTCCAGAGAAAATATATTATGTCTTTTGAGTCTAATTGAGATCAATATCCCTTGGATGTATATAAATTTCGTCATCCCTATTTTGATAACATTGGAAGAGTGTAGTACTTATCGGAAAAACAATTCCAACATGAAGATGTAATTGAGGATCATTGGATGAAGGTAGTAGATTACTATGATATCCGTATAAGGAATTATTCTAGGATGATTCTCTATTTGGCAAGCAGTGCTTTGAAGATAAAAGTTCCTTTAAAGGTAGCACATCAAGATATCAAATATGTATTAAATCCATTATATAATAGAAATAAGATTTTAGATTGACCCATGATGAATGCAGAGATTGATAAGGAAGAGAATTTACATATTAATCATAGGGCCAAAAATGTCATTAAACTAACCAAGGATTGAATCAAAAGACCTTTCAAATTGGATCTAATTGCTAACATGGTAGTCTTCCACACTATAGCCTACCCAATAAAAGGTAGAAAAGCCAAGGTAATAGTGCCCACTTTAGAAATAGTTCACCAACTTGACAAAGAAGTTGGAGATTATAGGGCTTAGAAGGGTAAAGGTAAGAGGAAAATAAATTCTCACTAACAAGATTATCTAGAATTAGGAATAACTAAAGCAACAAAACAAGAAGGGGTAGAGACTATACAAGGGTTAGAGAATGTAGAAATTATGTAGACCTTGGATAATCCTCAAGTGCCACAGGCTAATAAGGGTAAGGAAGAATTGAAATAGAAGTAAAAATAGTGTCTCCTCCTCAACAAGAAGTACAAGCCTCCCCATCAGCTCCTAAGAGAAGAAAGATCAAAACTCTAGTTGAGAGGAGACAAAAGGTGATTAGAAAGGTTATCCCTTTTCCATCAATTCCAAAAGTTATTCCAGAAGAAGATGATGAAGATGAAGAAGAAACCTTCCCTTGAGTTGGAGGACTTGTCTTGCTAGAGTGATAGAGTTGGAGTGGAGAAAAATCTCTACCATTACACCACCATCCATTCCCACTCAACCTATTTAGTCTACTAGTTCAAAGGATGAGTTGTATAGAAATGGATTGATAAAAAAGAAGATGAAGGGATAATTTCTTTCAGATGTCACATTTTGATTTCATGCTAGTTAGCACTAAGGTAGTGGCAAATAAGATAAAGGATACTTTGACTAATTAACCTCAACAAGAGGATTTGATTCAATTATCACCTCAGGCACAATGACCTGAATAAGCTTCAAGATCACCAAATCAGGCTAAATTTTGCATGGCTATAGGTTTAGCTACTCCACTACCTCTGAGCAATGAAGAAGAATAGGTCTAAGAAGAACATGAAAAAGAGCCACAATAAATACCCACTGAAGAGGTGTTAAAGGAAGGAAAAAAATGTGAGTAGCCTCAACAAACTTCCCAAGCCACAGGGGTAAAATCCATGGACTTGACAAATAGAAAGACTCCTAGTGTGGATCTCTCACAAAAGGAGAAGACACTAGAGAGGAGTGATAAGGGAAATAGCATAGTAGAAAAAACTTCTCCTTTTTCTAAAGGTAAATATCTAATTGAACATATTCTAAAATAGCTGAGGAAATGGATGATTAGAAATAAAAGGTAGCAGTATGATACTGAGGAGGTGGGAATGAGAGAATTAATTGAATCTCTAAGGAAACCCAAGTCACCTTCAAAAGATGTGTGAACATTGGCGTTTTTCATAAGTGATCAGAATATGGACTTGTTTTCTCATGTTTATATCCCTCCTCCACATGTAGATATTGAGGACATAACCCCAAAGGATTTTCAAATTAGGGAGGTTTTGCTTAGGAAACCCATGGTGGACACTACCATGTTCATGGTGACAACTAGAATCAATTAAGTGTTTAGGCACTTAGAATAGGATAAGACTAAAATAATGAATCTTTTGAAGAAGAGATCCTAAAGGGATATCTAAAGGAAGTAGTTGGTCCATAAAATATTGAAAATCCCAAGGATACTTTGAATGTAGCACTTGAGAAAAGGGATAAGAAGAATGTGCAACTTGACCCATTTTGAAAGCTTGTTAGTAATGGGGAGAAAGTTTTGAAGAGAAAGTTGTGTACATTATAAAAGGAATTCCTAAAATGCTGCACCATATACAAAATAATGTAGATAACTTGGTGGCCATTTTGAACCAAGATTTTGGGTTAAAAGTTGAAGTGCATAACTAGGACAAAGACCTTTGAGCACTATAGTCAATCAAGGGTCAAAGGTATCAGATGTTAATGGAGGTATATATAGTAGAAGAGTTAGATAAAATTGATGATTGGATAGAGAATATTGTGGACTGCAACAAAGTAATGGAGGAATTTCATGTAGATATTCATAAGCTCAAGTATCAAACCCAAGAGAAAATTTTGGAGGTGGAAAAACATTATAGTGATGCATGCTTAGATATGTTTTAAAATAATTAAAGGGAAAAAATAATGGCTATAGAAGAAGTTTTTGAGAAGTTATAGAAGACTTTTGTAGAATCTTCTAATTATGATGATATTAGACAAGCATTTAGGATTAAAGAAGCATTACTAGACATAGATGTGGAAATGGGAGATTTTGTCAAAACTCGCATTGATATATGCAGTTATAGGTAGAAAATGAAATAAAAATTTGAAGCTTTAGATTTGATGGATACAACCCAAGTCATTGAGATTATATAGAAATTATTGAGAAAAAATATCCAAACATTGCTATGGTATAAAGGGGAACAAAACTCAAAAGCTAGAATTTTAGTTTTGAAACTTGGTAAAATTTTGCATTTTTTGGACCTTCTTCCAAGGTGAGGAAGTGTGCTAGGTGTACTACTTTTGAGGTGTGCTTATTTTTAGGTTTGCCAATTTTTTTTGAAGAATTCAAAGGTGCACGAATAGTTATCTATCAGTTTCAAATTTAGAGCTTTCCATGCATAAAAAATGCATTCTAACCGTAGTTTAAGTCCTACAAACACCTAGTGAAGATAGATCTTCTATTTTTTGTACTTTCAGATACTCCTACATCATCAAATGGATTTATTCTTCTTATTTTATCATGTTTTCTTTGTTTTAAGACATATAAAGTCTCATGCATCAATTTAATAATATAAATTAGGATAGAGTCCTACTAAGCACCAGTTAGAGAGTCAGTTTGTATATAAATAGATTTTTTTTATTAGTTTAGAAGCATACATTTGCAGAAAGATATCTCTCACTCTCAACACAAATTGAAGAGGATATTTATTCTATGCCATTATTTTGATGCAATAATAAATGCCATTGGTTCTCACATTTGGAGTGTAGTGATTCTTGCCTAAGTGTGTTATATTTTGTGCATGTATGTTCATGGAATGTATTTGAGCCAATAGTTTTATTGCATTATTTTAATTATTTGATATTATAATTCTAGTGTCTGATATAGGTTTAGAAATTTTTTTGACATACTTAGTTCTAGAAGAGATTATCATATTGTTCCTGCATAACTTTTTGTCTCATATGAGCAATCTTTCCATGGCCTTGCAATCTAATTGTAAGAATTTTCCTAAGGCAATAATTCAACACCAAGATCAAGGAGCTCAATAGAAAGCACAAGAGAGACTAATGATGATCATATGAGAATCTCAATAACAATCAAAATGAGAATGGATATTAGACGAATACACACTAGAAGTTCCTATATATAAAGCCAACTAGAATGGCTATGAGCCAACAAAGAGATAAACATCACAACTAAGAATATGTCCACCAAGAGTGGATTATCATCCATTATGCATAGGAGTTTCTCCAATGATGAGAGGATAAGTTCACATAGGTGTATCTCATCAAGAGATGTTGTAGATAGCATGTGCTCAAATAATTTTCTAACTCCTATGTTGTCAACAAGACAACTCATATGTCTATGCATATTCCTAAGTAAACTTAAGTAAAGTGTAGTAATAATTAATTATTTACACTAACACCCCCTTAACTGCAACTTAGGGGAGTGTAGTTAAGCTCACAAAGATAAATGAAAGATGCAATGTGGGTCTTGACTATTAGGCCATGTTAGGTACCAATGTACAAATACAATGCAATCTCTCTAAAAAATCAAGAAAGAGGGAAAACCTCATGGGAAAAGAATCCTACAAAGAAAGATATAAGTAAAATAAAGAAGAGAAGAATCATTTGACCCCCTGGTGAAAAATCCTACATCCCCAAGAGATCTTACAAATGAAGATACTTGACCTCAGTTATGAGCTTGGTGAAGATATATGCAATCTACTATTTTGTAGGACAATACTATAATGCAATGACCTGCTCATGAATTAGTTCTTTGATGTAGTGCATAAGAACCTTAATGGTTTTTATGGGTGATGCTACACTAAATGTTTTTAGATTTTAATGGAACTCTAATTATCACAATGTATGACTATGGGTCTAGGTATGTCAAAACCAAACTCCTTAGGAATATGTTGTAACCAAATAGATTTTGTAGCCATAGTGACAACTCCTCAATACTCAGCTTTAGTAGATGATAGATCAATAGTATTCTACTCTTTAGTCTATTAAAAAATGGAGCCAGAATGAAGATGAAACATGTATCCCAAAGTTCTTTTGCAAAAATCAAGATCCACTGCATAATCTGAGTCTATATAAACCACTAAGTGTAGTCTAGTACCAGCTGAATAACATATCCCATATGTATGTGTACCCTCTATATAGTGTAAGATGTGTTTGGCTTCCTTCTAGTAAATTTCATGTGGCTCTTGTATGAAGTGAGAAACCATGCCAACTGGAAATGATATTTCAAGGCATGTATGTGTAAAGTAGATGAGACTTACAACTAATTGTTTATACAAAGTAGCAACAACAAGTGGAGTGGAAGTAGATGTAGCCTCACAGTCACTCATGCAAAACTAAGCAAGTAGATCAAGAGCATACTTGGGTTGAGATAATGTCTTCATTGATGAAGATTTTTGTATCTCAATACCGAGGAAATAATGAAGTAGACCCAAGTCTATCATGGAATTTTTTTTGTACAAAGTAGACTTGACACTATCAATGATGGATGTTGTACTCCATGTAGTGATTAAGTCATCAACGTAAAGCACAAGTAGCGAGTGAGAATAATCCTACTGAAGAGTGTAGGCATTTAGATCTAAATGACATCTCATGAACCCTACTGAGAGAAGGAAAGAATCCATCTTGGCATATCAAGCTCTTGGAGCTTGTTTTAGTCCATACATAGAATTTTTCAACTTGCACATGAAAGTAGAATCCTAAATGAAAACTTGTGTATGCTTCATATAAATCTCCTTATAAAGATCACCATTCAGGAATGCACTCTTCACATCCATCTAATGAACAACCCATCTCTAAGTTACAACTATAGCTAGTGTCAAATGAATGGAGTTCACTTTTGCAATTGGGTCAAAGGTCTTAGTGTACTCAATACTAGGCACCTAAGAGAAAAAATTTGCAACAAGTCTTGCCTTATACTTATCAATACTTCCATCTACTAAAAATTTGGTTCAATAGATCCATTTAAACCAAACTAATTTTTCTCCCTTAGGAAGAGAGAATAAATTCGATATGTTGTTTCTCATAAGAGAATTGTATTCTTCTTCCATTGCTTTATCCCATTCTAGAACTTCTTAAGCTTCTTTGAATGATTAAGGATCAGAAGCAACTACAATATAAGCATGAGGGAGTGGGTTATGCTATGATCTTGTCCTCCTAGTATCTAAAGGATTCCTTACCAATGGTACTTCTACATCCAATGTCTACTGAGCCCATTTAGGTGTAGTGAAGGAAAATGTAGAAGTAGAAGGGATTTCCTCAACCTCATTTGTCTGATGCCTCTATTTGGGTCATGAACAAATGTCTTCCAAGTCACTATTAGACTTTGAAGACATCATAATCCCCATTGTTATCAACTTATCTTGTTCATTTTCTAACAATTGGGCATACTCATCAAAAGTGAGTTTTTGATAAGAAGCCCCTAACATTTTCTTCGAGGTGTTGAAAGTAGAGACAAATGTGAAGTAGTCTAATGGAAACTTATTCTAAATTAGATAAATCAAGTTTTCATCCTTAAAGGGACTCTCACAATCATTAAGTTTTGTTCTCAAATCATTCACATTATTGATAAAACCCTAGATGGAATCAAAGTTTCTAGGATCTAGGGAGATAAATTCATATTCAATCTTGTAGACATCCTCTTAGTCACTTTCCCATATAGATTTTGGAGGGCATCCCAAGTTTCCTTGGATGTATCATATTTTATTATTTGATAAAGGATAATTTCATCAACCCCTAACCTAAGGATTCATACAGATTTTCTATTTTTCAATTCCCAAGCATGGATATCACTTTGAGTTACTTTATCACCTATGGGTTTAGGAACAGATCCATCTACATATTGAGAAACTTCTTCATTCATTAATTCACACCATTTTTTAACTAACCATGTGGCATAATTATGTGGTGTTAATTTTGGAACCTTAATGTTTCCCATAATGCAAGGAAAGAAATATAATAGCAAGAAGAAAAGAACACAACACTAAGAGACACCCCCCACCCTACTTTCACTCAATCAAAGAACCCCCTGACTTTTGACTTTTATATTTACAATGTCCTCTTGGAGTTCAAATTTGGTACTTAGCAATGATGCTTATGTTAGATTGTGGTGACTGATTAGGAAAGTACTATACATACTTCATAAATAGTGGGGTTCCCCGAAAATTTTATTTTTTGGGCAGTAGCCGACATGGTAGCCGACATATTATGGCCGACATATGGCTGACATATTATAACCCTAAAGCGGTTTAATACTTGTATAAAAAGGGCTTAGGGTTGGGTATTTTTCATAATGTTGTGATACGAAATTGGTTCTTGCGGCGGTATTGAGCTGTAAGGGATTACAAATTGTAATCAGGTTGTAATCACTGGATTGTAATAAGATCGGACTTGCTGTTTGGTGGACGTAACCCAGGGATTGGGTGAACCACATTAAATATTGGTGCCTTGTGTTCATTTTTGTGTGTACTATTATTTTCTATTATTGGTTATATTTGCATGTAGTTTTTATTTCTGTTCGTGGTTTATCCTAACAGCTTAGATATACAAAAAAAATTTAATTTGATCAAAGTAATACAATGCAGAAAAGAACCTATTTCTGAAAGTGGTACTTTTGTCCACACAAGCCTATAATCTAATTGTAGATCTAGAAAGTAGAGAAAAGATTATGCACTTTAAAAAAACCATAACCTAAATATGTGTAAAGATGTGCCCATACAGAGCATTTGAAGTTTCAAAATGCAAGATTGAATAGGTTTAGTCACCAAAAAATAAATTTTCTGATAAATCTATGTACTAAAACTAGAAAACAATAGTACCACTAAAAAGTTCATGAAATTCTATCCCAAATAAAAAAAATTGCACTTGATTTCAAGTTTGGATGACTGAGATATGGCCTTCTAAATTTGGACTATCAAATCAAAATTTCATATGGTGAGGGGTCTACCCTAATGGCATTAGAAAAATACTGTGCTAAAATTGGCATCCAAATGATACTCCCTACCGTGAAATTTTTCCTACTAGTGATGGTCAAATAACCATCCATTTTAGGCTCACTGATTAATATTGTTAGCTAAACAAATGACTAGGTAGCCAGCATGGCAATCTATATGGTACAGATGGTGACATGGTTGCTTGTGTGGATGATGAAATTGTATTCCATGTTGTAGATGATGTTATCAAGTATCATCTGATGTGGTTGATGACTTGGTAGTCCACGTAGCACCTATGGTGGAGGTCTGTGTTGGTAGTGACAAAGCATTGGCTGCATGTTGGATGGAAGGTGGAGGTGCAGTTGAGTGGTGGTATTGGAGGAAGGAAAAGGTGTCGTTAGGTGATTGTGTAGGCCATGGTGTGGGATTTTTATCCCACATGCACCATGTTGATTTTTTCTTGGGTATTGAAATACTACACTTGTCAACAAGTCTAGTGGCTTACGAGCCATGTTGAACGCTAGTTGATGGTTGCCACTAGCAGTTTCTATGCTAGTCACAATTTTTGTTGATGTGCTTTGGCAGTTTATATGCTAGTTATAGTTTGTGTGCCCATTTGGACTACATACAATGTCTAACCAAGGGCGATTAGGGTTTGACCACCTGGTCTGCCTACAAAAAAAATGCTCTCCTACTGGCCTAAAAGGCTAATTTTTTCTCTAGATTTCTGAAAATAAAATACAAATCTGAAAAATAAAAAATGGAGATCTAAATAAAATAAGTGCAAAGAAGAAAATAAAAATAAAAGTCAGGAAAGAGCCTACAACGCACTGGTAGATTGTGAGCCTCTTATTAGAGAGGTCTTGGGTTTGAGTCTACTCATGATTAACACATAATAATGATTAATCTTAATAATAATAATAATAAATAACCTAGGCTTTGGCCATTTACCTATCAAAAAAGAATGCAAATCTAAAAAATTATTTGAGAAAATCTATAGTGATCATACCAATTTCATAAATCAAGCCTTCATGTTTTGGTTTGAAAAATAAAATTTGCCTCAAATTTGACTATAGCCTAGGGTATGCAAACTTAAAGTCAAAATTCACCGAATCAATCCTCTAGATACAATGGAGATGTTAAATCTTGCTCAAAATACTCTCAATTTCTATGGATACTCTAGGTCTCAATCATGGCCCTCCGATAGGTGAAGAAAAATGGTCTCCAATGGCTATATGAAGAGATCTCCTATGGCTCTAATACCATGTAAGAATTTTCCTTAGGCAATAATTCAACACCAAGATCAAGAAGCTTAATAGATAGAATAAGAGATATTAATGATGATCAAATGAGAATGTTAATATGAACAAAATGATAATGAATATTAGATGAATAAATAGATGATGTGCCTATGTATGAAGGAAACTAGAATGACTAGGAGTCGGCAAAGAGATAAACATCACAACCAAGCATATGTCCACTACCAGTGGATTATCCTCCATTGAGCATAGAAGTTTTTGAGATGATGAGATGATAAGTTTACACAGGTGTATCTCATAAAGAGATATTGTAGACACCATGTGCTCAAATAAGTTGCTAACTCCTATGCATCTTCCTAATTAAACTTAAGTAAAGTGTAATAATAACTAATTATTTACACTAACACTGATTAAAAGTGAAACATCTTATGGCTATTGAATTCTCATTAATGATTGCATCAATGGAATTAAGGAAGCGTTGCTCCTATTTTCATTTGTTAGTTAATGATCTTTTCAAAGGTTTAAATCATATATGTGTTATTTTCATGGCTTGGCCATTAGGAATTTACTTTTCAAGTCATTTTCTTAAACTTCTTGTTACCCTATCTTTGTTATATGCTTTTATAGACACTTGGTTAATTTAGGAATTCATATGGTTGCATTATTAGATTGCATTCATAAAAAAAATAAAAAAATACAAAAATATATTGCTCTTTGTGTGATTATTCTTTTGAGATAGCAAGAAGGTTAAAAATCCTATCTAAATTGGTTAGAACTAGCAAAGGCCTCCTTGTGAAAAAAATACATTTATCTTAAATTGAGTGAATTCCAGTAGGTCATAAGCTCACCCAAAACCTTGTAATTGATTCTAGATCAACTTTTCAAGAGAGGAGTTTGAAAGGTTTTTTGACATTAAGCATGGTGTAAAATGATAGCTCTGCATAAATGGCACTAGAAAGAGAGCCCCAAACATTTAGAATAGGAAAAAATAACTTTCAATTTTAAAATTTTACATTTTTACAAGTTCAAATTTTTTTTTTTGATCTTCTAAGATTTTGAGATTTTGAGCTTTTGAGCTTTTGAGTTTTCAAGGTGTCCTTGCGTCTAAGGTACTCTAGGTATGCTAGGTGCACTAGCTTCCAAGATGCACCTTGTTGTTGAGATAGTTTACTTTTTTAGAGTTGCACATTTTCTAGAATTGATGCAAAGTGGAAGATCTTGATCCATTATTTCCATTTCAATGAGCTTTACAATCTTCACCCAGTACACACGAGCTCCTCAAACTTAGCCATTTTTGTAAGCCTCATAGTGACAAAGAATTACTTGAAATTCTACCACTTGCATTCAACATTTTGTCATCTTCCTCAGTTCTACCTCCACAACAACCACCCATTGTTCCACCAAATCCTTTGATGGAATATTTTTGTAAATGTTGTAGGCTCACCAATCAACTTGATAGATGTAGTTAATGATCTTACCAAGAATCTTGAGAATTTTTTTGCAAGGATCATCTATGGAGAGATGAGAACTAATAAGAATCACATCAAGGTATTCAAGGAAATCTGAAATAAAAAATAGATTGTGAATGAGAATATGGTTCTTCGCTTATTCTCTTACTCTTTATGGAAGTTTCCTTTAATTCGTATGTTAATTTTCCACTTGTATGCATTGGAGATTTAGATTTGGAACAATTCAAAACTTTCATCAACCCACATGTGATACATCAATAATATATATCATTCAAAATGGACCAAATTGAGAAGGTTTCATAGTTCAACCATCACCTTCATATGGCATTTCATGGACTAAACTGAGCAGGTTTCATAGTTCAACCATCACCTATCACAAATTAGAAATTCCATACACCCTACCAATTGAGGCCACAATTCAGATTTATCTGAATCCTATGGACCATCTTACTGCTATCTTTCTAGGATGACTTCCTACAAAAAATATTTATATGTTATTCAAAATCTTCTCAAAAGCAATTACCTTTAATAAGCAAGAAAATCCTAATGGAGGAGGATTGAAGCTTCCATCTCAAGCTATTACAATGATGACATCATTTCTTGTCAGATAACTTGTGATTCTTAGCCTATTCATACCAATGAATTCAGAATAGGAACATTCTCCACAAACTCCACCTATAACATATCTAGGATATTAACCTCCAAAAGCTACTTTCTTTGAGAAAAATGTAGTAGCTTTTTCTAAAGAAAGCAATAGTTTTTCCTCCGAGTTTGGTCAAATGAAGAAGACAATGTCACAAATGAAAAATAAGCTGACTCTCTTGAGGTTTCCAAAAGGATAGAATATTTTTTTTAGAGAAACAATGCGGGTCCTTACAACAACAACAACTATGGTTAGAACTACAATAGGAATTTCAATGGAAACAAAAATGTAGGAAAAAATAATGAAGGAAACAATTTCAATCCTCTCGATTATAAAAATGGCTTCCAAAGAAAAAATTGGCTATAGAAAACTTACCCAAAAAATGAAAGTATTCTTGTAGATAACAATATCAATACTGCTCAGAATATGGACATCAATTAGTATGATGATGGTAAAAATGCTTCTAACCATGATGGTTCATATTACAATAGATAACAAGACATGACTCAAAATTCACAAGTGAATGAGAATGTCCCTCTTGTTCAATTTAATTTTATGCTATGAGAATCTTATGATTCTACATAGAAAAAATAGGTGGAACAACCAGCAAATGAAAAATTCTCTTTTACATTCAGTCAGGAACTAGATATTCTCCCTAAAGAAATGCTTTCTTTTTGCAATGACACTTGAAATACTTCCAATCTGCGAAGTAGAAAAGAACTTATGACAAATGGGATTCATCTAGTATTACAAATAAATATTCCTAATCTAAGAGTGAGTAACAATCTGATACTAATTAGGCCCTCATAAAGAGGACAATAAAATCAAAATCATGGAAATGTGCCAACAATCTTGAAAAATCCCACTTGATCTATCAAAAAGTATAGTGTGGTGGAAGATTTGAAATGAACAAAGGCTAATATGTCCATGTTTGACAAGCTACAAAATTTTTCTCATTAGTGAGAGGCATTGATGAAAACTCTTCATCATAGAAAAGCATCCCATAATATGAGTACTATTCCTCAAAAGATAGTTTCTCAACAAGTCAATGCTTTAGAGACAATGTCAACCATGTTTAAAGACAAGGTTGAGGTGCCCCCATTTTTACTTAGTATCAGGATATATTAAGAATCTTCATAATTTCCTAATTGATTTAGGAGCCTCTTGCAATGTTATACGATTTTTGATAGCACAAAATTTGGGAGTCACTTCTTAGCCTTCTAATTGGATAGTGATACAATTGGATAAAATGGAAGTAAAAGTCATTGGTGTGTTGAAAGATGTTTGGATACAATTGATAGTTGAACCCTAGATTCAAGACATCATCACTATACATGTGGTTGATATTTTTGAAACATAGGGACTACTACTAAGTAGAGAATGGAAAAAATGACTAAGAGGATGGTTTTCTATGACTTTTACTCAATTATTATTACCTTGGAAAGGGTTATTAATCAAATCAAGATAGATGTAGGGCCAAAGTTAAAAACAATTATTATAGAATATAATGCACCTAATGAGGTTTCATTCTTACAATAAATTTTGGATCTTACAAAGTGATGGCTTTTGGTATAACTTCAACCAAACTATCAGATGATCAAGATGAAAAGTCAAGGATTTCAAACCCAAAAGATGAGATCATAACGTAGTTCATGGCTGACATGGTGGCTAATTTACAATGCTTAGGAGAAGAAGCTAACCCCAGTATCCTACTTCTTGATGGGTTTTTTTCAATTGCATACAGTTAGTCATTTAATGTTCAAATATTTTTTTTTCCAAGAAGTAGTCCCTAAGGTATTAACAAAAATGATAGAAATAAAAATTGGTAAGGATTAAAAATATGATCCTATGGAAAGACAAAGTTCTATGAATGCATCTAAATCTATGGAAATGGTTGAAAATGAAATTGAAGATCTAAATGCATCATATAGTGATACCTCTTTAGATGGTGGTGGTTATTCTTCTCCTCCACTAGGAATGATCAAAGTCCAAAGAATAAAATGATACCTAAGAGGTTAAGAATGCCCTTTGTAGTCATCCATCCTAAATCCAAAATTGATGAAATTAAAAAATTAATTAGGGAAATTTAGGAAAAGAAAGAAAAACATACACCCCCAGTATCAAGGACTAATAATGGAAAATCATCAAGTTGACCCCATGAAAGGCTATAGTGGATCCCCATGAAACAATGCTTTCAAGCCCAAGTAAAAAAAAAGATAAAGACAAATAAGCAGAAGGCTAGAAATCCCAAAGAAGATCCAATTTGGAGACTTCACTTTGATGTTTCCAAATGTAGATTAGGAGCTGGCATATGTATTGAGTTGATCAACCCAAAAGGTAAGTTTTTCTATGCAGCATATCAATTATAGTTTAGATGTACTAATAATGTTGCAATGTATAAAGCATTGATTGTTGGAAATGATTGAAAAGATCATTGATTGAAGAATGATGGAATTGACAAAGAATTTTTTCAATCACTATTTTGTCATTGATGCCAAACATTTTACTTGTAGGAATGACAATTTCTTAAGTGATCCAAATACTATCATTTAGTTGATTGACAAGGAGGAGTTAATCAATAAGATGTAAGTAGACCACCTAGAGAAAGGTTGACATTGTAATGAAGTATAAGGTTCAGTGAAGACATTGATGAAATAGTGTATTGATGAAATATTCCAAGACACAAAGTTTGGATACACCCAAATACATTAGAAGTGTAAGGCTTAACTAGGTCAATTTATGAAGCTTAACTAAGGTCATATGTGAGTGTCAAGAAAGCTAGATGAATCTAAGTAAATTCCCAGTTCAAGCTAAGAAAATCTAGAAATCAGTGTATGTTGAGAAATCTTCATATGCTGAGTGAAAAAATCTTCATGTGCCAAGCATTAGAAAAACTATAGTAAGTACTAAGAAAATTTCTTCAAGTGCCAAGAATAAGTAAAATATGGTTGGAGGCGAGTACTGTAGTAAGTGTCGAGCATCAGCAATCCAATGGTGTCGAGTTGCTACATTATTTGAAAAGTCAAAAGATTCACCAGTCTAGTAATGATAAGTTTGTTACATTGATTTTTGTGATCTACTAAGATGATAAGGATGATGAGTTGGTATCACAGAGTTTTATGCCAACTAATTCCAAGTCAATACAGATGGATTTATCTTAATATTTTTAGAAGAAATAAAATTGGAGGGAAAATAATATCATTTTCTCAAGACAATTCAAGTTGATGAGCAGGAATAATTGAATGAGAAATGAAGAATAGAACTTCTCTATAAGAAGTTATAAGTTATAGATCAAGTATAGAGTTGAGTGTGGTCAGAAGTGAAGAGTGAGAAGAAGCCAACTGAAGGAAAAGACATAGTAAAGAAGAATAGTTTAATGTGACTTTGAATTGATCAAGTAACCATAGAGTGCATTGGCATAATAAGCTGGTAAACTAGAGGAGATAGATCTTGAAGGGTGGACAAGTTGTCAAAAGTACCAGGAAGAAAAGCCAAGCAAGGAGGAAGAACTAAAGAGTGATCTAAAATGTGCAAGGTTCGAATTGCAATCTATATTAGATCAAAAAAATTCTAATACTTTCTTGCCATTGTATTAGACATTGAAATCCTACATTGCTAGGTTAGATTAACAGCTAGGTGGAGAAGCCTTTAAAAAGGTGATTGAAAGTCCCATGGATTTAGGTGGGCCTAATAGCCTTATGTAAATCCTTTAACAAGATGACATTCCAATTTGAATGTTCTTAAGTCCTCTAACAAGGCATACTGCTAATAGGGTGTAGAAATCCTTTGACATGGTCACATTAGTGTGTTGTAGCCTTTAACAGGGCATCACTTCAGAAGGGTGATAAAAGAAGGTAGCATGTTATTGGTGGTTTTCCCAAATTGGGTTTCCACATAAATCCTTGTGTTATGTGTTGATTATTTGTGTTTCATTACTGCATGATGATTTACAGTAGCTTGCTAAGTTAAACCTAACATTTGGATATATAGTAGAATACATGGGCCTACTATAGTTTTATTAAAAATTTGAATTGGAAATTATTGGACCTTGAATAAATGGTTCACACCCCCCCCCCCCCCCCCCCCCCGCCTTCTCAGTTATTCTAAATAATTCTAAAAATTGGTATCAAAGCCCTCTGCTGATTTGTTTCAAGGTACTAGCAGCAGGAAAGTCAAGATGTCAAAAAGAGAAGTCCCCAAGCTGAACAAAGACAACTTTTCTACATGGCAAAGTCTAATGAATTTTCACTTAGGATCAATACGTGAGTATGCACAGACTTCAATATCAGTTGATCATGTAACCCCTACAAGACCTCCTAGTATAGAAAATCTAAGCAAAAGGAAGGAGCACAATCAAGCTATGTTGGAAATTGCTTTAGCACTAAGCTATGCTAAGTATGATGACATCAAAGGATATAATATTGCACACAAGATGTGGGAAACTCTATTGAACATCTATGGAGGAGATGATAATGTCAAGAGAGCCAAAAGAGAAAGCTTAAGAGGAAAGTTTGATGACATGAAGATGGAAGAAGGAGAGAACGCTACTCAATATGGTGCAAGGATGAAAGAAGTGGTAAATTCAATAAGGTTTCTAGGAGGTCAGCTACCAAAAGAAATAGTAAGTAGTTAATACTTGAGAACTTTACTTCCTATTTATGCTATAAGAGTTTTAGCCATCCAAGAGCTAAGATGTGTACCAGGGAAAATGTTGACATTTGAAGAAATAATTGGAAGACTCACTATATTTGAGGTATCCAACTTTGACAATTACAAGCCAAATAACTTTGAATCTTCTTTCAAAGCTAAGATGATAATGAGAGACATTGAGAAGTGCAAAGAAAGAAGAAGAATGAAAAAGGGAAACATATATCAAGTGATAGTAGCACCGATAAAGATGATTTAGACCAATTAGAGGCATTTATAGCAAGAATATTTCATAGAGGAAAAGTAAAATTCAAAGTTAAGCTACCTATCATTTGATTCAATTGTAATGAAGTTGGTCACATTGCAGCTAGATGCACTGATGCAGGAGCATCCAGTGGTGTAAGGGAAATCTTGTGTCACCCAAAAAAATATGCTTAGAAATAGTTTCTATTTCATGTGTTTTCATTTCTGGATACTGATTTGGGTGAAATAAAGGTTTTAACTCTCACAGTTCCACTATTCATGTTTTGGGTCAGAGTTTTTAAGCACCTTGGAATTTGTGAAAATGCCTTAAAAAGGGGATTGGGAAATTGAGCCATAATTATGGTGATTTAGAAGGTTTAAATAGGAGGGATGATTATAATTGTCATTTAGAACACCCCAAAAAAAGAATCAGGTCAAAAGGCTCCACGGTTAGATAGTTATTGCAATTTTTTAGTTTCTAGAGACCTCCTAAGAATGCTCCAAAGTCAAGTTTGAGGCACTAAATGACCTTTTATAGGAAAAAAAAATGAGAGATGATTGAATCTTGTGCATAGAGCTATAAAGCACTCTAGGATATTTCTAGAAATGTAAACAATTCATCAATCGGAGCTACAGTTCAAAAGTTATGCTTCCCAAATGTTTGGTTACCAATTCTGGATTCTTCTAATTTTGTGCCAACTTCCAACATGACTTTTGGAGCCTTCTATTTTGGAAGTGGATTCCAACTAGAACTTTATAGAATGTATTCCTAATCCTTATCCCTTTAGAGTCTATTTAAGAATATTTTTGGCAATGTAAAAGGCAGTTTGAAGTGCAGTTTGAGAGAAGGTACTGGAAGAAGAAATTATCTCCAATTTTATACTATTGTAAGCCCATAGGGCATGTTTTGAGTCTATTTTCTCTATACTGAGTGTAATAGCTTATTTTCATAGTTAATAAAGTTTCCTTTTCTTGTTGTTTCCATTCTAGTCTTGGGTTGTGTCCCCATCAAGTGGTATCAGAGCGGGTTTTCTTGAGTGTGTAGACAGAGTGTCAACTATGAGGCAGTTTACACTAGGACTGTGTGGTTGTGGGTTTGAGTTTAGAAGATGCCTCCATGAAGAGAGAAAGGTGGAAGGGCTAGAGCTATTAATCCTAAGGAGGTTAGAGCCCTCCAAAGGTAGGTTCAAGCATTGCAAGAGGAGCTTCATAGAGGAACTAATGCTACCACAGGTGATGAAAGTGAGGAAGACAATGAAGAAGAAGAAATTGGATAGGAAGGGGAAGGTCAAGGGGAAGTCCTATATCAGGTAGAGGAGAGGATTTTTAGGGCCATTAATAAGTTTGGAAAATGACCTACAATTGATGTGGGTGTATTTTTAGGAAATTTGAAACCAAATGAGTTGATCAATTGGATCAATGAATTGGAAGAGTATTTTGAGTAGGAGGATATTAAGGACCCAGATAGGGTTAAGCTTGCAAAGGCCAAACTAAAAGGTCATGCCAAAGTTTGGTGGCAAGAGGTTCAACTAGAAAGAAATAGAAGAGGAAAGGAGAAGATCACAAGGTGGGATCGCATGGTGGACAAACTAAAGAATTAGTTCATTCCTATTTACAACAAGCTTGATTTTCTTAAGAAGATGCAAGGGTTAAAGCAAGTAGGAAAATCAGTCCAGGAATATATAGAGGATTTTTACCAACTTTTGATCAGGGCACGGCTTGTAGAAGAAAATAAGGAGAAGGTTTCCCATTACCTCAGTGGGTTACAACCTAGTATTTAAGAGGAGTTAAGTCTAGTAAGAATGACCAGCATTGAAGAAGCATACCAGTTTGCCCTGCGAGTTGAAGAGAAGTTAAATAAAAGGTTTGAAGGGAGATAAAGAGGGACACTCAAGGAGGAAGGAGCAATGGAAGTTCATCTGGAGGCTAAAATGAAACCCAAAAAAAAAATTAAGCTGTGGGTACTAGTAGAAACTAGAGGAATGAGGGTTTCAACCACTCCCATGATCAAAACTTTGGAGATTAGAGAGGAAGAGGTAAAGGACATGGACAAGGTTTAGGAAGAGGAGGCCTTTGTGGTACCTATTTCCATTGTAATGATGAAGGTCATTGTGCTTTTGAATACCCTCAATAACAAGGAAGGATAGATAGGAGAGTTGAGGGTCAAGCTAGGGTTGCTCATGTGGATGAGGATGCACACTCATCACATTCAAAGGATGCAGAAAGAGGAGAGACTCTAGTGAATGAAAGGGTCTTATTAAGCAGTGAGACTAAACCTAGACAAAGTAGGAGTCTATTTTGTACCAAGTGCAAGTGCGAGGACAAATGTTGTGATGTGATCATTGATGGTGGTAGCACTAACAACCTGGTGTCTGAGGAGATGGTCTCTAAGCTAAAGCTCAAGAGGGAGAAACACCCTAGCCCTATCAAATTTTTTGGGTGAAGGATGATCATAAGGTTTTGGTAAGTGAACAATGTTTGGTAAAGTTTAAAATTGGGAGTTACTATGATGAAGTTCTCTGCCATATTATTCCAATGGATATTTGCCATCTATTGTTGGGAAGACCATGGCAGTTTGATATACATGCAGTACATGATGGTCATTCAAATACATACTCACTGAAAAAGGATGGAGTTTTCCACAAATTAAAGCCCATGATAAATGAAGGAAAAAAGGTATGCAATAGCACTAGGATCTATCTTGTTGATGGGAGAAAGTTTATAGATTCCATAAAACATCAGCGTATGTGTTATGCTTTGATTCCTAGAAAAGATAAGGAAGGTAGTAGTGAAATACCACATGAATTTTTAGATCTAGTAAGTGAGTTTGGAGATATCATCTCTAATAATGTTCCAGAAAGGTTACCACCAGTAATGCAAATTAGTCATCAGATAGATTTAATCCCTGGAGCTAGTTTGCCTAACAAGGCTGCTCATAGGATGACTCCTACTGAAACTAAGGAGCTGAACAGACAAGTTAAAAAACTATTGAGGAAGGGCTTGATTTGAGAGAGCCTGAGTCCATGTGCAGTACCTCCACTACTAGCACTAAAGAAGGATGGAGAGTGGAGAATGTGTATAGACTCTTGAGCTATAAATACGATAACCATCAAGTATCGATTTTCTTTGCCAAGAATAGATGATCTTATGGACTACTTGAGTGGAGCTCAGTACTTCACAAAGATAGATCTCAGGAGTGTCTATCACCAGATATAGCTAAGAGAAGGAGATGAGTGGAAAACTGCATTCAAGACCAAGGAGGGTCTCTATGAGTGGTTAGTCATGCCGTTTGGATTGACCGACGCCCCAAGAAGCTTCATGTGGCTTATGAATGAGGTACTTAAGAAGTTCCTGGAAAATTTTATTATTCTCTATTTGGATGATATTTTAATTTTCAGAAAGAATTTGGAAGAATATTTATTGCATATTCATAGATTCCTTGAAAGGCTAAGGGAAGATAAATTTTTGATTAATCTAAAGAAGTTTAGCTTTGGTAAACAAGAGTTAGTCTACTTGGGGTTCGTTGTATCACCTGAAGGTCTCAAAATGGATCCAGAGAAGGTAAAAACCATCGTGAAATGGCCTACTCCAAGGTCTGCTACTAAGGTAAGATCATTTCATGGCCTGGTTTGTCTTTATAGGAAGTTTATTAAAAAATTTAGTGGCATCTGTGCACCCCTAACTAACTTAATAAGGGGGGATAGAAAGGAGTTCAAATGGACTACAACAGCTGCAAGAAGTTTTGAATTGTTGAAGAAGAAGGTGACAGAAAAAACTATGTTGGCACTTCTTGATTTTACTAATGTGTTCCAAGTGGATTGTGATGCTAGCGGTAATGCTATTGGGGCCATACTGAGCCAAGAACGTAAGCCTATTGCATATTTTAGTGTAAAAATGAATGATGCAAAGAAAAAGTATTTTGTTTATGATTAAGAGTTCTATGCAATAGTTCAGGCCTCAAAGAAATGGAGGCATTATTTATTGCCAAAAGAATTTTTCTTGTATACTAATCACCAGGCATTACAATACCTAAATAGCCAAGGTAAATTGAACCAAAGGAATATGAAGTGGGTAGATTTCTTGCAGAGTTATACATTTGTGTTGAAGCATAGAAGTGGAAGGTCTAATAGGGTTGCAGATGCATTGAGTAGGAGATAATTGTTGCTTACAATAATGCAGGTTGAAGTGGTTGGGTTTGATGAACTCAAAAATTTGTACCCTAAGGATCCTAATTTTGCTAAAGCATGGAAGGCTTGTAGAAAGCCCGTTACTGTAGATAGAACTAGGTGGATAGACTATTTGATTTAGGATGGTATGTTGTTCAATGGTAGTCAATTGTGCATTCCAAGGAGTTCCATGAGGGAAAACCTAATCAAAGAGATACACAGTGCAAGGATGGCAGGACATTTTGGTCAGGATAAGACTATTTCCATTCTTAGAGAACATTATTTTTTTATTCAAATGTCATAAGATGTTAAGAAGTTTGTATAGAGTTGTTAGGTATGTTGAGAAGCTAGGGGATTTAGTGACAATACTAGACTATATCATCCATTGTGTGTTCCATCAAAGCTATGGGGGGACATAAGTATGGATTTTGTTCTTGGATTGCCAAGGACACAAAGGCATAATGACTCAATGCTTGTGGTGGTTGATAGGTTCTCTAAGATGGCACATTTCATTCCATGCCACAAGACTCATGATGTTGTACATATCATAGATTTGTTTTTCAAAGAGGTGATGAGACTACATGGTCTCCCAAGAAGTATAGTTTTTGACAGAGATACTAAATTTGTGGAAGAATTTGAGGAAAGACTTGAAGTTTAGTTCTAAACATTACCCATAGGTTGATGGATAGACAGAAGTGGTAAATGGAAGTTTGGGTAATTTGCTAAGATGTCTAGTTGGTGATAAGCCCAAGGGATGGGATTTGATTCTACCACAAGTAGAATTTGCTTACAATAACTCTGTAAAATGGAGTACCGGTAGATCACCATTCCAAATTATGTATGGAAGTAGCCCAAGGACTACACCATAATTGAGAAGGATGGAGCAAGGGGAGAGGACATGTGCTGAAGCAGAAGAATTTACTAAACATATTAAGTGTCTACATGAGGAGGTCCATGTACACACTACCAAGATGAATCAATAGTAGAAATCTAGGGCTGATCAAAGGAGAAGACATAAGGAGTTCCAAGTAGGTGATCTGGTCCTGGTAAACTTGAGAAAGGAAAGATTTGCAATAGATACTTACAATAAGCTAAAGATGAAGAAATTTGGCCACTGCAAAATTCTAAAGAAACATGACTAGGGAAATGTATATGAGGTGGAGTTACCAGATGGGATTCATATTTCTCCTATCTTTAATATTGTAGACTTAATACAATATAATGATGATAGTGCAAATGAGGGGTTGACACTAGAGCCATGTCCATTTCCTACTTCTAAGAAGGAGGAGATAGAAGAGATTCTGGATAGTCATTTAGGAACAAGTACCAAAAATAAGTAGTATGAAGAGTACCTAGTAAAGAAAAAAGGAAGACTAATAGAGGATGCAACTTGAATATCAGCAACAAAGGTTTCCCATTTGAGTTTTCCTCTACAATCCATAAAGTGGCAAGGTCACTTTTCAATCTACCCTAGGTGTCTAATGTAGGAACATCCAGTGGTGTAAGGGCAATCCTATGTCACCCAAAAAAAAATGCTTAGAAATAGTTTCCTTTTCATTTGTTTTCATTTCTAAACACCCATTTGGATCAAATAAAGGTTCCAACTCTAATAGTTCCACTATTCATGTTCTGGGTCAGAGTTTTTAAGCACGTTGGAATTTGTGAAAATGCCTTAAAAAGTAGATTAGGTAATTGAGCCATAATTACGGTGAGTTAGAAGGTTTAAATTGGAGGGATGATTATAATTTTAATTTATAACACTCCAAACAAACAATTAGGTCAAAAGGCTCCATGGTTAGAAAGTTATTGCAGTTTTTCAATTTCTAGAGACCTCCTAAGAATACTTCAAAGTCAGGTTTGAGGCACTGAATGACCTCATATGGGCCTGAAAAATGGGAGATAATAAAATCCTTTCCATAGGGCTATAGAGCACTCTAAGATATTTTCAAAAATGTAAATAGTTTGTCAATTGCAGCTACGGTTTAAAAGTTATGCCTCTAGGAAGTTTAGTTACCATTTCTAGATTCTTCTAATTTTGTGTCAAATTCTAACACAACTTTTGGAGCCTTATATTTTGGTGGTGGATGCCAACTAGCACTTTCTAAAATGTATTCCTAACCCTTACCTCTTTGGAGTCTATTTAAGACCATTTCTGGTATTGTAAAAGGCAGTTCAAAGTGGAGTTTGAGAGAAGGTACTAGAAGAAGAAATTATCTCCAATTTTATACTATTGTAAGCCCATAGGGCGTGTTTTGCATCTATTTTGTCTATACTAAGTGTACTAGCATATTTTAATAGTTAATAAAGTTTTGTTTTCCTGTTGTGTCCATTTTGGTCTTGGGTTGTGTCCCCATCATGCATACAGAAGAAGAATTATAAGGATGGAAGAAAATTCAAAAATAAGAGAGAAGATGGTAACAAGGATTACAAAGACAAAGGAAAAAGATGCTACATTGTTGAAGAAGACTTAGATGACAATGATGATGAAGTAGTCTATGTGGCTATGAAAGATGGATTAGATGAAGATGAAGCAACTACATTGGTAACTTGCATGAAAAAGAATGACAAGTGGATCATAGATAGTGGATGCTCTCATCACATGATTGGTGATGAAAGTAAGCTCATTACCCTCACTCAATATGACGAAAATAGTGTTAGATTTGGTAACAATGCACTAATCAAAGGGAACGGTAGCGTTAAGCTTACTAAAAATATACCATGTGATAATGCATACTATGTTGAAGGCTTGAATTATAATCTGTTAAGTGTCTCACAGTTAGGCAACATAGGATGCAAGGTAGAATTTGAAAATAGAACTGCCAAGATCTATGATTCCCATGGAAGCTTAATAGGAAAAGGTGATTCGACTAGGTGTAATCTATTTTACCTAGACATGAAAGATGCTTCTTGTCTTATAATATAGAATGATGATGCATGGTTGTGGCATAAGAGACTATGTCATGTAAACTTTGACAATTTAATCAACATTAATAAAATGAAGAAAGTTAGAGGACTACCAAAGTTGAAGAAGCTTGAGGACATAATGTGCAAACAATGTCAACTAGGGAAGATGACCAAGTCAAGTTTCAAAAGCAAGACTTATACTTCCAATGAAGTATTAGAATTTGTACATACCAACTTGTGTGGTCCAATTGAAGTACAAAACTATAGAGGAGATAGATATATAATGCAATTTGTCGATGGATACTCAAGAATGATGACAATCATGTTCCTGAAATAGAAATTAGATGCCTTCCAAATGTTCAAATTATACTTGGCCAGAGTTGAGAAAGAGATAGGGAAGAGCCTAAAATGTCTCAGATCTGATAGAGGAGGTGAATTCACATCAAGAGAATTTGAAGAATTTTGCAATGATAGAGGAATCAAAAAGAAAACATCAATACCTAGGACTCCACCTTAGAATGGTATAGAAAAAAGAAAGAATAGGTTAGTTATTTATTGTGCCAAAAATTTAATGATGGAGAAGAATGTTGCACATAAGTACTGGAGAGAAGTTGTAAGTACTATAGTCTATACACTCAATAGAGTTCAAGTTAAGAAAGGAACAAATGCAACACCTTTTGAATTATGGTATGGTAATTCTCCTAATGTTAAACATTTTAAAATATTTGGATGTAAATATTATATACTTAAAGAGTCTAGGAATGGAAATTTTGATACAAAGAGTAAGGAAGGTATATTTCTTGGTTATTCTACTAGAAGCAAAGCTTATAAGTGGTTAAATGTCAATACTAACAAAGTAGTAGAAAGCACAAATGTAAAATTTGATGAGCTTGTAGAAGTCAAAAATGTTGAAAGTACCAACAAAATAGAAGAATACAAGACCTTTTTATACTTTTATGAAGCTATGCCTAATAAAAGAGAAGTTGCAAATCAAAATGCAAATCATTAAGAAACTTCAATATCTACTAAGTCATAGATAGTGAATGTTGAGCTCTAGATGCATTTAGAAGATGAGTTGCAAAATAAAGATAATGCACATTTAGATTTAGAGAATAGCACACGTGAAGAAAGTGAGGAATTTTCTAATGAAGACATGCATGGTAATTTAGATGCTAAAAGAAAAAAACATGGAAATAAGAAAGGAACCAATATTGGAAAAATATGTAAGAAGACACCATCCAACAGATCAAATTATTGGAGAATAAGAGGCTAGACCAATGACAAGGAGTAGACTTAGAATTGAGACATGTCTACTCAGAAAAATGGAACCAAGAATAGTAAGTGAATCCATACAAGATGATGATTGGTACAATGCTATGAAAGAAGATATAGAAAAATTTGAAAAGAACAAGACATGGACCTTAGTCCCAAGACTAGCTGATAAGAATGTGATTGGAACCAAGATGTTTAGAAATAAGCTATATGAGAATGGTGAGATCACAAGGAATAAGGAAAGACTAGTCTACAAAGGGTATGGATAAGAAGGAATAGACTATGGAGAAACATTTTCTCTAGTTGCAAGAATGGAAGGAGTAAGGAGCTTACTTGCATATGTAGCCTACAAAGGATTCAAAGTCTACCAAATAGATGTTAAGTATAAATTTCTAAATGGTATACTAGAAGAGGAATTCTACATAGAACAACCAGAAGGATTTGTTGATGAAAACAACAAGGACAAGGTTTACAAACTTCACAAAGCTCTATACAGGTTAAAGCAAGCCCCTAAAGCTTGGTGTGAGAGACTTCACAAGTATCTAGTGCAAATAGGATTTGAAAGAAATGATGACAACAATAACATGTATATGAAATCAAAAGAAGGTAAGGAAATTCTTAATCAAAAATCTTTGTGGATGACATAATCTTTGAAAGAAAAGAAGTACTTAGTAAAGATTTGGCTGATGAGATGAAGCATGGATTTGAGATGTCTATGTTTGGAGAAATAATTTTTTTTTTTGGATTGCAAGTACATCATTTAAAATATGGTATATTTGTAACCCAATCAAAGTACATCAAAGATATACTCAAGATATTTGGATTAGAGGACTCCATACCTATCAGCACACCAATGGCAATAAGACACAAGCTATCCAAGAATAATGAGTCAACTAAAGTTAACCAAACCATGTATAGATCCATGATCTAAAAACTACAAGATGTTGTACATAGTAGACTAGACATAGCATTAGAAGTCAAAATAGTGGCAAGATTCTCAACTAATCCTAGAGAAAATCATCTCATTAAAGTCAAAAGAATAATGAGATACCTCAGAGGAACAGATGATTTTGGATTATACTACAAGTTTGAGCTAAATGCCTACACAAATGTAGATTAGGGAGGTGATATTGATGATAGGAAAAGCACAAGTGGAGGAGCACTATTTTTGGGAAAGACACCAGATACTTGGACTAGTAAGAAGTAAAAATGCACATCATTATCCATAGTAGCAGCAATCAATTGCACAAACATTGTGTGGCTCAAGCATCTATTGAAAGGAATGAAGGAAGAGCTATCCAAGCTAGTGATACTATACTATGACAATACAAGTGCAATAAACATATCTAAAAATCTAGTAATACATACGAAGATAAAGCATATTGCAATCAAGTATCATTATGTCAGAAAATTAGTTGAAGGAAAACAAGTGAAGATGGAATACATTCACACAAAGGGGAAAATTGTGGACATCTTAACTAAACCATTACCCAAGGATGCTTATGAGTATCTTAGAGATAAATTAGGGGTAAAGCCCCTCACTCAAGCAGCTTGAAGCAATAAAGAAGTTTCCCTGCATTATAAAAAGTTGATCAGTGAAATATTAAAAGAATGATGAAGAGGATGATAATAGGAATAGAAATTCTAGATCATTCACAATCCTAGTGATAAAGGGAGAAAGACTAAAAGAAGAAAAGTTCAGAGCAAAGTATGTTGAAGATGCTACATCTTTGGCATTTATGTCAAAGAGGTAGATATATGAGAAACTGATCAATAATAAGTTAGAGGGACATATAAAAGAGGGAGATTTAGGAGAAATAAGAAATTGATTAGCAAGAACCTACAAAGGATCAAGGATACAAAAAAATGATGTAGAGGGAGACTTGGAATGAAAAGTAGAACATAGGATTTAGCAAGATTTAGCACCAACAAATGAGAAAAATAAGATACAAAGAGGAAGATATGGAATGGATATGTAATGACAACAAGTTTTTTATTTGTTACATAAATTTGACGATAACTAAGTTGATCAGCTTAATCAATTGATCAGTTTGGTTTTGTCATCAATGCCAAAGAGGGAGATTGTTGGAAATGATTGAAAAGATCATTGATTGAAGAATGATGGAATGGGAAAAGAATATTTTCAATCATTTTTTTGTCATTGATATCAAACTTGCTACTTGCAGGAATGACAATTGCTTAAGTGATTGAAATACTATCACTTAGTTGATTGGCAAGGAGGAGTTAATCAATAAGATGTAACTAGAACACCTAGAGAAAGGTTGAAGTTATGATGTTTTAATAAAGTATAAGTATTAGTTAAGACATTGATGAAATAGTGTATTGATGACATATTCCAAGACACAAAGGTTGGATACACTCAGATACGTTAGAAGTGTAAGGCTTAACTAGGTCAATTTGTGAGGCTTAACTAAGTTCATATGTGAGTGTTGAGCAAGCTAGTTGAAGCCAAGAAAATTCCCATTTCAAGTTGAGAAAATACAAAAATTAGTGTATGCTGAGCAACCTTCATATGTTGAGTGAAAAAGTTTTCATGTTCTGAGCATCAAAAAAATTGTAGTAAGTGCCAAGCAAATTTCTTTAGGTGTTGAGCACCAGTAAAATATAGTTGAAGCTGAGTAATGTAGTAAGTGCCAAGCATCAATAATCCAATGGTGCCAAGTTTCTACATTATTTGAAAAGTTAAAAGATTTTCTAGTCTAGTAATGATAAGTTTGTTACATTGATTTTTGTGATCTAGAAAGATGATAAGGATGATGATTTGGTGTCACAGACATTTATGCCAACTAATTCTAGGAAAATATAGATGGATTTATCTTAATATTTCTAGAAGAAAGAAAATTGGAGGGACAACAATATCATTTTCCCAAGACAATTCAAGTTGATGGGTAGGAAGAATTGAGCGGGAAATGAAGAACAAAACTTTTGTTTATAAGAAATTATAGGTCTGAGATCAAGTAGAGAGTTGAGTGTGGTCACAAGTGAAGAGTGAGAAGAAGCCAAGTGAAGGAAAGTGTGAAGTGACAAGAGAAAAGACACAATAAGGAAGAACAGAACATTGTGACTCTGAATTGATCAAGTGACCATAGAGTGCATTGGCATAATAAGCTGCAAAAATCAAGGAGACAAATCTTGAAGGGTGGAAAAGCTATTAGAAGTACCAGGAACAAAAGATAAGAAAGGAGGAAGAACTGAAGAGTGATCTAAAATTTGCAAGGTTTGAGTTGCAATCTGTATCATATCAAAATTTTTCTAATACTTTCTTACCATTGTATTAGATATTCAAATCCTACATTGCTAGGTTAGCTTAACAACTAGGTGGAGAAGCTTTCGAAAAGGTGATTGAAAGTCCCATGGATTTGGTTGAGCCTAATAGCCTTATGTAAATCCTTTAATAGGGTGACACTCCAAGTTGAATGTTCTTAAGTCCTCTAACAAGGTACACTCCTAATAAGGTGTAGAAATCCTTTGACAGGGTCACATTTAATAGTGTGTTGTAACCTTTAACAGGGTAGGCCTTTAACAAGGAATCACTTCAGAAGGGTGACAAAAGAAGGTAGTATGTTATTGGTGGTTTTTCTATATTGGGTTTCCATGTAAATCCTTGTGTTATGTGTTGATTCTTTGTGTTTCAATACTACATGATGATTTACAATAGCTTGCTAAGTTAAAGCTAAAGTTTGGATAAATAGTAGAATAAATGGGCCTACTATAGTTTTATTAAAAAGTTGAATTGGACATTATTGGACCTTAAATAATTGATTCACACCCCCCCTCGCATCTCAGTTATTCTAAAGAATTCTAAAATTGATCCGAGGACTTTCTTTCACATTAGAGAAAGGAATAACATCTCTTATAATCAAGGGACATTTTTAGTTGGTTATAAGACAAGTGAAATTGGTATATTCTTGCAATGATAAGAGGTTTATTGCTTATAGGAAAAGGGTATAGGATTTAATGGATGATTTTGAATATTTGAACATTACGTCCATTCCAAGTAGGAAAAACATGGTAGGAGATGCCCTTACTATTTCAGCTAGCACATTACAACTAGCCAATAAAACCAAATTGCAAATATTTTAAGTAGAATTGATTACTACTCCATCTTTCCTAAACATGTTATAAACATCCAAGTCTTTTAAGGTTGATCAACATATACTCAAATTTATCATGTGCAATGGGCACTTTAAAGGGCAAGAGATTGATGACACTCTAGATTAAAAACTTGAAGGTGATGAACTTGAAGATGAAGATGGGATTTTGAATTTAAAAATAAACACTATCCATGAGGGAATGATTGAGTTGAAAAATATTTTTGATCATGATGAATCAACATGCAATAGAAGAATGGTCAATTAAAAAGGGATCAAAGAATGCTATTCATACTATTTGGGTGTTGACAAGGATCCTAGAATGGTAAGGATTAGAAAGGCATGCAACACATAAGAAATGAAAGATATGCTAAAATTACTTATAAAGTATAAGTGTTGGAATGCCTAAATGGGAAGAATTCTTTTGAGAGGGGGGTGAATCAGAAGTACTATCTTTAAATCTTTTCTTTACCCTAATGACATGAATGGAATTAACATGCATGCATATAAACATCTAATCAATTATGAAAAATAAATATGCATCATCACACAACACAAGAGATTTTGGTGACCCAGAAACCCTCTAGGACTAAGAAGGTAAAACTAGGTTGGGGATGACACAAAAAAAAAATAATGCAACAATGAGTTCAACCACTTCTGATGGTTTTCCTTGTTAAAGGCTTTACACACTATTAAATGGGACCTATTGAAAGGATTTATAAACACTTTACATGAAGTGGCACCCTATTAAAGGATTTACATATAGGTTGTTAAACTCACCTAACTTAATATTAAACCCACCTAGCTTAATAGGAATTTCATGACCTTCTCCAAAGGTTATTTTATCCTTCTCCAAAGGATCTCCTACCTAGCTATTAGGCTAACTTATTACTATAGGATTTTAACATTCTAATACAATTATGAGAGAGTATTAGAACAATACACCTGAATGAATGCAATATCTTATTACATGTCTCAAGCACTTGATTTGTTCTTCTTTCACTAATCTCTACTAGGTTTGATCTTCTGAATGTGTCCCTGGTTCTGTTCTGATCAACTTGATATATAAATCCTATCCTTTCCACTTAATCTCTAACACCTATGTTCTGCAACAACCATATTATTTAGATCTACTTCTTCTCCTTCTTTTTAACAACTTGTTCTATGGTGTCATGACTACATTATAAAGATTAGTGGATAGTCATGCATCCTTGAATGAAATTTTCCTTCTCAAATCCGTAGTTGTCACCTACTAGTTGCATGTTCTCTCCAATTATCTAATTGGTTGCATAGGTGGACCAAAGGATTTGATCTTACATCCTTATCATGTCATGATTCATGCATAACCATTTCACATCTTGGTTTATGATGTCAAAAACTCTTATGCCGATTCAATGTTGCTTAACACATATAGTCTTATTGATGCTTGGCACATACTATTCCTAAATTTCTCGTCATCCACTGTGTTTCCTAGTTTACTCTAAACCTGTTACTTTCCTACTTTGCTCGGCACCTGTTGGATTCTGAAGTGCTTGGCATTGAATGATTCTTAATCTCTCAACACATGAAGAATTTTGTATTGCTTGTCACCTACTATGACTTGGCACTAAAATTCTGGCTCGACATGCATTGTGTGCTTGACATCTATAGTGAAAATGGTCAAGTGTGTTGACACTCATTTGTCAATACTAAGTATTTTATCAACAATCTCCCCCTTTGACATGAGTTTCAAAAACACTTAATTGATCATTTATGATCCAATATTATTGAGTACATTCCTTACTTGCTTGGCTTAGATGCAAAATTTCAAAAATATTATAACTACCTTATGACTCCCCTTGAGTTGATTATGCCTTTTCCATTCCTATAATTCTATGGCAATGTGCCCAATTCTACATTCTGAGCCTGTATGTTCTGTCTAATCTATGTGATACCCCTATTTTCATGTGTTTACCAAAAATTTTCATCTCTCTTTTGCTCCTTTATCACTTGTCTCCCCCTTTTTGGCTAATTATAGTCATTCAATTTTATTCTCAAAATGAATGAATGAAGTGAAGTGAAAGAATGTAATCAAAATGATCAATATTTGTCAAAATTTGGTAATTATCCATGGTATTTACATATCTGCTACTATATTTATTTATCCCCATTTTTGACACGTATGTCAAAGGGTCTTATGGGGTGATGCCATGCTTGGCCAAAAATGTGTTATTTACCTCAAAGAGTATTTTGAGAGCTCCATCTCAGTTGTTCAATGCAACTTCTAATGACTTTTGTTGGATTGCAAGCTTTTCTACAAGATTGAAAAGCCCTTCATGTGTAGAAATATTTGGATCATTCTTCATGACTTTCTTTGCATACATTTTCTCCTTGTGTAATACATCCAAGTGAGGGGTTATAGAGGCTTGAATTTGCATTAAGTTAGTTGTTATGGAGGCCTCTTGTGTTGAAAATGCAGCTAGTTCCCTTTGAGTATGAAGTGTCTTTGCAAAATGCTTCTCACTATTAGCTGGATTGGTTGGCAACTTCATGCTAGAAATATTAAGATTTCTCTCCAAGCTTAGTATCTTCTGGTTTGTCTCTTTTGTGAAGTTAGAAAAATCACACAATTTGGTGTAAAAGGAGAATATGTTCCCTAATACAACCTTAACTCTATCCAATTTCTTGGCTAAGTCAACTTTTCCTAAAATGATATCATTGTATATCTTCTGGTTGAACTTACCTTGGAACTTCTTCTCTAACCATTCCATGAGTTTAGGATTTGTATCATGGTCTTCATTATTTACTTGATCAACTATATTGGATAGTTGCTCAATGATTGGCCTTCTTCCATCTAGAGGCTATAGGCTGAAGGCATCCATGAATATATCTTTGATTTCACTCATTGCCTACTGATATTTGTATTATTTTCTCCTTGCCTCTTGTCTCCTTCTTCTATCCAATGCACTCTGAATCTCATTCATCTTTTCTACAGTGAGTGTACTAGATTCATAATATGGTATTTTTATTTCTTCATCTAGCTTAGGAATTCCATAATGAATGGTCTTGACTACCCTAGTAGAACTCAAGCTTGATGTTGTGATTTGCAAGGCTAGCATCTCAGAGCTTGACTGCTAAAAAGTCTTTGTGGGAGTACCTAGTTTTTTTAATTCAATCAAAGTTTGAATTGTATATTGATACTTGTCTTGTGTCTCTTTTTTGTTTTTCTCTTCCTATATCATTGTGGCTAGTGGTGATCCTATTGATTGTACTTGTATTTCTTGATCTACCCCTGCTACTGCACTCGGCTCCTAAAGTTCTTTTGTGACTACTTTTGGTGGTGATGGAGGTGGAAGAATTAAAAGTCTAGTAGTTTGTGTAGTCTTAGTTGGTTCTTGTGGTGGCACCTTGACTTCCTTGAGTTTATCTACTGACTTTTATAACTCTTCAATACTGACCAGTATAGGACTTGTACATAATTGTGTTTGTTGAGTTGATTGGTAAAGGATCTTAGAGAGATCCTCTACAATTAGAGGGTTGATTTTTTGACTAGAAGTGTTAGTAACATCCTTGATCTTAATTTTTTATATAGGTGTAATCGTGGAATGAGGAGGGCTAGGGGGTGGCAGTTGTGTGTCTTGCACACTTTGTTCTTGCTTCTCATATGTGCCCTTGTTTTCATCTTTTTTTTTCTCCTATTTTTCTTCCTTATTCTCTTCCTCATCTTTCTTCTCCTCTTCCACTTTCTTTTCTTCTTGAACCTTATTCTTCTCTTTCTTCTTTCTTCTTTCTTCTTTTCTTTCCTCTATTTTTGCACTTGCTTCTACCTTGTATTCCTCATCAAATACATCATCAACCTTTTTGTAAATTACTTTCCACAATCTTGTGGATTTTTGCACAACCTCTTCAATTTTATTTTGAAGTATAGAAAATTCTCTATACTTAAGTGTAAACCTACTATTATGCCTTTTGACTACATTTTTTAATCTTACTCTTAGACAAGTCTAGCAACAAACTTGCTAGAGTAGATTCTGTTATTTCTTTCTCTATTTGTAGAAAAAAATGCCATTTATCATGTACAATTTTGTACAAATCTTTTGGCAATTGCCTATCCAATTCAAGGGGTGTATGTTTGTATTCTACCATCATTGCATAGACAAACTCCTCTACCTTTTTATGCTCTTCCTTGGCAAGCTTATTAAAGTCAACATTCTTTAAATCATTTAAGTCACCATTCCTAATCTTTTTACATGATTTGTCAATAAAAGACTTAGGAGGATGACTTACCACCTTAAACTGACTAAGATCTTCTTTTTCTTTTTGAGTGGAGGCACTCATGGTAGCTTTGGTGTTTAGCTTCTTAGGTGTAGGTTTTGCCACTTTTTTTGGCTTTGGCTAAGGAGCATGAGGTGCCTTAGCCTTTCTCTTGATGAATTTGGCCTTGATGGGTGCTTCCTCGACTTGCTCTTCCTCGACATTCTCATCTTTCTCTTCTCCTAGGCCTGTGTGAGTTGAAGTGGCCCTTTTTCTAGCTCATCTTCACCTTTTTCTTCATCTTCATCATCACTTGTCTCCTTGTCTTCATCTGTTGTGCCTACTTCTCCTAGATCTGCTCCAAAATTCTTTTTGAGCTTCTTGACTAGCTTGTCTTTTCTCTTTATTACAATGGCTATCTTTAGGTCTGTGACCACCCTTGATTTGACAACATCATGTCTGCCAAAGTGCTTTGTAGTTTTTTCAATATCTTCTACAAGCAATTTTTGATTCCCATTGAAGCTTGGTCTACATCAAGCTCATATCCCGATGGTCTAAGCCATCTAACTCTAGGAATGACTGCTTGAATTTAGGTGAAGTCATTATCTACAAGAAAATATATGTCATTTTCATGCTGATCTACTAGTGAGATTGGTATTCTCATTCTCTTTTTCATTGAGTTCTTTAATTCATCAAAATAAATAGTCATTTGAGCATCAAAACTATCTCCGATCTAATCAATGAACCCATTGATTTGGTCCACAATTGTCTTGTTTTAATCCCAATTTACTTTGCCAAGTGAAGGGAATTCTTTCATGACATAGAAGAACATGCATACTAAAATTGACCCAAATTTTCATTGAGCTCCCTTAGACTTCCTGACGGCTCCTAGATTCTCATTGATCTACTACAACATGAGATTTTCAAGCTCATAAGTATGATCCTTTTTCACCAACTTGTATGCCACATCTACTGCTATATAAGGTACATTGTTCAACCTACTAGATTGGTAAAATTTGTGGGATACAATCCTCACTGAAAAGTCTAATTGGGGGTATTTAATTGTGTCAATTTTCATGCCCCTATTGTTCCATTTTGCAGCAATATTTTTCTCTATCATTTCCCTTTTATCACTTCTAAGTGTCTTCGACCAATCTAGTGTTGGGAAACCAGTAACCCTATGAATAATTTTCTTGGTAATCTACACTAGCCCAGTTTATAACCAAAATGCTCCATCATGGATTCAATTAAGCACTATATGAAACCATTTAGTCTTAAAGACAATCAGGAAAATAAGGGCTTTTGTCAGACCCTTCTTCTCTACTATACAAAACTCATCTTTCAATATGCCCTTGTCACATAGTTTATCAAAAGCATTGAAAATTTCCAAGTCTCCTATAGCTCCAATTTCACAATTGTAACATCTTCACACATCCTAAACCATGACTACTTTATTGGGAATGGTAGATAGAGCACCAAAGGGATCATTTTTATAGGCTACCTCTGGGATAGGTTTGAATTTGGGTTGCTTTACTTCATTACTGACCAATTGAATTTCATGACTTCCCTTCCCTTAGGCAGATTTAGAACGAGATGCCATTGTTTTCCAAACTAGGGTTTACTGTTCAACCAATTCTTACAAAATACAGAGCTTGGAACTTGAAGGAAATACCTAGAAAATCGATGAACTGGAGTTGGGTAGCTATTGAATTGCTATAAATCATTGTTTGATCACTAGGAAATTGCATGTTTTCTCTACTCTTAATCACTCTATGTTTGAATGATTCAAAGATGAATGCATTTCACTTTTATGTGGTTCAAAAACCTAGCATTTAATGCATTTGTACTCTCATCCACCACTCAGCCTTCAAAGGGTTTTACAACTCGGCATCAACTTCTTTTCATTCACTCAGAATCCATTATCTCTTTTAACTCAGCATCCACTAGTCTCATTTTACTTGGCAACCACTATCAAGTCTTACTCAGTAGCTATTAGACTATTCAACTCAACATGAACTGAAGATTTTCTTAGCATCTAAAGGTAACTCGACATCATCTACCAAGTTTTGTCTTGACATCTTAACTCATGCAGATTTCTACTTTTCTATGTTTCAATTTTCTTTAGGACTGATGTATGATACTTCTTATTATGTATCAGTCCTATAGGCTCATCTTGTCCTTTGTTGGATGAGGTGTGATCACTTGACCTCTTGGGTAAAATGACCCCTCCATTGGATGAACTTGATCCATCTCTTTTTTGCCATGTCTTCTTCATATCAACCTTGATGTTTTCAACATCAACTTTTTCTTTTCCCTTGTTGACTTTAGTCTTGCATGCCTTAACCTTTGTTGGATAGTTCCTACTAACATGTCTAGTCTTCAAGCAACTAAAACATGTAGTCTTGTTCAACCATCTGTTGTAGTTTCCCTTGAAGTGTGTTCTAATGTAGCTCTAAGGTATATGTCCAAATTCTTAACAATAGTGATAGCTTTGCCTTGTTTTGTAGTCCCAATAGTAATGGTGTGCATAGTTGTTTTCTCTTGCATTTTGATTTGGTGTCTACATAGGCTTTGATCTGCACTCAAAGGCTCTATGTCCATACTTTTGGAAATTGTAGTAGTGATCATCAAATCTTTGTGTCCTTATGACTTTAGACCTATAGTCTTATGTCATATGTCCTTGCATGTTGCACTTGTGACAATACCCTTGAATTTTAGATGTATTGTGCTGATTGGTCCTTTTACTCTTGTAAACATCAGGAATATGTCTCTTCTTATCTGCCATTTCTTTCTCTATTTTCAATTTTTTTTTTAATTGCTCATTCCGCATTTTTAGAGTAGAGATCTCAATGTCTTTCATTTTGAGTTCATGATGAATGTTCATCATTTGGCTAAGTGTATCCATCTGCATATTTGATATCCTTGTGAGTTTAGTAGACTTCTCCTCAAGTCTATTTGCAAGATTTCTCTTGTCATCTTCAAGCATGACTCTATCTTCAATAGCTCTTTTCTTTTGTTTAGTGATTTCACATAGCATCATGACCTGTGATTCATGTTCTATCTTGAGAGATCTTATCTCTTTTGCTTGTTCTCTATTTTTCTCCATTAGTTCTTCTATTGCTACATCAAACTCTTTAGAGTCTCCTTTTACAAATACTTCAATAGCGTCAATCTTCTTGTAGTATATGTCATTGTCTGCTATGGCCATGTCCTTTCTTCTTTTCAAGGATTTCCTTAATTCCTCTCTTGCTTCCTCTACCTTGTGTAGAGCAAGTTTCACATCAATCACTTGGTTTTGACTTCCATCTTCAGATATTTTTCTCCAAGCTATTAGGCTTCCTTTTAAGAGAACTAGGTTCTGATACCAATAGTTGGTAGGCCTAAATGGGAAGAATGCTTGTAAGAGGGAGGGGGGGCGGGGGGGTTCAATAAGAAGTAATGGCTTTTAATATTTTCTTTACCTTAATGACATACAAATGGATTTAACATGCCTGCATATAAACATCTAATCAATTATGAAAAGTAACTACGTATCATCACACAACACAAGAGATTTTAGTGTCCCAAAAACCCTCCAAGAATAAGAAGTTAAAATTGGGGTGGAGATGACACCCACAAAAATAACTGTAGCAATGAGTTCAACCACTTTAGATGATTTGCCATGTTAAAGGCTTTACACACTATCAAATGTGACCCATTGAAAGGATTTATAAACACTTTAAATGAAGTGTCACCCTATTAAAGGATTTACATATAGGTTCTTAAACCCACCTAACTTAGTAGGACTTTCATGACCTTCTCCAAAGGTTCTTTTATCCTTCTCCAAAGGATCTCCTACCTAGTTGTTAAGCTAACCTATTACTATAGGATTTTAACTTTCTAATAAAATTATGAGAGGGTATTAGAAAAATACATCTGATTGAATAGAATCTCTTATTGCATATCTTAGGCACTTGATCTATTCTTCTTTCACTAATCTCTGCTAGATCTAATCTTCTGAATGTGTCCCTTGTTCTATTCTGATCAACTTGATATGTAAATGTTGTCCTTTCCACTTAATCTCTGACACCTATGTTTTGCAAGAACCTTAGTATTTGGCTCTACTTGTTCTCCTTATTTTTAATGACTTGTTCTATGGTGTCATCACTTCATTATAAATATTAGTGGATAGTCATGCATCCTTGAATGAACTGTTACCACTTAAATCCTTAGTTGTCACCTACTGGCTAATTGGTTGCATTTTGATTGCATAGGTGGATGAAAGGATTTGATCTTATCTCCTTATCATGTCATGATTCGTGCATAACTATTTCACATCTTGGTTTGTGATGTCACAAACTCTTATGTTGATTCTGCATTACTTGGCACATATAGTCTTACTAATGCTTGGCACATAATCTTCTTGAATTTCTCAACATCCACTATGTTTCTTGTTTTACTTAGCACCTATTACTTTCCTACTTTTCTTGGCACCTGTTGCATTCTGAAGTGCTCGGCACCTAAATGATTCTCAGTCACTCAGAACATGAGGAATTTTGTATTGCTTGGCACCAACTATGACTTGGCACTAACTAAAATTCTAGCTCAACATGAATTATGTGTTCGGCATCTATAGTGAAAATGGTTAAGTGTGTTGACACTCATTTGTCAATATTAAGTATTTGATCAGCAATAAGGATGCAATTGCTTGGAGCTATGAAGAGGTCAAAAAATATGATCCTAAGATTATTACACATGATAGGTTCCAAACCTTCTAGTCAAAAGAAAAGACCTATTAATCCTATTATTGAGCAATTGATAATGATGGAAGTTAAGAAATTGCTTAATGCCAAGATAATCTTTCCCATTTTCCTTTCTACATGCATGGCTAACTTGGTTCCTATGTAGAAAATACTAGAGATATTTGTCTTTGTGTGGATTTTCATAACCTAAACCTCACATCTCAAAAGGAAAACTACCCTTTGCCGTCAATATATGAGGTTTTATATATTTTCAATGGTTTAAAAATGATGTCTTTCTTGGATGGATATATTCAGGATATAATTAGGTAATGGTTGATGAAGAGGATAGACTAAAGATAACCTTCATAACTAAATGGGGAACTTTTTCTTAGAGAAGAATTCCTTTTTGGATAATTAATGCAGGGGCCATGGATGAAGCTTTTGAGGGACTAAGAAACAAGTGTATAGTCATCTACATACTATCTTTTCAAAGGATTGAAGCAGTCACATTTTTTATTTAAGACAAGTATTCAAAAAATTTCATAAATACAACATATTGCTCAATCCAAATAAATGTTCATTTGGGGTTACTAAAAGAAAATCTCCTATGTCATATCATCTTTGATGTTAGAATTTCCATTGATCCTGACAGAATTGAAGCCATTCTAAATTTGTAACCTCCTCATAGTAGAAAACAACTTAAGTATCTCTTTGGGAAGATAAATTTTGTGAAAAAATTCATAAGAAAATTTGCAGAGATAGTTAATCCTCTTAATGATTTATTCAAAAGAGCAGAAAAAATGGAATGGATTCCAGAGATTAAGAAATAATTTGAAGATATAAAGGTGGCCATTTTGATGGCCCTAGTATTGATGAGTGTGGATTATGGACTACCTTTCAAAATATTTTTTTCTTCAAAACATTCATGTACTAGGATTTTTATGAAGAAGAAGGAAAAGGAAGATAAAAGGCCCATTTCCATTATGAGTTTCCCTTTTTAAAATGTTCAGGTAAATTATTCTAACCTTGATAAATAATCATTCAGTTTAATCAAAGTGGTAAAGAAGTTGCACCATTATATACTGAGAAGCAAGGTATATTTGATTATGCTTGAACTGGTTGTTAAGACATTATTGATGCAAAATGAAATTGGTGAGAGACAATGAAAATAAATGGCAATCCTTCAAGAATTTGATTCAAAAATTCAACCCATGAAGTTAATAAGAGGCCAAGTTTTATCAAAAATGATAGCAGACAACCTAATCAAAGATGAGAAGAAAGTTTTGTTTGATGGTGAAACAAATATCATAAATTAGATGAAGATTGTAGTATCTCAAGTTGGCATTGATGAAGGTATGATAATAGATGTACCAAGATATTTTTTACTATCTTTTACAAAATTAGTACCTCAATTGGATGAATAGTTCATAGCATAGGGGACTCAAAATGAAGTGTGAAATATATGTTGCATTATAGGAAATTATGAAAAAGGAGCTATGAAGGGAGCTATGAAGGGACTTAGAGTGTTTTATACACAATGAAGTAAAAGAGGTTTTAAAATCTTTTCATGAAAAATATGGCATAGGACATGGTTCAATAGAGGCTATGGCTCATATAATTTTAGGATCAAGTTATTTCAGGCCTGCAATTTTCAAAGACACTTTTTAACATGTGCATACTTGTCACATTTTTTTAGACTAGTACTAACATAGAAAGACATTTAAGAATTCCATTACAACTAGTTTCTAAGGTACACCCCTTCACAAAGTGGGGGATAGATTTTATTGGTCCAGTGAACCCACCATCATCAATTGGGCACAATTTTATTCTCATAGCTACTGATTACTATATGTATTAGAAAAAAGAAGAGACTTCCAAAAATTGCATAGCTAAAGTGGTTATGGACTTCTGTGAAGAACACATTTTTAGTAGATTTGGGATGCCATTCTCCCTACTATGAAATAACGAATCAGATTTTGCATCAGTATTTCTCAATCAATGGGTTCTACAAAATTTGACTATTATCATGTTCTCTTTAAACTATTATCCATAAGGAAATGGTGTGGTAGAATCTAAAAACAAGAACTTGATCATGATAATAAGATGTTTACTGAAGGAGAATCCTAGAGATTCGCACACTCAACTCAAATATGTACTTTGGATAGTTTAGGTCAGGCTCAAGAATGCTTTGGGGATGTCTCTATATCTACTTGTCTACAAAAAAGATCTAGTATTCTCACTTAACCTCAGGATTCCTATTTTGAAACTCATGAGCTGGTATGTTGAAGATGTTCAAATTGTACATATGAGGTTAATGAATCTTTTAGAGATGGATGAAAAATGGATAGCTACTTCATAGCATATGGCGTAACATCAAGCTATAATAAAGAGTTGGTTCAACAAGATGACCACAGTAAAGTCTTTCAGAATATCTTACCTTGTTTTACTTTGGGACATGGCAAAATAAAAGTTGGACCACCTCACTAATTTTTCAACACTTGTGGATTGGTCCTTATCAAATTGCTGAAATTTTGTGAGGAAATACTTTGAGGCTGACTTCCTTATAGGCGAAATTGGTTCTTTTGCCAGCCAATGGGAAATTTTTGAAGAATTACTCTCAAGGCTAAAAGAAAAAATAAATTATCTATTTTCTAGAAGTGTGTTTATTTATGTAAGTGTCTTTCTCTATGGTTACATATTTGCTTTAAGTTGTGTGTTTATTTTCAAAGTTACATTAGTCCAAGGGTTAGGTGTATCCAATATTTTATCTTGACATATCTTATTAACCACTCTTTTGGTTCTAACTTTTGGGAAGAGGTATTTCTTTGTCAAAACATTTTAATGATTTTTTTTTCTTATACCAACTGAGGAATAGATGTTACTTTCAATAATAGGGGACTTTTAGTCTTAAATTAAGAATTGTAGATAAACAAGTTCTCAATACTTTGTAAATTTAAAGATCGACTATCTTAGGTGTATTTAGACCAAGGTTGAAGGAAGCAAGGAATAGTCAAAACCCTACTAGTTCAAACATAAGGGTCTTCTCAAATGAATTGCTAAGATCATTATTTGGTGTTAGATTTCCTAAAATTTCTTAAAAGAGGAACACAAGGGATATTCACTAAACATTGGATCTAAAAAATAACATCAATGTCTTGGCCACAAAGTCTAAACATGGTCAATGTACATAAAGAAAAAAAGAAAGAAAAGGGGTTAAGAATGAAAGATTCTGCAAAGTCTAAGAAAGGTAATTTGATTATAGGGATATGCACTCTAAATTTCTATTAAGTATCAAAAAATTTGCTTCCTCAAAGAATCTAATTGTAACATTACCAGCTACATGAAGAGAATATTTATTAGATTACACAAGACTTCAAATAAAAAGTCACAACCCATTAAGATCCCTCTGAACTAATCTCTTATCCAATCAGACAAGGGATTGATAAATTTTTTTTGTGAAGACTCCTAATGAATGGACCAAAAGGGGTGGAATATTGTTTCCAAGCTATTAGAAAATTTTCATAGATTGCATTTTGAGATTTCAAAGGAAAGAGATACACTAAACTGGGAGATTAGAGATCTTCATATTTTGACTATAAAATGACTCCAAATATGCTTGGAGTATTTAGGATTTAGTTAGTATTGGACACATAGAAGAGGATTTTTTGTTGATGAAGAAATCCCTTTGTTATTTATTCATTTTTTTTGGGGCTATTTGTTGTGGTTTTACAATTCAAGCCCCATTTCACCTAGAAATGGGGACCCCCTACTTTATTTTTTATCTTTTTGGATCCCTAGTTTTTGGTTTGAGTCTTTTTAAGGATTTTTCCTATTGTCTTTAGCTAATCTAGGTCTCTACCTAAAAGTACAGAATTTGAAAACTAAGATTCCAAAAGAGAAAGTCATTTTTTGGTGCACAAGGATGTGTACTAGTGCACCTAATGCACCTCACCCGGTGCGCTAGTGCACCGAGTCATTATTTAGAGTGCCTCACTCTTGGAAGTGCATAGTTACACACCTACAAAATAGCACACCTGCAAGAGGTGTGCTAGAGCCCCTAGTCTATAAAACCTAGGACCCTCCCCTTTTTCTCACCATTTTCTCTCTTGTTCCTTGCCACCACACCTTCACACTACATGACTTGGTGTACTTCTCTGCTCCAACCCTTTCCTTGCACCTACACACAAAGAAACATAGCATTAAAAAGACACCCAAAAGAAGGTGCACATCTACACACCTTTTTTGCATTAATCTTAAAAAAACTAAACAAAAGGAACCTACACTAGGAGAAGCTTTGGAACTTTATATTGACGACATCTCCAATTGGTTTATAGGGTGCACTTTAGCACACCCCATAAGGTATGCTATGTGCACACCCTATCTTTTTGAAGATTCTCACTTTGAGACTTTAAGTGTAGTAGGGAACACCTAGCACACCTATCTAGTGTGCTAGGTGTGCCCTCTTTTGTTTTTTAGTGTTAGAAATAGGTTTTTTTGAGGTTTTTAATAGTTTGTTTGGGATTAGGGTTTATAGGCTAGTTTTTTATTATCATTAGGGCTTTTCTTAATTAATTTTTTGAATCTTGTAGACTAATGGATGTTGATTTTTTGAAAAATTCAATGGATTCTTCATTCTTCTCCCTTGTTGTAAAGATGGTCTTGAAACTAGTGGTTTTCAATTTTTAAGGTGTTCTAACAAAGGCATGCTTCCAAGATGACTACTTAGAGATCTAGAATATCGATCTTGTCCATATCAATTGGAATGTTCCTAGCATTGTACAAAATACCTACACAGATGTCCTTGATGATATTTGTTCTTATCCAATTAGGACTAGTCATCACAACATCACACTTGAAATAAGTACAATCCTCAGAGTTGATCATGGCACTGGTGGAAAATAATTTCTCCAAAGAAAGGGTCATGAAGAGTTTAACTAGAGAGATCATGCAAGATCTCTAACCTAAGAACATAAAAATGTCATTCCATCTTCTGAGAGTAGATCTATAGATTAGATCGATCTATCACTAGGCAAAAATATGGTACATAGAGCATGGAGAGAAAGCATAAAAAATTATCCAATCCTAATACCTCATCAAGAAAACTCCTCTTGGACACTAAGCATGCAAAGTGGACATGAAAAGGGGCTATATGAAAGAGGATATCATATATTCAAGATAATAATTTTGAGTAGAATGATAGGGTTACTGACATTAGGACACCTAAGTATATGGATGGTATGCTTCATTGATAACATCATACCATGAAAGATACCAATTGATTGGGCTTTGATTCTTAGAGAGAAAATGGATGAGTAGCTAGTGGTAGTTAAGAACAACCATGAATTCTACATGACATCCTATTTAGTGTTCTTGTTAGATGCAAGGGGAATGCACTATTTGGGATTAAATTAAAAAAGCTAGCATGCAAGATGTAAATGCATGGTAATATATAGTATATCCCCATTTGGTGAAGACAAATCTTCCAAAGCATAGCAAAGAATACAAATAGTGAATGATGCTTTTATTTTCACAATTATCTGGTTCATTGAAGGGTATTATACAAAAAGGATGTCAAATGTGGTAGTGGAGAAGATTTTAGAAATTGACACCTATTACATCCAATTTAGGACATTCACTTAATTAAGGGTAGTGAGTAGGACTGTCAATCCCAAGAAGCTCCCTAGGTATCCATCAAATAGACTTATATTGTTGGAGATTGCTCAACAACTCTTGCCTACATATGAAAGAGTAAGGAAGCAATACAAGATAACTTGGATGTGGCCCATTACTATAGGACTATTTAGGGTGGTCCAAAGATAGGATAGTCCATTTTTTGAGTCTGAGTTGGATCAATATCCCTTGGATGAATATAACTCTCCTCATCTGTATTTTGACAACATTAGGAGAGTGCAATATTTAACATCCAAAAATTTCCAACATTAAGATGTGATTGAGGACCATTGGATGAAAGTAGTAGATGACTACAATATTTGTATAAGGGATTATTGTAGGATGAATCTCTATCTGAAAAGTAGTTATTTGAAGACCATAAGTGAACAAATATGTATTAGATCCTTTATGTAATAGAGATAAGACTTTTGATAGACCCATTATGAATGAAAAAATTGATAAGGAAGAAAATTCAGATATTAATCAGAGAGCTAGAAACATCATCAAACTAAACAAGGACTAGATCAAAAGACCTTTCAAACTAGATATGATTCCTCAAGTAGTAGTCTTCCACACTACAAGCTGTCTAACAAAAGGAATATGAGCCAAGGTAATAGTGTCTACTTTCACAACTCAGTCCCTAGTGAGGCTAGAAATAGTATAAAAACTTGACAGAGAAGTTGGATATTATATGGCTCAATAGAGTAAAGGTAAGAGGAAAATAAATTCTCCCCATCAAGCTAATCCAAAAGAAGGAACAACTCAAGCACCACCACAAAAAAGGGTAGAGAATTTACAAGGCTCAAATAATGTAGAAATTACATAGAGCTAGGATAATCCTCAAGTGCTACCAACTAAACAAGGGAAAGGAAGCACTGAAAAAAAAAGTACAAATAGTTTCTCCTCCTCAATAAGAATTACAAGTCTCCCCATTGGCTCCTAAGAGAAGAAAGATCAAAACTTTGGTCAAGAGGAGATGAAAGGTGATAAAAGAGAATAGATCCATTTTCCATTAGTTAAAAAAGTTATTCTAGAAGAATAAGAGAAGGAAGATGAAGATGGAGAAGGTAACCTTCCCTTGAGTGAGATGAATCATCTTTCTAGAGTTGTAGAGTTAGAGTGGAGAAGAAGCTCTACCATTACACCAGCATCCATTTCTATTCAACCTATTTAGTCTAATACTTCAAATGATGAGTTGTAGCAATGGATTGATCAACAAGAAGATGAAGGGTTGATGTCTTTTAGATGTCAAATTTTGATTTCATGTTGGTCAATACTGATTTGATGGGAGATAAGATTAGGGACACTTTGACTAAGCAAGCTCAAAAAGAGGATTGGATTCAATTTCCACCTCAGCTACATGCACCCAACGAAAATCCATCTTCACCAAATCAAGCTAAATTTTGTGTGGATAAAGGTTCAACTACCCATGTCCCTCCAAGAAATGAAGAAGAGAAGGTCCAAATGGAACAAGAAAATGAGCCATAACAAATATCCAATAATGAGGTGTCAAAGGAAGGATAATTATGTGAGTAGCCTAAGAAGACTTCCTAGTAAACAAAGGTGAGAGCTATAGACTCGATGGATACAAATACTCCTAATGTTGATCTCTCATAAAAGGAGAAGACTTTGAAGAGGATTGACGAGAGAAAAAGCATAGTAGAACAAAATCCTTCTTCTTCAAAAGGTAAATCTCTGATGGAATATATTCTGAGATTGTTGAGCAAGGAGGTGATTAGAAACAAAAGGCAAGAGTATGATATTGAGGAAGAGGGAATGAGAGAATTAATTGAACCTCTCAAGAAAACTGAGTCACCTCCAAAAGATGCATGAACACTAGCCTTTGTGATGAGTCATCTAAATCATGACTTATTTTCTCATTTTTTATCCCTCCTCTCCATGCAGATATGTTGGACTTAACCACAAAGCATTATCAAATTAGGGATTTATTGCTTGGAAACCCATAGAGGACACTACCAATTTCATGGTGACAAGTAGAATCAAAGAAGTGCTTAGGCACTTAGAATAGGATGAGATTGAAATAATGACTCTTTAGAAGTAGAATGAGATCCTGAAGGGCCATATGAATGAATTAGTTGGTCCATTAGATCCTAAAAATCTCGAGGAGTCTTGACTATAGCACTTGAAAAAAAGGATAAGGAGAATATACTTTACACAATTTTGAAAGCTTGTTAGCAATGGTGAGAAATTTTTGAAGAGAAAGGTGTATAGCTTATACAATGAAATCTTAAATTGCTACACCATATGAAAATAATGCAGATAAGATGGTGGCCATATGATTTTGCATTAATGGATGAAGTACATACATAGGGAAAAGACCTACAAGAAATACAATCAATCAAGGATCAAAGGTATCAGATGTTAGTGGAGGTATATATAGTAGAAGAGTTAGATAAAATTGATAATTGGATAGAGAAAATTATGGATGGAAATAAACTAATGTAGACATTACATGTAGATATTCATAAGCTCAAGGATCAAACCCAAGAGAAAATTTTGGCGGCAAAAAGAATTCATTACACTGATGCATGATTATATATTTTTGAAGATGATTCAAGGGAAAAATTGATGACTATAGCTGTAGTTGTTGAGAATTTCTAGAATAATTTTGAAGAAGATTCTAAATGATAATATTAGACAAGCATTCATGATTGAAGAAGCATTACTAGACTTATACATTAAACTAGGAGATTTTGTAGAAACTTGCATTGAGGTAGGAAATTATAGGTAGAAATCAAAGGAAAAATATAAAGTGTTATATTTTCCATATGCAACCAAAGTCACCAAAATTATAGAGAAATTCAAGACCAAATACCCAAACATAGCTCCAATATAAAGGGGAACAAAACCCAGAAGCTAGAATTTCATTTTTGACACTTGATAAAATTTAACATTTTTTGGACTTGCTCACAAGGTGTAGAGGTGCACTGAGTGTATAGGTGTTCTAGGTGTGCCAGGTGTGCTATTTTAGAGGTGCACTTCTTTCAAGGTTCACCAAATTTTTTTGAAGAATTTAGATGTACACTAGTAGTTAACTCTCAGTTCTGAATTTAGAGATTTCCATGTATTAGAATGTATTTCGCTGGTAGGTTAACTCCCACAAACACCTAGTAAAAATTGAGCTTCTATTTTTGGCACTTCCAAACACTCCTACATCATCTAATGGTTTTCTTCTTTATTTTTGATGTTTCCTTTGTTTTAAGACATGTAAAGGCTTACACATCCATTTAATAATATAAAAAGGGATAGTGTCCTCTAAGAACTAGTTAGAGAGTTAGTTTATATATAAATATATTTGATTGATTAGTTTAGAAGCATATGTTTGCATAAACATATCTCTCACTCTCAAGAAAAATTAAGAAGATCTCTTATAAATTTAGGAATGTAATATGTATTCCAGGTCATTAGTTTGATGGAATAACATAAGCTATTGGTGCTCACATTTGGAGTGTATTAATTCTTTCCTAAATGTCTAATATTTTGTGAATGCATGTTCATGGAATGTGATTAAGACAATAGTTTTGTTGTGTTATTTTTATTTTTTGATCTTTTAATTTTGGTATCTACTATAAGTTTACAAATTCTTCTAATGTACTTAGTTCAAGAAGAGATCACCATATTGTTCCTACATATCTTTTTGTCTAAATTTAATGCACTTTCTGTGGCCTTGCAATCTTATGAAAAGTGAAACATCTTATAGTTATTGAATTCCCATTGATGATTGCATCAATAAAATTAAGGAAGCATTGCTCATATTTTCATTGGCTACCTACTAATATTTTCAATGGCTTAACTCATAGAAGTGTTGTTTCCACAATTTATTTCCATTAGGAATTTACTTTTCAAGTCACTTTCTTAAACTTTCTATTACCCTATCTTCGCATTTTTCTTTTATAGACACTTAGTTTATTTAGGAATTCATATAGTTCCATTGTTAGATTGCATTCAGAAAACACCAAAATAAAAACAAAAAATATATATTTTTGTATGATTATTCTTTTGAGATAGCAAGCATGTTCAAAATCTTATCCAAATTTGCCAAAAGTAGCAGAGGCCTCCCCATGAACAAACACATTTATCTTTAACTATGCAGATTCCAGTAGGTGGTAGTATCACCTAGAACCTTGGAGTTGATCTTGGATCATCTTTTCAAGAGAGGAGTTCAAAAAGATTCCTGTCATTAAGCATTCCTATCACATTTTTTTCATTCTTGCATTCTCTCATCTTGATGATGGATCACAAAGTGTGATAAAAAATTTTGATGCTAGAAAAATGAACAAAATCAAATCAAGAAGCAAAAGATAAAAAAATCTAATGGATTGTGGAAATCTAATTAGATTGAATAGCTCAATAGTTATCTTAGGCTTTCCATTGTCTTCTCTATCTTTCTACAAGTCTTTTTACCTTAATATAAAACACATATTAAAATTAGTATATTTTAATCTATCCCTCTATAAATCTCTAACTTCTTGAAGCTCATATTAGTCCTCTAGTTAATTAACCCTATTTATATATTTTTCTTAATGTAAGGAGTGAAAAAAATATGCAAAATTCACACTATCAATCTAACACATTTGTGTCATATCTCACAACATTTTTCCTTCTTTTGAAGAGAACCCAATTATAGTTGTTTCAAGATCTTCAATAACTTCTTCAGTTTCATTATTAGTTTAGTGGTTTCTACTAACCCTATTCAGTGCATTTCATATATCAATTCTTATGTTATTTTTTAATTTTTCCATCACTTTCTCTAGAATTATAGGATTCCTTCTTCTAGTCAACATATTTTCAAAGTCAAGGGTTATTAGGTTGTCATAAGCCTATGTCTTTTTATGTAAGTACAAATGTTAATTGGCTTACACCAAAAGAGAATTTCCAACACCATTAATTATTATCAAGAAAATGATTTATTTATTCCTAGAGTCATCATGTCACTCATCTAATTTATCATTTCTTATTTGTGTAAAATTTTCTAGTTATTATAGTTTATATCTATCATTTTCCACCCCTTAAATAAGACTTATGGAGTTTTCAATCTCCAAAAGATACTTTATCTATCCTTGTGATCGTATCTCTTTTTATTCATCATACCCAACAGTATATCATATTCTTGACCATGTTGAACAAGCTACCAATTAATGTAGTTTACATCCTCAACTTAGTCATCGCACGAGAAATAAGGACCCAATCACTTAAACTTATGGAATATAAGGAGACCAACCAAGAAACATGACCTATCTCTTATACTGAATGATGAAGTCAAGTTTAGAGAAGTAACAAAAATGAGATGTTCAATCTTATATAAAGAAATTCCATAGAAAAACTACCAAGAAAAGCCACAACTAAAAAAATCAAATAGGTAAATAGAAATTTAAATATAATCTAGTTGGCATGTAAGTGAAAATTCTAAATTTAGGATATAATAACTCTTACAATTTAGAGAGAAAACATGCCTAATTATTTATCAAATCAAATTCTAGTCTCACAAATAGATCTTTCTTCCACTTCCTATCACTTTACCCATATTTTTTCTTCCTAAAAAATGAAAACTATGATATTTATATGGAGGATCATCAATCACACGTTAACTTATCCTATCTACAATGTCATTTTTAATCTATAAGCCTCTGTTATCTATTAGTGTCCAAAAGCTTAGTCATTTACTTGGCAAGATTACAAGGTCATCAATATGACTAAGTTATTTAGTAAAGGTAGAGCATACAATTCTTACACTAAGAAAGATAATGATTACTGAGTGTTCAATAGTGACCAAGAAGATATACTTGCTAATCAATATAGCTAGTGTTGAGAAATATAATTGACACTGAGCATGTTGAAAAGTTATTGTGTGCCAAGAAAATAGGAATATAGAAGTGTAGTAACAACATGAAGAAATAAACATGAGTGAGTGTTAAAGCACTCAAGTACCGAGTAGTTCATTTTGACATGTAATTTTGTAATGGAACAAACACATATTTAAACACTTTTGGGAAAACTTTCTATGATATTTAATATTTGAAGAGCTAGCTAAGGAGTTGATTACTTGTCATGATAGATGGTAATGAATCCAAGGTATCCAATTCAACCCATCAAAAAATAAGATGGAAATGAAAAATATAATGAAGTGTAAGTCATCAATCAAGATCTAGAACCTGCATAGAACATCTACTTAATGAGGATTATAACACTAGAATCATATGATAGAGGTAGAGAAAAGGAAAAGTATCCTTATGCACATGTGAAGGGGTGAAGAAAATGTCTAAAAGAAGAGTAGATAGAGAGGAATTAGCATAGTGAAGGACTAAATAGAGTTATAATACCAAGCGATCAGAGCAAAGATACAACAAAGAGAAGACCCAAGATCAACTTTTAGAGAAGATTGAGGTTTAGGTTGTGAATCATTTATTGTTAACTAAAATAAAAAATTCCTTACTTCATTTTTTGGTGTAAAATCCTTTAACAAGGTGAGACCTAATAGTCCCTTAGGATTTTAATAGGGAATACACCTCATATGGTAGATCATATCTTATGACTTAACATTGTAACCCTAATAGGTTAAATCTATTGTTGCAATAGCGAAAAATTGTTTGGTTTCATCCTCGTCCCAGTTTTATCTTCATCTAGAATTTTTTCTAACTAACCAAATCATTGTACTTTGTATTGAACTCTTTATGGATGTGGTTATTTCATTTATGTTTAAAATTTTAAATTATAATGGTAGGTCTATGATAAATTAGGTATGGATTAATATTATTGGTTTTAAAGTGAAAATTTTTAAAATCCCAATGGTACCACCACCCGCTCCCCCCTTGCCTTCTTATTATATTGATTCCCATATACTTATTCCAATAATGGGCATCAAATCTCAGTTCTTTTCTAGGAATCCTAACAAATTAAGAGGATAAGATCATGGAGATGGAAGTGTATAAGATGGGAAAAAAAATTGATAAATAGATGATTAAAATCTTGATCATATTGGAACAATTAGAACAATCAAACAAGAAGTTAAAGGAAACTCAAAAAAGAAGAAAAGAGATACATATTTAGCTAAATGAAATTCAATACAAAGAGCTTGACATAGAGTGAGTGTTAGGAAGTAGAAACACTAGTAAAAATGATGAAGCACTAACATAATTGATAGAAAAGAATAGTTCCTTAGTAAAAGAAACAAAAGATCTCAAGATAGAGCAAGAAATTGAATTAGTTACACTATGTGAAGTAATGTAACAAAGAAATAAAGCAATAAAAGAAAAGATTATTAATAAAAAGGACAAAAGAAACATGGGTAGAAAACTTAAAGAAATATCATTTAAAGTATAAAATATTTCAAATAATCAACTAGATATGATAAATCAGTTAGTAATTCCAAAGCAGGAAGCAAAAAGAAAAGATTTTGAGATCAAAAATCTAAGGCTATATAATGAGAAATTGGAAAGTGAGTTGAAGCATCAATAAGAGTTCATGGAGAGACTAAACAAACCAAATGAAGCAATCAAGATCTTTGAAAAAATTATGAGGCCACCTAGAAAAAAAGACATCTCTGGACTTGGATACAACAAATACTCTTCATCTACTAAAGAAAAAGAATCATCCGAAAGTGGAGGAAAAAGGAGTACACAATCCAAAAGAAAACCTACATGTTATCACTATGGGAAAATTGTTCATATAGTTGACATTGGAAGAAGCAAAAATAGTAAGAAAATTCCAAAACCTAAACCAAGTCATAACTATTTTAATTGAAAGAAAGGACATTAACCACATCAATGTAGGTCACTAAAAAATGACTCATCTCGATAGATATCTAAACTCCAATGTCATTGCTGCAATTTTCAAAAGTATGAACATAGAGACCTCATGAGTGTAGACTATAGAAAAAGTCAACTGGTTACCTAAAAAACAAACTCGTACAATTGTCACTATTGTGTTGAATATATGGACACATTCTAGAGAACTATTTCAAAAGACATTGAAGAGGAAATTACAAAAAATGGTTCAATAGAGAGATAGTATGTTCTAGTTGTCTCAAATTTGGACACATTAGTAGAAATTACAAAACTAGATCTCCAAAACCAGCACCAAGTAATGGAAATGACAAACTTTAAGGAAACAAAACATGTATAGAAATAGTGAGAGATGAAAGGACTATAGCAGATGAAAATTTGATCACCTAATTTGATGGATCAGGTGAGTACACGACATCTCACTAAAGAAAGGAGTTATGTAGGAATTGTATACTCAATTCTATATTTTACATCAGATCCTAGCATAAAATTTATAAAAGTTCATATATGCATAAGAAAATATGCATTAAGGACTCAGAGAAAAAGAAAATCATTAAGTACCAAGCATCAGTAGTACAATCTATATTGATTGAGCCTTCCAATATAGATTGAGCTATCAAGGAAGATAAGATACTAACTAAATAAATTGGTTATGGCTGAGTGAGTAACCTTGACCAAGTAAAAGTCGAGACCGAGCTAGCTGTCATGCACCAACTAACTAAAAAGACATACATTTTGAAATTATTTATTGATTTTTTTGATTTATTTCGACTCACTAAGAGATCAAAGATCTTACAAGAATATTTCAAGGTGATTAGAGCAATTTTAGTTACCAAAGATAAAGAATCACAAAATTTTATCAACTTGGAACAAAGCAACTATCATTCTCAATGTATTTTATTTAAGATATTTGTGAAATTTTTTATTTAAAACCCTAGTTTAAAATGTCATCTAGAAGTGAAATAATAAAGGAAAACAATGGACAAATTATTAGGAATAATCAAAGTCCTCGACCCAACTTTAAAAATTCAATTAATTTTTTGAAAATGTTGATGATGATATTGGAGCTTTGTTAGCAATGCCACCTAGAGTCTTAATCGTTCAACATTTAAGATCATGTTATTAATAAAAATTTGGAGTAGTTGGTAATTTTGAGATAAGGGTAACTTATCATAAGCTATTCATTGATGGAATCCTAAAGGACTAATACAATATTTCTATTGAGAAAGTGCTTACTCATGCCCTAGGATTTCTAAAAAAATTAAAAGTCAAATTGACAAAGGGTGTGTTAAGTAGTATTCATGATATGAAAATATGGTTAGAAGGTGGGCTGATCAAGATCAAAAAGGCTATTATTCATAAGGTAATTAGGTACCCTACCTTGGATCAACTAAAGAGCATAAGGAGAAGAATAAATAGTAAAATTGAGGATCTAAAAATGGAAAGGGGAAATGGTCATGAAATGCCAATTGATGAAATTAAGTATCCATTAATTGAATTTCCTATTTGTGTGATTGTACAAAATGCCTATCATCTAGAAATTAAACAATGTCCCTTGTGTAGTAGTGTATTTGGGCTAAAAAATTTAGAAGATGGATCATTCTTATGATCTCACCAAGCTACAAATTCAAAAACTTACAAAGCACCTAGATGTAGTGAGAAAAGTAAAGAATGCCTCTTGCAAGTTTGGATCCCTATTAGTTTTCATATTTTTCCATGTATAGAATTATTTTCATACTATTGGAATAGCTTCATGGGAAAGGAATATAACAAAAATGGAATAGATGAGTGATTTAATAAGTAGACTAGGAGAGAATTTTCAAGAAGTACTGGAAAAATGCTTTGAAGAATTCTAAGTTAACATAAGAAAAAGAATGAGAATTCCAAAGTATCTTCTAGAAAAATATTATGATGACATATGTTTCATTGCGGATATAGATTTTTTGTATGCACAAATAGTTTTACCAAAGGTGTCATGGCTAAGACTAATTCCCTATAAGTTAAATGTAGATTAGGTAACTACACCATTTACTACACCTTCTAGTGCCAGACAATTTGGAACATGTGAGACTATAATTACCAAGCTAACTATTGAATCTAGCACACCTAAAGTGGGAAAATAAAGAAAGAGAAAGGTTTCTCATGTTGTAAATAAGTAACAAGGAGAAGGGTTAGGACAACCTACAAAGGTCAAGGAAGGCAAAGGCTTCCAAATAGAAAAAGGTTATAGTGATAAAATCTAAGCTATAGGACAACCTAAAGAAGGACATGCAAGAAATGGAAATGCCTCAAAGGCCAAAGGGAAAGGTTACCATAACCAGGAAAATGAATGCATAGCCCCCTATTGTCCTATTAATAGGAAGTCCTTCTAAGAGGAGGAAACTAACTACAATCCAAAAAAATATAAAGAGAAAATTGATGATTGCACAAGAGGAGGAAGATGATGAAAAGGACAAGGCTAATGAACCTAGAAGACTTTAAATAGTGAAGAGACTCCATCCAATGAGTGTGCATTAGTCATGTGTAAAATTAATTGAATTGGAAATAATTTTGGGATTCAAAGACTTTCAATATGGTTAATTAAGTAGTGATGATCAAGTTCATCTTGAAGGCATAATAATTGACATGATGAGCAAGTTTTGGTACACACCTCTAGAATTGGGAATTGGATTTCAAGTGGGATTGTACAAAAGAGTGTATGCTAAGTGGAAATGGGCATTATCTATTGAAAATTAAATTATTAGAGAGAAAAAATTGGTACAAGCTATGCTACATTTAGGGAAGACTCTTATTTCTATAACACTTAAAGATTTCTTTAAGAATTTTATGCAAAGGGACATGTCATATAAAGATTTGAAAAATAAAGCTCATGAAGTTGAGAATGATAGTATTTAGATATGGAAAGAAGCATTTCTATTGCTTACTTCATCTACAGTAGTGATGGAAGGCTAAGATGTAATAGAATGAGAAGATGAATAAAAACAAAAAATGGCCAAGTTGACCAAGAAGATTAAGCAACTTGTCAGTAGGTGTGAATAGAAAGAGATTGTCATAATTGAGGATGACATTAACATCCCTCCACCTAATCTGAATGTACTAATAGAAGATGAAATTCAATTCTTAATAAATGATTCATGCAAAATCTATACTGACCCAATTTTTTTATAGATAGTTGAAATCCAAAGCTTGAAAATAGGAAGACTGGTGATGTTAATGTCACATTAGTTACAAAGGACACAAGTGCCGATAAAATTGATAAAGATTAAATTGTATATACACCATCAACTTGTCTTCCAATTTCGAAAAAGGAAGAAATTTTTGATAAAGACTCATGCACTAAATTGGTAGAGGGTGAAATAAAAAAGAAACAACAAGAGGATACTCAATCTCTTATTCAATTTTTGAGTGCAAAAGTTGTAGAACCTACAAAGATGACCTCTATGCAACATGTGATCTCTACACAAGTGCAACAGAAAAAATCAAGATTGTGTGAATGGTGAAACAATTACAATTATCACAATCCAATGATACACCCTCACAATATCAAGATATGACTAATTCAGTAGAGGAAGGTGATTAGTCAATCAACACTGATGAGGTAATTACATTACCTATTTATGATTTAAATAATCTTACACTAGAGTAGATTCAAGAACTAAAAACCTTGTAGAGCCATAAGGAAAAATAAAAATACCTAAGAAAGGAGTCGAAGAGAATTACATCTACTTCATAATGTCAAAGATATTTTTATAGATACATTTTGGATCACAGATTTGAATAATCAACATACAATTTTGCATTAGCTAATAGTTGTAGTTGACAAAACTCAGATAGAATATATAGGCACCAATGATAAATTATTGCAATGGTCTAAGAGAATAATGGAGCATAAATTTCTTTGGAAAGTTTCACATTAGCTTGTATATAGACAAGTTAATCTTTCTACAATTATTAACAAGCTGATTTTTTTGTTCTTTAAACCATCAATTCATTATATTTAAAATTGTGCGATACATATTTGTTTACACTAGATACAACACGCTCATTAGAGATATTACATGTAAAAAAAAGATAAAATGTTATTACATTAGGAAAGAACACAAGATAAATCTCATCATTTTCTAGTGAATACATATTCAGTCAAATGAGGTTGACTGAGCTGATGGCTAGAGATATAGAGATCAAGCACAAGTTGATGTTGATTCAACTTCAGTCAGTGCCACATATAGAAATTATTCAGAAGGTAATCTCTTCTGGTAAAGAAATTCTCAAGAAATATATGCAATTTTCATATATTAAAGGATTTATTGATCTAGCTGCCAAGCTAGAGATTCAGTTTAAAAGTTTGGAACAAGTACATGAAAGATGGAATAAAGGCTATGCCAATATTGTGGTAACTGATAAAAGAAAATAATGTCCCATTTTCTATCACATTTCATCATATTCTTATATTCCAATTCCATTCTATTTTCATATCATTTCACCATTTTATGTTGCAAATGATTCAATATATAAGTTATATTTAATTTAGTTTTGAGATTAGATTATAGAAAGTAATTATTGATTATCTTTAGTAATAAGCTTTATTCTTTTTGCATTGAAATATATATTTGCAACATGCATTCTATCACCTTCTATGGAGGACTCTTATTGGTATTTATTTGGAGTATTTTCTATTCCATCAATATTCACTAAGGAATATGTCAAAGAATATATAATGATATTATTATATTTATTATAATTTTGCAAGAAATTAAAATTCAAACATTTTTTAAGTAATATTGTGTGGTAGTTTCTGAGAAAATTAAGAAGAATCGAAGAAATTTGAGATATGGGTTTTGTCCAAAATAGAGCCAACTTAGGTCTGACAAGAAAAAATCTTCAAAAAGTGAATGATAAAAGCGTTATGAGTAGTTTTCTAAAGGCCAAAATTTTAGATTTACCATTTCGGCTAGATTTTCATATTGTTTATTTGTTATATTATTAGAAAATTAGTTTATAAATAATTAGTATATTGTTAAAAAATTAGTTTGTTGTCCTATAGAAAGAGTGGTCATATATTTTACACTCTTTATTAAAAATAAAACAATAAGTTTCAGCCATAAAGACTGAACTTCCATTATAAAAATGGAATTGTTTGTTTTATCTATAAAAGGCTATACTAGCTTTTATATATATATATAATAAGCCGAGAGATATCCTTCTCAAGGTGACTGAGTCTAATTATGAAAATAGGTGCCTCGAGAAGGATCTCTTGGCTTATTTTATATATATATATATATATATATATATATATATATATATATATATATATATATATATATAAGCTAGTAGTAGTCACGATCCAAAATGAAAGACATTATTATTGATATTCTATAAGAGTAAATTGTTGTTATTAAAAATATGATATTATATATGTTCACTTCAAAAATATATTTAATTCAATAAATTCCCTTTGAAAATACAAAAAGTATTACTACATTGATAATAATTAATAAAATAAAAGTATTCTTAAAGTAATTAAAATTAAATTTAAAATAGAAATTAGTGTGTCTCTCTCTCCCCCTCTCTCCCTCCCTCCATGTTTATCTATTCCTTGCCCTAATTATTATCTTTCTCTCTAACTCATCGATCTTCCAATCTCAATTCTCTTTCTCTCTACCTCATCTCTCCACTTCTCATGCCTCTTTCCCAAATTTGTCCCCTTGTTATCTCTCCCCCTAATACAATCTCTCTCTCTCTCTCTCTCTCTCTCTCTCTCTCTCTCTCTCTCTCTCTCTCTCTCTCTCTCTCTCTCTCAATTTTTTTCTCTCAAATGCATGTCTCTTTCCCTTTATCCCCTTTTCTCACTCTCTCTCATGCATGTCTCTTCCCTCATATCTCTTTATCTCTCAAAATTTCTTATTTATCTCTCGTCCTCTCTCATATTGTCTACTTTATGTGTTACCCTCTCTAGCTTGTCTCACTCCCTATCACATGTCACACACTTTTTTTCAAAATTGATTACATGTATATGCTTTAGATATATTTATAAAACTTAATTTTATTTGTAAAATGAAATTTTATTTCAAAGCATTCTCTTAACATTCAAAATTTAACATCACTTCTAAACCTTCATTTAAGTTTACCTTTAGAGGTTTGTCCAAATTTATAAATTTAAACCTCTATTTTTATTTTTAATGTAATATCTAACTCTTTGTTCCAATTTTTCAAAATAATTAAATATTTATAGAAAACTAAATCTTAAAAATTGTTAATTAATTGATTATATTACAAATTAAGTGGTGTCTATGATCAAATTAAAATAGTAAATAAATTATGTCCACTTAAACATACTAAAAGATCTTGTATGTAAAGATTTCTAAAGTAGAATTATATAATATTTTTATAATTTCTAACTTAGAAACTATTCCATTAAAAAAATATTTTACAATTTGTTCTAAAAACTAAACATTTAAAAATTCTTCACAATTATCTAACAATGCTTTATTTCATGCTTGGTTTAGCTCATAATGTAAAAATTATAATCATGTCAGCTTCTGTTAAAACTCTCATTAATCCTAATTCTAATAAAACTCTTATAAATTCTAATTCTTATAGTTTAGAGGGTTATAGGTAAGGCTATCTATGGTTATAGTTATAGATGATCGTTTATAAAAGAGATGCCTAATTTTAGCCACTTTTAATATGAACATTTTTCAATTCACTCTATTAATGTTTTAAAGTAACCTTAGTGCAATAGACACCTCAAAAGGATATCTCTTGACTATAGTCTTAACTTGATTGTTTACTTATATTATGAAAGTTTAATTTTATTAATCAATTTTAATTTTAATTTAACAATTTAATTTTAATTCAACTATGTCAAAATAATAAATATTTATATAAGTACACAAATTATGACATTCAAATTTTGATTGATGGTGGTACAATTTCAGCTTATAATTAACTTAAAATAAAGTTGTTATTATGAAAAATAAATTTTATCCACTCAAACAAAATTGGATATTTTTTATAGTTTATAATTTATAATTATAAATATCATGATTTATTAAAATAAAGTTTCCTAGAAATTGAAATCAATTTTATGATGTTACTCATAAATTCAACTTCTTAAGAAAATCAAATAGACAACAAATAAATGAAATTCAATTACCAGATTTTGTATCTAAAAACAATCCAAACCTCTTAGGTTTTTATCAGCATGTTCTCTCAGCTCTAAAATGACTATCCATGGAAATAAAATCCAATCACTTCATTATGTGATGCAAATTCATCCTATAATTCAAATAATTATTGGAAATATGAATTTCATCAACTAAATGAATGAATCCTCACTTTCCTTCAACCGATGTGCAATCAATTTATTCTGTATGTCTGGCAAACTTGTCATGCTGCTGATGTACACATATATACCATCGATCTACCTCTTTTTTCATCCATCGAGTCACTCACCTTCCTCTATGTATGTGTGTGTGTGTGTGTGTGTGTGTATACATATATATATGTATATATATACATATATATATATATATATACATATATATATATATATATATATATATATATATATATACATACATATATATATATATATATATACATACATATATATATATATATATATATACATACATATATGTATGTATAGATATATATGTATGTATATATATATATGTATGTATATATACATATATGTATATATACATACATACATTCATATATACATACATACATATATATATATACATATATACATATATATATACATATATATGTATATATATATAAAGAAAACTTACCAAAGCACTATTATTGTTTTAATAACTTTTGAAAAATCTCCTCTAGTTTATAAATGAATTGTAAATTTTTCTATAAACCAATTTTTTTTATGTGCTTTCCAACCATTTAAGATCTGGAGAATGAACATTTTAATCCTGTGAATTTTCTACCAAGATCATGAAAGAAGAGAATTAACCTATTAAGATCTATGCCTTAATAAACTAAATCAGAAATGGCAAGTTACAATATTTAGGGGACATTTCAGAAATGAATATTTTATAATAATGGATACTATTTAAATATTAACTAACAATAAAATCTTAAACTAATAATAAAATCTTAAGCACATTGTTTGACAATGTAGGCTTTTATCTAACAAAACATAAATCTTATACAAATATGTTATCTACACTTAGCAAATCTACAAAAGGCTCCACATCTCAAAAAATAATTTGTGATGACTGTAGAAATCATAATTTTTTCTTAGAAAGTTTCCATAAAAGATGTTGAGTTGTTAGAGCAACACAAATCCCAAACAACAATTTAAAATAGTGATCCATAGTCCTTATTGACATGGATATCCAAAGAAAACATTATCATAAGGACAATCATTATCATAAGAACAATGGATCCACCTAATTCATTTCAGTACAAAACTAGACAAAGGAAATAATGGAACCATTATAATTTTATATCAATTTTTTGGAATCGTATAGAACTAGCCACTTGATTTTATGTGGGCTATTTATAATGGAGAAGGTTGTTGACATATACACACATAATATATTTGAATAAAAGGCTCTCTATGAAGACACGCTCTTGGGGTCGATCAACTCAATGGCAACCATGAGCATGTATGCTATTGGCTTGGTTGTTCCCACATCAAAATTGTATAGGTGTAAGGAGCCATCCATTTTTGCACTATGTTTTCACAAGCTTCATTTTGGTGGATTTGCCAAGGCAGAGGATCGAGTCCTGCAACATTGCAGGTGTGTGGATTTCTCATTTGTTATGATTCTAGGTTAGATTATTCTTCTATTATGAGTTGCAAACTGAAATATTAGTTACACTCAGTTACTAATGATTCGCTCTCTTGAATTTTGTAGAAGATGAAATGGCTGCGAAATGGAATAACTGGTGTTACTTGTCATTCTATTTATTCTTTTTTATTATTATCAATTTCATTTTTTCAACTTATGACATTAAAATGAATGTCATTTTTTTTTAAATGCTTGAAAGTTTACATTGATGAATGTTTCCATTGTAGAATGCCTCTCAACTTAATAATCCATCACATATTCAAGAGAGGAGGAGCAGAATGTATGAATCATAATATCAAAAGTATATTATTGTGCTAGCCTAATTTAAGAGTTCTTTGAGCATTTTTTTTAATCAATTTGTTGGGAGTAAGGGTGCCTACTCTCGGCCATCGAATGTTATAAATATATTTTATATATTTCTATAAGTTGTATGTCTTAATTTTTTATGTTCTATATAATTTCATATTAGTATTTTAGTGTCTTAATTATTTATGTTATCTCATTTCAAATTATTATTTCATATAGTATTTGTATCTACAATTCATCCCTATGTTGCATGCTTAATCATTGAGAATTATATTGGTTGTATTAAGGTTTTCACTATATACTTTATTGTTTGAGAATCCATTTTATTTATTTTAAATTAGATTCCATGTTTTAGATTTGACTTTATGATTTGTGTTAAAGTTTTTGTTTTAGAGTTTGCTACAATTATTTTATAGTTCACATCGCTTGAACATAAAAGAGAAGATCTTATTGCCAGGAAGTGATAGTTCCTATCGCCAATTTTTTTTTTTTTTATTGTAGGTTTTCATTCCTGTGTTCTAGCTACATTCATAATCACTCAGGTCACAATCTACATCCCTTGATGGCATATTGCTCAGATTCCTTTTGCAAGCTTACACTCTCAGATTGACATGTATAGACCAGTCGAACATTATCATAAACCATTAATTCTTTTATTATTGTTTTCCCCAGTGTTGGCCTATCAGTAACTCATCAACTATTTTTTGATAAATATTAGTTAGCCCCTGCAGCCCCTAGTTCCACTAGTGACAAAAACAAGGGCAATATGAAAGACTAAAAGGGGAGATGTATTAACAAGCCAAGGAGAAGGAACATCCATATGAAAGAATAGGTATTAAATCTTATAGGATTAAATTATGGTCTTAGATGAAGAACTCGATTTTGATAGAAATGATGATTTAATTCATGACAAAGTGTTTCTAGCACTAATGTGAAAGGGAGAGATTTTTTATCTTTAAGCCTATGTTGTAGGTTAGTCTCCAAATACTTATTGCAAGAAATATTACAAGGTAAACATTGCAACTAAGTTATCTAGTAAAGATTGAGCATACAATAATTATATTGAGTAGGATAATGATTGTCAAGTGTTCAATTGAAATTGAGAAGATGTACATAATTATCAATATAGTTGGCGCTGAGCATGTTGACAAGCTACTACGTTTTGAGTAAGCAAGAATATAGAATTTGAGGAACAACATGAAGAAGTAAACATGTTCAATCATCAGCGCATTCAAGTGTCGAGTAGTTCAATTTTGACATATATTGTAATGGCACAAACACATATATAAACCATTTTTGGCGAATTTCTCTATGATATCTAATATTTGAAGATCAAGATGATGAAGTATAAGTCATTGATGAAGATATAGAACCTTCAGTAGACATCTATTTAAGGAGGATTGTAACCCTAGAATTGCATGATTAAGGAGGTAGATAAAAGGACAAGTATCCTTGTGTGCATGTGAAGGAGTGAAGATGATATCTAAAAGAAGAGACAACTAAGAATAATTACAAATATCAAGTGTTGAGAAAAGTTATCAGAATAATGGATCAAATGATTGATACAACAAAGAGGAGATCTAAGATCAACTTGCAAAGTAGGCTAAGGGTTAGGTACTAAATTAGTTATTGTTAGTTGAGACAAGGAAAGTCTCTTAATAGAGTGGTATTAACAAACCTATGTAAACCTTCTAATAGATTCCTTACATCATTGTAAGTTTAAAATCCTTTAATAGGGTGACACCTAATAGTCTCTTAAGATTTTAACAGGATAAATCGTGCACAAGGTTTATCATATCTTATTATTGTAGCTGTGAATATTTACCTATTTCATCCCCAAACTAGTTTTACCTTCATCTTGAAGTGTTTCTAGGTAACCAAATCATTGTGTTATGTTTTGAACACTTTATGGATGTGATGTATTTCATTTATGTTTATATATTTCATCTTTAATGGTAGATATATGAAATGAATTAGGTGTGGATTTATGTTATTGTTTTTTAAATGAAAATTTTATGATCTTGATTCACCCCTACTCCCCCTCACATCTTAGTGTCTTTTTTCCCATATACTAACTCCAACAACTCCAAGATTAAAAGAAATATCAAAAACATATAGGTCAAGACACAAATCCATAAGAATACCATTAATAAATAGATCATGGAAGACACGTGTATAACTTAGTCAACCATATCTATAATAGCATAAAAGAAAAGGACCAAATAATAACACATATTGAGAAACTCTATTTCACCATAAATGACACAATCATGGCCATTAGAATAGGAAACCAAATGTTGGAATGAAACAATCTGAAGATAAATTTAACTTGAAATATTGAAATAAAATGTGAAGTTAAAGATAGGATCCCAATGATTCATAGACCATTCTATAAGTACCATGTAAAGTAATGGGTCAATTTTGAATATCACACTTTAAAACAATAAGAAATTTTCTAGGTAACATAGTAAATAAATAAACTAAAATAAAATTTATTTGGGTGATGAAAGATCACCAATGGACCAAGGATGTTGATGAATTAACTAAGATTGAGTGAAATCTTTGTGAGAGATATAGAGAATTTCTCATAGACTTCTATTTTCACTATCAAACAATGTTTTAGCATGTCAAATTTATAATATTTCAATCATTGAGAATTGATATTAGTATCTTATCATAACACAAGTTTTTGGAATTCTTACTCCATTCTACATCCTAGACATGATTGGTTCATGAAAATGAGAAAATATAGTAAAATTTTTTAGTGATAGAGCCAATTCTTATAGATAGATGATGTCTGAGGATGACTCAAATTAAAAAATGTCATTGAATATTGGTGCCCACTATTAGGTAGCTTTTTTTTCTTAAGGATGTTTTTATTGATCATTTCTGTCTTATCTTAAATTCAATAAGTCATATTATAATTATAAGTGTATTTTTAATTAGGTGTTATATAGGGAAGAAATCGTATTATTTATGCAAGGATTAGGAATTGTATTAGTAGATGTAACCATTTTTAATTGAGAAGAATATGGGGTGTAGATAAGGTTGCAAGTCATGTTTTAAAGACCTTGAGAAGAGGTGTGCATTGAATCTAATGGGATTTAATGGGATTCAACAAGAATAGGAAAGATTTATATGAAAATCATAAACCAACATATTGTATTTGATAATTATACACAAATGAATCCCACAATTATAATTGAGATGTGTGCTCTAGTTAGTTTTCCTATATTCAAGTGCATTCTCATTTTAATAAGTTAGGTGTTTCACAAAGTATGTTTTAGTCTAAGTACCAATCCAACTATGGTTTTCCCTATAAAAGGGTTTCATCACCAAAAGATTTGGTTGTCAGTGTGATATCATGTTTATAAGTTATCATTATTATCATCTAGATAAGGAAATTAAAGTCCACTTCCCTTAGTATAGATTGCCTAATCCTTTAGAGAGAGGATGGGGGAAGAGTCTCAACTTGAAGGTTGGGAAGGATGCTGAGGACGAGGGACATAAATTAAAAAATTGTACTTCTATAGACAATTATATCAAAAAAATCAAAGATATGCAAACTAGGGAAAGTTATAAAAAATGGAAATAAAATAGAAAGCTATGGGCCAACTAGAAATGACCAATACTTTAAATAAAGTGAATTTAAGTTAGACATGTATATGCAAGTATGTGCTAAATTATGCCTAGATTTTTATTAGGCTAACATTGTTCTAATAATAAAAAATGGACTTATCTATCTACTTCTTATAAATATGAATACATATTATCTACTTCCTCTAATGGAATATCCCCAAGTATCAGTTCTCCCCCTAGGATTGCCAAGTGTCTATTAGATGGAAGCTTACTAAAAATGCTAATGAATTTGATAGCTCAAAGAGAGTAGTCTTGGAAAAAATTCATTGGCACCCACATCCCGTATGTGCTTGGCTAAAGATTTACTTTTATGTTGCTGAAAATAATGGTAGATTGGTAGGTGGTGGAATTATTAGAAATGGGGAAGGGAAATTCATATCAGCATAGCTTGGTATTTTGGAACTAACTCTTCAAATATGGAAGAAGCTTTGATAATTTTATGGGGAATATAATTCATGACCCATTTAAGAAAGCATAAGGCTCATGTTCAAGGAGACTCTAAGATGATTACTAAGGCTATCAATCAATGGTTGAAGGTATAATGAGAATAATAAGGTGTAATTGTTTGACACTTGGTCACTTGATGAAAAAATGGATAAGACTAAAATGACTCATGTACAATGAGGGGAACAAGATGGCTCACATACTTGTGAGTTTTGGATTTCATAGTTCCTATCTATAGTGTTAGTGACAACTGACGTCCCTCCCACATAAAATTCAAACTCTCTTTGAGATTCAAGGTATACATCATCAATTGCATTTGTAGAAAGAAAAAAATGTATTATAGCTGGATTAATGGACCATTTAGCATTCATTTTAAATGTGATGACATTGAATAGTATGTTATCATGCCAAAATATTATCAGTTTTCTTTATATCTCACTATATAGCTCATTTAAGTAGATTTTGGTAAGATTTGGGGTTATTATATCAAGTACAATCAAGGATGGAGCATTAATCATATGACTAAAAGACATTATCTTAATTATGTTTTCGATTCCCAAAATTACAAGTTTAATCAAGGGTTTTTTTTAATAGCCTTTGACATAGACCAAGGAACCGGTCAAAAGATAGTTTTGATCAATGCACTTAAAATAATAACTATGGTGATGAAACTCTATTTAATTAAGGCACTCATTTTTTATATTAATGGGTGGCTGGTCTACTATTTCCTTATCTCGTTTAGTTAGTTTTTTGTAAGGTGATAATGTTTCTTGTGATGTGGTTGTTTTTATTGCTATTGATATAAAAATATCTTATGCAGTGATTACCATTTTAACCTCTTCACTGGACCTGAAAATCTTAACAATTTTTATTGTTGTAAAGTGAAAAATAGGCTCTAAGGCATCTTAAATGCTTTCATGCTAGAAAAAATAGAGGATCTTATGTTTTCTATCAATATGGGTTGGGAAAGATATGAAATCAAACCATGGAAAATTAAAAATGAATGGAGGAAGAAATAATGTGCCTAGATGTATATTAATGAGGGTTGTTTTATATCATTCATGAATGCTATTGATGGTTACAATGAGTTCATATCTATGCATTTGGTTAACTTCTAGAATGACTAAAACATGACCATAAATGGTATTACTTTTTAGATTAATTAAGAAGTTATTTTTCAAGTTACTAGTCTCTCATTGGAATTTAAAAATTGAAAAGAGTGACTAAAGTTACAGACAATACAAGAATGAACTACTTCTTCAAGGTTGATGAAGAGCCAAAATGGCTAAGATGTGGCTACAATAGGAAAAAAAATGTGTGCACATGGAAATAGGACTTCTACTTAATCATGAAATAGCTCATTGTAGATGGACACTACAAAATGAATTATTATTATCACTTTCACCTTTTGAACCACTTTCACTATCATAATTAAATAAGTTTTCCTTTATTTTTAATACATGATTTAGAGGCATTTGTATTGGATGATAGAAAGTGTAAGGAAGAAGGAAAAAAGTATACCATCCTTCATCAAGGCCTCACTTTTGGACTATACGAATTTCAAATAGGTCAAAGATAAATAGGAGAATCCATGGACCGAGATAGAAAAATAGAAGAACTTACTAATAGATTTGAACCTCAAGTTCACCACTCTAGTGATATTTTTCTATTAAGGTCAACCATTCAATGAAAAATACTCTCCAACTTCTTAAGCTAAAAAAGTCATGAGATAAGGTAGAGAAGGATGATGAGAGTGCCAAGAGACTCTATATGTTTGTGTCAGATGACTAGATGGATAAGTTGTCGATGAAACTAAATCTTCTTGATTAGATGAAAAAAGATGGTTTGGCCTCATTCTATGCTAATATTTTTGTTCTTTCTATTGTGTTTAAGCTCCAGTCCTACATGGTTAATATGAAAACTTGTTTTATGGCATTAATACTTAATTTTTTAAAAATATTTTTGGTTACACATGTGTCACTATTGACTATAAAGGTTTCGATAGTAGTTTGGAAAACTCCCATAGGTACTCATTTTTTCTATTAATGGGTGGCCACTCTACTATTCTTTTATCTCATTCAGTGAGTTTTTTGTAAGGTGATAATGTTTCTTTTGATGTGGTTTTTTCTACTACTATTGAAAAAAAAAAATCTTATTCTAAAGTTAGGAGCATAGATAAGATGTATGCATACTCTAATTAGAATAGGACATTAACTATGTCACTTTAGACTTATTTTTTGTGTAGTTTCTTCCCTCTCTTTTGTCTTTCTGATTGATTTCCTTCCTCATTTTTTATTCATGTTTTATGCCAAATATATATAATTGTTTAGGTCCATTTTTCAATTATTTAATAAAAATAGATTAATATGTTATATTTTAAATGGAAATAGATCATATTAAAATCTATTTTATGATATTATATTAGTATTCAGATATTTTGTAAAAATAAAAATATATTTATTTAAGGTGAATCTAGAATTTAAAAGAAATTAAATTGTCCTATTTCTTATTAGAAGAAAAGTTGTTTAATAGGGACTACAAACTAGTTTTTTACAAGTAAAAGTGATAAAATGTCACAAGATAAACCATTAGTAAACTTTAAAAAACTCATATGATTACAAAATACCAAAAAATATGGGATTATATGATCCCCCAAAAATCCAGCATGTCTATGGATAATTATATAAATCCTATTATAAATAATGCTAAATGAATGACATGCACTTTGGTAGATTTTGATTTTATCTAAATATATCAAAATTAATGTCACTAACCTTCTTTACAATGTTATCCAGTGGAAGCTTCCTGGTAGCTTCCTTATTCTTTCTTTATACTACATCTATTCATGTTTAGTTGATGATGGTTGTATTTAAATCACATTAGTAACATGCACTAGATTACCCCTAAAATTTATCATTGTGTGCATAGTTGAGTTTCCTTTCTATGCTAGACATTCTACAGACACCATAAACTTTATCATTAAGCTCCCAATTAAAATTATGATCATTATGTGGACATTTTTTTCTTCTTCTATAGATCGCATATGGATACATACTCAAGATTATTCTTTGGGAAGTTTATAAATTTTGATATTAAAAATCTAGTGACTTGTCTTCTTTTAAAAATGTATATAGGTATGTGAAGATGTGTAAGGTTAAATTATTAAAATAGATTATGATTGGTAAATGATAACAGAAATGAAATTGATTTTTAGATGTAGTTAGATGATTTAATTGAAAAAATGGAAGAAATATGATATTTGTATATTTTAAGATATTTATTTAGGGATGTGGAAAATAAGGTAAAATGTGTGTTTCATTGTCATCATAGTGAGAAGATGGCGACTTTCTTTTAGTTTTTTAGATACATACTTAAAATATTTAATATATGTTCATCGTCTCAAAAATAATAAAACATTGTTGAAATAGAAACTATTATTAAAGATGACCATTATATTCATCATTTTAATTTATTTTTTAAAAAATGTGTATAAATTATTGATGATAATGAAGTGATTTGAAAAATGTAGTGGCATTCTAATATTTGTATGGTATTGAACATAAAACAATAATATAGAAATGAGGTTTCACTTGTTGCTTACAAAGTGAAACAAATGAATTTTTTTTAGTTTAGAATGATTATCAAACTATATTATTATGTTAGTTTCATAAATTAGATACATAATGTACTATAATATGATAGTATTTGAACATTAAATTGAATTCATAATTATATATTATGAAAGTTTAAAAAATCAAGAAAAATATATGAAAAGATGTGAACAACATTTCAAATAATATAAGCAAGCTTGATTAGTGAAATAACATATCTCACAGTTACTCTCTACATTTTATAACATTGATATTATTTTGAATATTTGTAAAAATGAGACATCATGACTGAATATAAGGGGAAAATATATGTGACATGGACATGATCTTGATTTACTAATGAAATAATAACATTTAATCATACATGATGGAGTGCAAATGTCATGATATGATTTTTTTCTCACTTACAAATTGCAAAAAATGTAAAAAATGCTAAATTTATATATGATTAATTATAATCAAATCATACCTATTTAATATCATGAGCAATATTTTTAACATATGGTTTAGCTATATAAGTTTAATTATAAATATGATTATAATTGAATCTACTTGTGGGAAGGAAAGAGCCTACAACATAATGGTAATTTGTGATCCTCTTATCTAGAAGGTCTTAGGCTCAATTCCACTCAAGCTTAACAAATATAAAGTAGCAGTAGTAATAATTAATCACTAAATAATAATTTCCTCCATGACGCTTTGACTATACAAAATATTTAATAGATTTTATTAAGGGTTACATAGTTTTGGAAGGGACCTAAAAATCTTCCAAAAAAATGTTTCCTACCACATAACATTAGGAATTGAGAACCTAACAATAGCAACAAAAAAAAAGATACCATATAAAAAATTAGAAAAATAAAGTAAGCTAACCAGCCTAATTTAATTTCTTGACAACCTATGTTGCTTCGGCTTCCAACTGGGAAGAATCCAAGGCCATCTTCTTGGGATGTTGCACATTTAGGAAAAAATACAATGATATTCTCTTCAAGTTCCCCCATATTCTTAACACAACCCCTTGTTTTCACTAACAAACCCTTCACTTTTTTACTTTTCTCTCCACATGAACAACATAGGCTAATTCTAATGCATTTTATTCTATTTTCTCAAAAGGATGTTGATGTTCTTTGTCATATCCTTGATTACCTTTTGGATGAATGAGACTAGTTGGAAATTTTTTTCTTTTTATTTATTATAATTTAGTTTCAAGGTCCACTATTCATCCTTAGTCTTTTCTCATGGTTTCCACCTCTTTGATTACCTTCCTAAAGAGACTTAATGAGATTTTTTCCCTTGATTTTTATCAGAAGGAGCCTACACATGTTTTTTGGTGTTTAATTTACATTAAAAGACCCTTAATATGATGTTTATTTAATTAAAAGCATGGAAGATCCATTTTCCCATTCTAAAGTAATCTATTGATATAATTTAAGAAATGTGCACGAGATATGAAGAATGACCTAATGATAATTTAGAGTGGTTGATTATTTGAATAAATTGTGGGGGAAGTGGTCTTTTTTGCAATCTAATTTTGGTACCATCTAGTTAGTGTCTATCATCATATGTAAAAATTTATCCAGAATAGTCTTATAAGGATCTACAAAAGGGATCAAAGGAGGGGAGGATCATCACAATTTTGGGACTTTTGGCCATTTATTTTTTCCTTGTGACACTAGGTATTATTCTTTCCATCTCTAATATTGAGGTTTATTTATGGCTTGAGGATCAGACTCAAGCGAATAACTCTAGTGATAAAAAGGTGGAGGAGGTGGTCAAAACTAATATGAACCCATGGGATATAAAGTTAAAAGATTCATAAAAGAACTTGATAAAACATATCAATGACATTTATGTTGGAAATATAAGAGGAGTAACTAACAGGAGAAGGTTGAATCAATTGCCGCAAAAGTACATCCCATATCCCTTAGATGTCAATATAAATCAAAATTGAACTCCTTTGAAACTCGATAAACACTAATATATAACAAAAAATGCTTAAGATGAAAATATTAAGATATTATCTATGATTGATATTACCTTAACTTAGTTTCAAACATATATAATAAATAGCATAAATACAATATTTAAATGATTTGGGAAAAACCACCAATTGAAACTAGTTACTGATTTTCACTCTTCTGAAGTGAGCCATGTTAGGAGCCAACCTTGTTAGAGGTTAAAAAATAATTATTAGGTATCATTCTATTAGAGGATTTAATTATCCTATTAGGAGTGGACTTGTTAGAGGTCTTTAGAAAATTCAATAGAAATGCCACCTTGTTAGAGGTTTTAAAAATAGCCACTAAGCCAACTCTATTAAGAGATTTAGAACACTGCTACAATGGTTGGAGAGTAACAATGAGATGACCTAATTTCTTATGCAACTGACATGCTCATTATAGATCTCAATTCTAGCTTGTATACATGATCCTTCTTGATTAAATGTATCTTTTTATCTCAATGAAGATATTCTACTTATCCTTCAAAGTCACTTCCTCTAAGCATCATCAAATATTCAATCATTTTCCACAGATTCAATCCTCAACTTATATTTATATCTTGAACATTGTCAAGTTATCTTGAATACAACTTAGAATAATTAATATTCATCTTCTTAGTTTTCTAGAACTAGCAAACAATTCAATTGAACTCAATATGCCAAAACAAAAAAATCCTTCATTAGTCAACCCTATTTTGTAGATACAAACTCAAAGTGATTTTCCTATGTTAACGAAGTGAACCTGGTTAGCACTACATGTTCAAAAATTTCCTTTGGTAATAAAGCTCACTTAGTTAACACTATTTGCATCAAACATTTCATTTATTAATTGAGTGAGCTCGGTTTACACCCAACTTGTGCAATCTTTCCTTTGTCATCCAGGTGAACTTGGTAGACACTATCTTCTAAACTAGGAAAACTCTAGATTGATCAGTAGACTAAGGAAACTATCTTCAATGCTTGAATGAGCTTGACATACACTAAGTGGTAATGATATGTTATTTTGTGTAATATCAAAGACAATACATGATTAATCAATTGTATACAAAAATCTCCCTCTTTGGCATTGATGGCAATTCACCATGTCATAATTTAATGAAATTTTAAAGTTAGAATAAATTAAGGAACATATCCTTAGTTTTATTCTGATTCTCATCCATTAGAAATTCCTATATCATTGTGAACTTGCTCTACCTTTAGTTTCTCGCTCTATTAGTGAACTTTATTCTTTGATATCTCCTTCTTTTTGTTTAAAATTTCTATGAGATATAAAATCAAACTTCTCCCTCTTTTACATCTCATACCAAATACAATATTCATTAACCATTAATGTACCTCATGTATTGATTCATTTGCAATATGTAATTAACAATACTACATTAATCGACCAATCTTCACAATGCTCTAGTTGATCCATCACTAAAATTCATTTAGTAAACTTTAGATAGGGGAATGGCCTCTAGCTTACCTCTTAGATATATAAATTCATCCTTAGGTAATGACTTAGTGAATATGCTTCCAATTTTTTCTTATGTAATCTTTATCTTGTACCAATTCTCTAAAAAAGTGATATTTTATAGAAAAGGTGTTTTGTTTTGGTGTCATGCCTGACCCTACTTCTTCCTATTTTTCTTTATTTACTATAGATGTTCTTTTGGACACAAGTTCTGTGGCTGGGAGATTTTATATTCTGAACACTATTTTGTTTATGATTAGATAGGTTAGTTTTGGTTTTATGAGATACATTTATTTTGGATATTACTTTTGTATTGCAATTGGACTGTTCTCGAGTTTACAGCTGATCAGTTTTAGTTGTAGTGTTGATTTTGAAATACATCACTTGATCTCTGAACTGAATCAGGTTTTGAATAGTATTGATGTTTTCATGAAATTCTTGTTACAGGATTGTAATTGTAGGATTTCTAGTTATGGCTATGCTTGTGAAAATCAAAATTGTTATCTTTCATGTTGATCTGGTATAACTTATGTGTTGGTACATTTGATTTTTATATTCTTCTACAGATATATTAGATTGTGAGCATAATATTAAAAGGATGTTTGTAAAACTCTTTTGTGTTTTTATGTAACTATGTATATGTTTACGTAGATGTTAGTCTTTATCTTATTGATGGAAAGTAAACATATCTGGTACATGTATGACAAATGCATTCTGGTATTATTAGGAATTTCTTAGGTATATTGTTATCTTTATTATTTTTGAGAAATTCATTTCATGCCTTTAAGTTCTTGACTTGTGAATATATTTATATAAAGGGATAATTTGATAAGTCACACACAAAATTCATATAAATATAGGTATGAGATATTCGCACATATATTTACATAATTTCTAGTGTGGAGTAATGGTTTTGGGAGCTTGCAATGTTTAAATACTATCACAATAAACATTGGAGGTGATTGTGTCATGCATTTATTATATATATATATTTGAATAAAAACCATTTACCCTAAAACCCTAGAGGGTTTCGCATGCTTTGAATAGGTAAAATATGTTTATTTTTTTATGTGGCCAAAATGGTGGAGGCTATAAGGAAAGTCGTATGCACAACTCTTTGGGAGTTGCAGATTTATTAATTGCTCTTTTATTGAGGCTTTGTTATCCTTGAAGGAATGTCGGCCATTACTATTTGAAAAATGGATTTCGATGGTAATGACCTGAATTTGGGCCTTTTTCCTCTGTTTCGAGTTACACTTGTGTGTTGTTGCTGGGTTTTTGGCAAAATGAGGGGTTTCAGTTGGAAGGATATTCTTGCATATGTAATTGAGAAAAAAGGAAAATTAGTGGGAGTTTTATTGTGGTTGGAAATTTGGATTCTGTTGTTATTTACATTGTGGAGATTTTGTTCAGTTTGGGGCTTTGGAGTCGAGCTATATTTTGGAGCTTGACTTGAATTTTTTTCTCCATCTACTGAGTTTTGAGGTAGGGGGCCTCTCTCTTAAACCCTATCTTATTCCTGTTATGTTTGGATTTGTAGTTTTTGTATGTTAAAATATGTTGTATGAGGTTTTATATCAACACCTAGGTGTGGGCGTAAGCAAAGTTCGAAAGTGAAGCTGTTGAGTTGTGTTTATTTGCATACTTGGATGTGGGTATTTGAAAATGTTATTTGCAGTAGAATGTTGGTTTATGCTATGGAAATGTGTAATGTTAAGGTTGCGGCTTCCATAAGAGCCAATTTCAGGGTGTTTAAGTTTTCAGTAGATGTATTAGATGATATATGGTTAACTTCAATATCAAACTATAAAGTATATGCTGAACTTAAAAATTTGTTGTTAAGTTATGTTTTTATTTATAGTTGGGTGTTGATATTTTTAGATTCTATGTTGCGCCTAGGAGGTGTATTATATTGTATTGTATTGTATTGTGGTAATGTGATTGGGTTGTGGGTGTCGGCTTCTGTTAAGTTCGAATCCAGCAAGTTTGTTACTTTGTGGTTTTCATGGCATTTGAATAGTTGAACCCTAAAATGTAGTTTAATGGTCAAACCACAACATAAATTTGTAACAGTCATTTGATCAAATAGTCATCAAAATATATGGTATGAAACTCGAATTTAGCTATTTTCGATGGTTGCTATCATAGTGTTAATGTTAATTTGTTTGACTGACATCAGTCGATACCATGGAATTACTTTGGAGTTTGAATTACGTGTCATCTATATTGAGTGATCATTTGAAGTTTGGGAATTTAGTAATTTGTTGTTTTGATGTCAGTCGAGACATTTTGACAAACAGTTAGGTGGAAACTTGTAGTATGCAGTAAACATTTTTGCAACAACAAAGTTACTTATTATCAATAGGAAATAGGTTATTAGGACTTCAAGATTCATTAGCTGATGTTTAATTATTAAACGTGATTAGTTTCAAACTGTATGATGGCTGTTAATAAAGTAGTTAATGATTATTTCTTTTTGGCGAGATGGATAATCTAGTAAATAGTTTGTGTACAGTCTTAATACATAACTAAGTTTAATTTTGATAACTTAAATCTATCACAATTAGTTTTAAACTGTATTGAACTAGAGGAATAGCTGTATATCATGTGAACATATACTTTGTTTTGAGTAGACATTTCAAGTTCTATTTGTCATAGAGAATTTAGATATCTTATGTGTTTGAATAAAGTTGAACTTAATTTTTTTGAGTTTAAATTTAAGATAAATGATTGTTTAGCACTATTAATCCAGTTATGTATGTTTGAAAATATTTTTATTAAATTAAACAGTTGTTATATGAATGCTGTGGGGAAGTTAATATAAGGTGCAGTATGTGATATTCTTTTAATGAAGTTAGATTGGCAGGGGATATATTAATGCCATTTTATACTATGCTGAATGGATATGAAATATCACTCATGTAAAAATCATTTGAATATGAAATGAAATTATTTTTATAACGATGTTTTTCTTTCTTTTCATTATTAAATTAAAGATTTTTCTTAATGAAAAGTTGGACTAAGGATGTATTTTAGATTATAGATAGAAATGAAAGTTGTTTCAAGTAATGGGACAGATTTTATATGTATGTTTAATTATATCTTATTTTAAGCAAGAATATCATAGGAATTTTGATTGGTTACTTTGGTCATTTCGAAGTTAGATGTAGGTGATTATGATAGCACGAAGTTAATTGTATGGTTTTAAGATTAGGTAAGTATTGTTAAACTGAGATAACAGTTTAATTGTATTTGCATGATCTTAATGTTGTAGGTTATGTTTCTGTTGTTATGATTATCTATATTTTCCTTGAAACTTGGCAGAATAAGATGAATTAAAAATAGATTAAAGGATGTAGTATCATGTTGTAAACTGATGTTAGATCTATTGCATGTACATTCTCTTGTAATTCTGTTTGATGTGTATTTTAAGGATAGCTGTGATGAATGTATATCGAGGTGGCTGAATTTGTTTTACCTTATCCAGTTAATTAATTCAGTGATAACCTTAAAATAAAATAGTGGATGAATTACATAAAAAGATAATTAGCCTTACCTATGATTTAACCTATATGGTTAAGTACGGAGAAAAGGGATATCTCTATTCTGTCGTTGACAAGTATAATAGAGATTTCCGTTATGTGTTGACTTTGGGCATACCATACATGGATGTAGAATCTTAGAGCTATAATGATGACACCTCAGTATATATATGATTCATTTACGGGTTATTCTTAGTCTGAGTTTAATTTTGCATTTTTAAGTAAATGTTACTTCTTGCATATTAATTATGGAACTGCACAATGTTAAGTGAATCAGACATTTGCATTATGATTATGTATATGTTTAAGTTTAATGTGTATGCAGGTGGATTACGCTTTTCTATTCAGTATGTATTGAGCCCCCTTCTTTGTGTTGTGTTGTACTTCTGTGTGTATTTACAGGTGCTTCGAGTTGATTAACATTTAGCTTAAGGATGAATACTGAAGTTACTTCTTATAGCAGAAATTGTATCTTGTAGAGCCCATATGATGGACATTAGTGTTAAAGAAAAGATGTTGTACTTCATTATTGTACTAAACTCTATGTGTATTCATAGTATAGTAGAAATGTACTTGGATGATATCATATGTACTAAGGTAGTAATAAGTTGATTTAATAAATAAAAAAATTATTGCATTTATGGAATTGTATTTTGTTTTTAGATTCTTTCGGTTATGTCTTGTGTGGCATTACATTTGGTATCCATCACTAGATTATTAATTTCACCGATGTTATCACAATATATAACCATTGCATCCTTGATCTCTATCATCATACCATCCAATAGTTGTTTGAACCAAACAATGTTAGAATAATTAACTACTAATACCACATATTCTACCTATGTTGTGGACTAAGAAATACAATTTTATTTTTGGCTTGTCCAAGACACTAGTATTTTATCAAGAAACAATGTTCAACTACTACTGTTGTTTCTATCATCAACACTTCCTACCCAATCAACATTTGTGAATAAATTTAATCTAAATTACCTCCTTCTTTGTACCATTAACCATAGTCTTTAGTACCTTTTAGATATCTCATGATTCTTTTGATTGCCATCATGTCACTTTCTTTGGGATTTGTTGACAATTTTGCTACCATACTGATTACTAATGTAATATAAGACCTTGCATGCACTACATACTATGATTTTTCAATCATTAATTTGTATGTGGTCTGATGTACCTTTCTTGAATCATTATTTTTTGAAAGATTATGTCCAGTAAACATAAGAATTTCATTTAGTATTGAGTCTTCCATTCCAAACTTCTTTAGCATCTCCTTGATATATTTAGATTGAGTAATGTAGATACCATCTTTCTTCTACTAGATTCGTAATCCAACAAAGAATCTTATCTCTCCAAACATAGAAATTTCAATACTCATTTTTTCCAAAAATGTCTTTCAAAGATTATATTTTCCTATAAATAAAGTGTTATTCATGAATATTTCTACCAACACAATCTTCTTGTTTGGACTTTTTTGATATACAGACTATTGTTATCATATTTTCTTTGAAATCCAAGCTTTATCAAGTAGTTAGGAAGTATTTCATACGAACCCCTTGGAGTTTTCTTGAGACCATATCTCTTTTCTTGGAATCTACAAAACATTCAGGTTATTTTATTTTGACTTCTTCATAAAGAATTCCATTCAAGAATGCAGATTCTACATTCATTTGATAAACCTTAAATACTCTATAAGATCCATATGCTAGTAATGTTCTAACACCTTCTAATCTTTCAAAAGTAGAAAAAGTTTCACCATAATCAATATGTTCTTCTTGAGAAAAACCTTTACATACTAACCTTTCTTTGTTTGTGGAAACTTCTCCATCTTCATTTACCTTATTTTCGAATACTCACTTTGTGCCAATTATATTTTTATCCTTGGGTTTGGGAACAAGAGTCCAAGTTTTTTTCTTATCTATCTATTATATTTCCTCATTCATTTCTGCAATCTAAATTTCATTATAGAAAGCATCTTTAACATTTCTAGGTTCAAATTTAGCAAGTGAACATCTACCTTTCAATTTGTTCCTTATCACCCCAATGATCTGATTAGGTATATGATGCTTTCTAACATATCTTGCTAACATGGTAATTTAGATTTGGAGTATTTTTCATTGATTTATTTATTGTCTTCTGTATCAAGATCAGGTCCCACTATCTATCACTCAAGTCCATCAAATTCAATTTTCTCTAGCAACAACATGGTAGCTTTTGACTTTGACTCAAGTCCTTGAGACTATAACTCAAATTGCACTGATTGCAACTCATTAACTCTTATAAATTTTGAGGACTCATGAGGTGAGGCCTTGTAATGTTAGATATATTTGGAAAATATTAGGTTCATAGTAAACAAATCTTCTATAATCCTCAGGTTCTTTGCTGCTTTCTTCATCACTCTTTTGTACAAACTCATCAATTTTCACATCTAGAATTTCTATGATTTATAAGTAGAAAAATTGAAATAATTGTATGCTTTGCTTCTAGAGGAGTGTCTTAGGAATGTGCCTTCATCATCTTTGACATCAAATTTAGCTTTCCTAGATTCCTTCAAGATAAAGCATTTTCTACGAAATACTTTCAAGTACCTTATATTATTTTTGTAGCCATACCATGGTTCATAAAGAGTTTGATTTGAGTTTTTTTTTAAACCATAATTAGTTCAAGGTATGCATGACAACACTAATTTTACCTCCTTCCAATATTTGATTACAACATTCTTTTCTATCATCAATGTTCTTGCACAATCCATGATGGATCTATTCCTTCTTTCAACTATACCATTCTACTGAGATGTACCAGTTGTTGATACCAATCTCTTAATTCCATTTTAATGCATAATTAATTAAACTCAATTGAAATGAATTCATCACCTCTTTCTAATCTCAAATATTCCAGCTTCTTTCAAGTTTCTTTTCTACTCTTGCCAGATACAAATTAATTTTTTGAAAAGCTTAAGATTTTTCTTTTAGATACATTACACTCATCATTCTAGAATAATCATCAACAAACAAAATCAAAAACTTGTCTCCATTACAACTCTCTATCACAATAGGTCCACATAATTCTATATGTACAAGCTCTAATACTTCATTAGAATGATAGTTTTTCCTTTTGAAACTAGTTTTTCCCATCTTACCAATTTGATAGTTTTTTCATAGACCCCTATCAAGTTTCCTCAAGCTAGGAATCAATCTTACTCTTCTAATTTTTCTAATCTTGACTAGGTTATCAAAGTTTACATGACACAATATTTTGTGCCATAACCAGCTTTCTTCTACTTGAGCAATAAAACATGAAATTTCATTGAGATTTAGATAGAATAGCTTACCTTTTGTTTATTTTCCAGATTCAGCCAAATTTTCTTTTTTATCTAGCAGTTTGGCCTTCCCATTCATGAATTCTACCTTGAATCTGATGTTATTCGACTATGCCACACATATTAGATTATACTTTAGTCATTCAACCCAATAAGAGTTGTCACATCTAATTTTATTGGGTAGTAAGATATATACGTTTCCTCTTATGCAACAAGGTTCATTGTTTCCAAATCTCACACTACCACCATCATGATGTTCCATGTGCTCCAACTTTGTTTTTTCTACAATTATATGATTTGAGTATCCACCATCAATAATCCATGTATCATTTTTCTAACATGAGAGATAAGTGTCATTTTATCTCCTTAATCAACAGAATTATCTTTTACAACAATATATACCAATTCATCCTTACAATTATTAGAATCTTTATCCATAAAACAAGATTCCTTATGTAACACCCCACCAAGGGATCCAAAAGAATTAACCTAAAGTTTTACAAACTTTGCCAAACATTTTTAAAAAAAAAACATTACTAAATCATTACTAAATCTAACAACTACCACAATCACCTGGAAGAATAATGCAATGTCTAAAGTCCATAATATACACATGTAAAATGGAGATACATCATCCACATTGAATTAATGATACAAGTACAACCAAGTAAATAAAAACATCACATACATGATACATCCATCCAACATAAAAGATATAACATCCATTGTAGAAGATAAAAAAAATCTAAGTGTGTGGTTCTTTGCAACCATCAATAGCATCATTAGACCATCGTGGGCCGTAGTCATCCTCCGCGCGTAACATCCCAAGTCACCTAAGAGATCATCAGTACTATAGTAATAGGGACGTCACTCCTAGACATACTACAACATATGCATATAGAAATCTAACATGCTACAACATACACATAAAGAAATATAACATGCTACATCATAAGCATAGAGATATCTAACATGCAAGAATAGCACATAAGATGATCATACAAAGTAGATAACATCATCTATCACGTGCTAAACATCAATGTAAAGAATTATACCAGTAAGTGACATCCATCATAATGATCCATAAACACGATAAAGGTAGATGCCAACAAAGAATGCACTGGAAGAGATGATCTTAAGTCACAACAGAATATCAAATCATAATTTCACATGTACTCTTAGAGTCCAGGAATCATATAAAGTATACTAACTCAAAGGGTTCCACACACAAATTGACATCTAGACCCAAAGGCACCACAACACATGCAGGAAACCTAATATGCAAGTACGAAAGTGTCATCACAAAGTCATGTAGAAGTTACCTTGATAGTTAGCTAGGACTTAGGGTCCCTACTAATCCTCATGGATTAAGCATTCTTCACACCCTAGTCTGTACTAGCACTTGAGGCATGGGTAAGAATATATAATTATCTTTTTAGGTTCATTGAATTAGTAATTAGGTGAGATGTTTTCACTTGTCAACCAATTTACAATGAGCTATCCTTGGCAACTTCTTAGGGCCTTAGCACCCATTGCAAGCCCACTTCTCGACACTACCTATAGATAACCTATCCTAAGCTCATGGATTCATAAATCAAAAAATCACCTTAGTCCTATACAAGCGACTAGAAAGAAAATACCAAAAGATAATCCACAATAAGAACATAAAATCTCCATGAGCAACATCAAATGATAATCATGATCACAAGAGTTCTCTATTGGCAACTGAAGGTATCCCTGATTAATAATAATATCTGTCAGTTCTCAATGAGTAACCATAAAGTATCTCAAAATAAATCATAATATGCATTGGTTCTCAATGAACAACCAAAATCCATCTCAAAATATATCACAACATCCATTGGTTCTCAATGAGCAACCAAACAACACCACAAGTAAATCACAATACACTTTGGTCCTCAACAAGCAACAAAAAAATATTCCAAACAATATTGATCAAAGACTTCCAAAATGGTCAAGTCAAACATGTCACAACATGACATCATCAAGATCAAAATAAACACTTTAGTCCCATCATGGCAACTAGAAAGTAAACCAAGACAACTGATCGATGACTAAAAAATAGTTAGGTTAAGTGTCTCATACACATACACCTCAACTTCACACATGACGATTGATTAACATCAATGAATAGTAAATACAACCATCTCATTAATCATACCATCACATAACCATGGTTGGGTTATAAAATGATTGAGACTCAATAACATCTAGACGCCATCACATCTCATAACCCTTGAGCCTCTGGTAGATGTCCTATAACTGGTCAACTCTCTAGGACCACCCAAAACCCCAAAATAGATAGCATATAGAAGCAAAATATAGATACATGTTTTAATTTTCTTACAAAATCACATGCAATGTGGGGTAAGTATCCAAAGGAAACACATATGATATTAAACCACCTAATTAGTCATCATCAACCTCTGGAAACACTAAATAATCATCAATATCTGGAAACAATGAGTAATCATCAATCTATGAAAATAGTAAGTAATCATCAATATGCCTACATGAAATATAGAGTGCCAAATTATCTCATCATGTAACAAACTAAAGATGAAACAATTGTATCAATTTAAACTCCATTGTATAACTATATCAATGACTCAATGATTATCAATTCATTAAAGTTCTCATTTTTATATAGGGACCAGCTTGTGTCTATATAGAGTGAAATGATTATTAGGGTTTGTTATCAAACAAGAAAACTACCTTTCACCCTCTAGATAATTTCGTACATATAACTACATAATTAAGGTTCAACCCCCCATGATATTTGAAGTCCAACTTTCCAAGATCAATTAAGATAAATGTTTGAACTACATAAGTCATTATAATTAATAATCTCTCAATGAATAAATTTCTTTTTAGTAAAAGCCATTAACATTATGAGTTAATCTTCCAATAAATACTTTCCTCTTAATTCATCACCAACACATCTTATCCATTTAAGTTATTGACAAACAATCAATTATACTTCTTCTGTTATTAACTAACCTTAATTTAATTAAATTAGACTAGTTAATAAAGCATATAAAATTAATGCATAATAAGATGATTTCAATTTCCATATAAACTTTCGAGTCAATAAGAGTTGCCATTGTGTTCTCACTCTTGTTCATTTAATAAGTCATAACATGGCTTGAAAGTAAATATTAGTATTTGACTATTGATCCAAACCTAAACTGAAATCCTTTAATAAAAACTTAATTGAGAACTCACTAAATTATATCATAATTCGAACCTCTCAATTAAATTATTATAAATAATAATTTAATTAAATAATTTAATTAAACACCATTCAAATGGTTAATAATAACCCACATTGCTTTAATTAAAACTTATAACTCCTTAAAGAAAAAATAGTATTTAATACTTCATATTCAGTAATTACAATTTCTGAAGGAAAAACAAATATTATTTAATAATTAATATTTAATATTAATTATTAAATGATAATCATACATTGCTATTTTATAAGTTAAAACTTATTAATGTTGAATAACAATAATGTATTCTAGGTAACATATAATAGTTTTAATATCATTTAATAGATTACTACAACCCTACATGATAGTGCAGTTGAGTCTTATTAATCGAGCTTGAGAGACATCTTAAGAAGATACCCCGTATCTACATAGTGTACTGAATCATACGCAGAAGTTTCAAAATGAATTTGTTAAAAGGGCTTTAGAGATTTCTTGTAACTAGAGCTTAAACATTGATTGGGTTGTGCAAGCAGAAAATGCCTATCTTCGGTAAGGAGAGCTTCCCACTTTCTAATTGGAAAATTATCTATTATTAAAAGAGGACACCATGAAACTTACTATATAACAATCAAAAAAATAATACAAATGGCTTTTATAGGCCATGCATAATATTAACCAAGGTTGTGGATAGAGATCATCTATCTTGACAGCACCACTAGATTCTGAATTTTCTTATCACAGTCTTGAGTTGTTTGTACCCTTGCCGTGAAAAATTATCAACGCTCCTTGTTGATTGTAAAAGGATAAAAGTCCCCATTTTGTAGGTTGCTCATGGTGTATCTCTGCATCACGAGAAGTTATAGAGCACTAATGCATAATGTCTAAGTCATCTTTACCCATTGATTCATTATGACATGCCACAACTTCAACTTCATGTTTTGCAATTGAATAGGGACTATGCCTATCAGTTTGCTATTTGATAGCCATTTGATTACTCATTCTTCCTGTGATCCTCATAATAGTATAGAATATTGTAAAGCCTTAAAAGCTCAGGTAGATGAGATAATGAACTATGTTTAAGAATGATGTATATAACTAAAGGTAGGACCAAGCATGTCATGTTTGATTGGTGAGGTCTATGCATAAATCAGAAAACAAACCCTAACTAACTATATATATATATGTTTATAACAATGAAATTATTAACAATCACCTTGCATAATTATCATATGTATGAGCGCCAGCTATTATAGCCGCTGCCAATAATAAAAATGGTCATGCGCTACTGCTATCGCTCAGCGATTGATATTGAGGAGTTTGGTGACTTTCTCTGGAGCAGTACTCTAAAATTATTGTGCTTCATAAGTTACATTGGTCAAAAGTAATGTTGATGAAATCAATCAATCCAGATTCATCGCCCACACACATAGTAGTTGGGTTTACTAGACAGGAATTACCAATTTAATTATGTCTTATTCCTTAATAAAGTGTGGTGGTATAATAGATTTTATGGCTCTGTTGTTACAGTAATCTCACGCTGATGAAGAAGACATAATGGCCTTATAAGTTCTTCATCGAGATCCACAGTAAAAGATCTCAGATCAAAAAGGAAATGGAAATACAAGATTCCAGATCCATCAGAAAAGGGAAAATAAGTATAAACACCATTTAAAGATCTACTAGCTTTGCACTTCATCAGTGCGGCTGATTATCCAAAGGTTAAACAAGTTGTTTGGGCTCCTTCATTCATACCCTACCATGATAGCAGTCTTGTAATTTTCTAGTCTTAATTGATATACAATACCATTGTTATTAATGTTCTAAGAGTCTGCTTAACTGTACTAACGGTAAATACAATCGCACATTTGACTCAAGAAAATTTCCGAGTTAAAACTTGATACTACTCGACTCGTGCAAAGTGATTCAGTAGGAAATTTAATATGCTATAAGGAAAAAATTTAATTTACACTTGGAAGTTGTGGTTCTAAGAGAATATAATGATCAATAAGGTAGGGTTACAATAAATCTCATTCCCATAGTCAATCGAGATGCGTGAATGTTACAGATCAATCACAGAATCAGCGACATAAAGTTTCATCAGTTCGAGGGTCTAAATCAACGGAAACAACATTCTCATTGTACATATGTATAGTTTGAATAGATGGGCAATCAAACAATCATGATTAAAGAATTAGGTTCTGAACCTAGCTAGAATATGTGGAGCTTCCAAAATGGTTTAAACCCTGGCCCCGCAAATGCCTTACTCTTTTAATTTCGTGATTTTAACTTAATGATTCAAATTTAACCATGGATCATTTACTGCAATACTGTGAATGCAAGCAACCACTCCTATTCTGAAATAGATTGTTTCAATCTCTATGATAATGTGGCTAAAAGTATGATGTCGTATTCAAACAGTCTTTTAGTAGATATGAATAGAACAGGAAGAGAGAGAGAGTATGGTATATGCAGAATGGTCATGAGTACTTAGCTGGACTCTTATGCTGATCCACTACACCTTCGAAGTCCATAGGTAAGCCCCCTCCTTCTCCATCAATCACAATTCCTCTAGCAATTGAACCTCCTCCCCGAGTCGCTAGGAGTGCTCCCAGATAAAGGCCTCACAAGAAGCCTCTAGAATATCTCTAGAAACAACTAGGAGATTAAGATAAGCGTGGACAACTAAGCACAAGACTTATCCATCCACCCTATGCTTAATTGGCATTCAAACTCCCATGTTGGAGATATCTTGTGTGCACATACTCCTAGGTGAATATTATTAAAATAATATGCATTAATTTACTAATAATCACTTGACCCCTTTAAATTTAAATTATAATTCCTTTCCAGTTTTAAAGTTTATTTTTGAAACTTAATTGATAATTACTTATTAACTTAAAAAATAATATTATCTAGTCATTTATTTAAAAATGAGCTCCAAACGTATTATTAATAAATTAAATAAATTTTATCTCGTTCCAACTTTAGACTTATAACTTTCCTCTTCAAATAAATTCTTGTTACTTAATTTTCTTTTATTTAATTGATTTTCCAATTAATTAAATAAATGCAAATATTAAAATACCCTTTTAATTTTCTATTAAATTAAGTCCTTAATTAAATCTTTTAATTAGACTTAGTTAATAGAAAATACACCAAGAAGAGTTTGGCAACGATAACAAAAATGCGACCAAGGGGTAGGCACTACACGTTACCTTTTTCCTTGTAGTCCTTGTAGTTTTTTAATTTATTCTTGCATTTGAACTTATTTCTTTTCTTTTCATCCTTTTCTTTTTTGTTTGGGCACCTTGCAACAATGTTAACAACTTATTTACAAGAAAAATATATTAGAGGAATCTTACCTTTGTACTTTCCTCTACCTTTGGAATATTTCCTTGCAAGTAGGGCTTCAACAACTTCAAGATCACTATCTAAACTTTCTTCTTCTTATTCACTTTTTGATTTATTGGCTTTTGATTTCTCACCCCTTTTCTTGAGTGAAAGGTTGAATTCAAATTAAGACTCAATACCTTTGGAACTAGGGACATAGTTATCATAGTTATCCAACTGAAAAGATGTTAGTTTTTCAACTGGAGCATCCAAAGTTATTTTTTGGTTTCAATCACAAGTCATTTCTTGAATAATAGACACTCTAAGTGCATAAATAGGAATAAGGGTTTTGAGTTCATTTCTTACAACTATTTTGTCATTGATATCTCCTCTAGATGCTTTTATTGTGCTTGCACTTGCTTTAATTTTCTCAACATATTTTGGAATGTCTCAATCTTCTCACATCTTCATTTGACCAAAATATCCTCTAAGACTTTTAACTTTAGCTCTTTGAACATTCTCATCTCCTTCATAGATGACTTTTAGTTTGATCCTAATTTAATAAGCTTTAGAGAAACTTTTCACATCAGCAAATTCAACATAATTCAGAGCAATATCAATGTCAATGGTCATGATGATTTATTTTTTATTTTCAACAATATCTTCAACTAATTATATTCTAGTAGGAGTCTTGTATTCACTATAAAGATATTTACAACCTAAATCATTAATAGTTTCCAAATGTAACCTCATAAGTCCTTGCCATGATAATAAGTTGTCTCAGTTGAACTTGGGAATATCTCTTCTATAAGACACCTTGATCTTTATCTTTGGTCCTTAAAACCTTCATTGCAAGCACAAAAAGCTCTTATACCAATCGTTGGAAATAAAAGAGGAGTCGAAGAGCGGAGGGGTGAATCCATTACCACAAAAATAAATCTCAGATCCCTTAGATGTCAATATAAATCAAAAGTGAACTCTATTGAAACTTTGTTAACACATAAGAAAAATGTTGTAACTTGGTAAACACTAAAATATCTCAGCAAATATTTGACATGAAAATCTTAATATATTATCCATCATCAATATTACTTGAACTTAGTTGAAAATACATAAGAGAAATAGCATGAAGACAATATTTTAATGTGAAAAATCAAATTTGAAAAAAAAACACCGATTGCAACTAGTTATTGATTTTCGCTCTTCTAAAGTAAGCATTGTTAGGACCCAACCCTATTAAAGGTTAAAAAACACACTCTTAGGTGACACCCTATTAGAGGATTTAATCACCCTATTAGGAGTGGCCTTTTTAAATGTCTTTAGACAATTCAATAGAAATACCACCTTGTTACAACATTTACAAATGGTTGTTAAGACAATTCTATGAAGAAATTTAGATCACTACTACAATGGTTATAGAGTAACAATGACATGAGCTAATTTATGATGCAAATGAATTACTTATTACAAATATCAATTATGGCTTTTATACTTGATCTTTCCCCTTATCAAATTTATCTTTGCATCTCAATAAGGATATTGTGCTTATCCTTCTAATTTTCTTTCTCTAATCATCATTAAATCTTTAGTCATTTCCACAAATTCAATCCTTAATTTGAGCTTATATTTAAATCTTACACATTGTAAAGTTTTCTTGAATACAACTTAGAATAATTAATATTTGTCTTCTTAGTCATCTAGAACAAACAAACAAGTCAATTGAACTCAATATGAAAAAACAAGAATATCCTTCATTAGCCGACCCTGCCCAGTAGATACTAACTCAAAGAGATTTTCTTGTGTTAGCCTAGTGAACTCAATTAGTACTACATATTCACAAAATTTATTTGGTAACCAAGTGATCTTACTTAACACTATATCTATCTAGCATTTCCTTTATTGACCGAGTGAGCTCAATTAACACTCAACTTCCGCAAGCTTTCCTTTATCACCCGAGTGAACCTAGTGGACACTATTCTCTAAACTAGGAGAACCTTAGATTGCTTGGTAGACTCAAGAAATTATCTTTAATTCCCAAGTGAGCTCGACTATGCTCACTGGAAATGATATGATATTTTGTGTAAAATCAAAGAAAATATACAATTAATCAATTGTATCGAACACTTCAGACTAAAATCAATTTTTTGAAAAGTATGGTTTTTGATGTCATTACCAAAATTGAGTTTGGTGTTATGATATCTATCCTCTATAATTTACAAAGAAAAATCTTAGAGAATATGTTCTATTGGGTGCTCATGGGTGAAAAAGAGATCAATAAAATTGGTTTTGAGATCAAGGCTAAACAGTAGGAGGATCATGGCTTAACGAATTTGAGAAACTAGACTAAAGACATGAACAACCTTGTTAAAGAATTGGAAGATATAAAGAAAATGTACCAATAGGTGAATGATTCAATTAGTTTCTTTGTTTTTTGGTTCTAGTTTGTTGTTAGAGTTCAAAAAATTTAGTTTATTTAATTATGCTCTGTTTTAATTTAATAGTATATGAATATCTGTATCAACAATATGTACTTCTTGATAGGTGTTTAGTTCAAATTATGTTTCTAGTATAACTACTTATTCAATATGGAGGTTTATGATCATATTAGTTTAGATATCAACTATTGGAAATATAAGAGGAGTAATTAAGAGGGGAGGAAAAAATTAGTTACTGCTAAAATAAATCCTAGATCCCTTGGATGACAATACAAATAAAAGCACACACTTTTCTAAAACTAAATTCCTACAGACATTTTGTTAATACAGAGGCAATCCATCAAAACTAGCAATTTACTCTCACTTGACAAGTACTGAAATATTAACTGAAACTCAGTAAATAATAAACATGCAAATCTTAAGATATTGAGTGTGATTAACCTTAATGAACTTAGTTTCATACACATAAAATAAATTAAATGAACACAAGTCACACCAAGATTTAACATCAAAACACAATTTGGGAAAAAAGACCAATTACAACTAGTTAACATTTCTTACTCTTCTAAAGAGAGTCATATTAGGAGCCAACCCTATTAAAGGTTACAAAACACATTGTTAGGTGTGACCTTGTTAAAGGATTTAAGAACTCTATTAGGAGTGGCATTATTAGAGGTCTTTAGACACTTCAAACTAGAAATGCCACCTTATGAGAGGATTCACAAATAGCTACTAGACAAACATTGTTAAGAGATTTGAGTCACTACTACAAGGGGTAGAGAAGAATAATAACTTGAGCTAAGTGTTGATACAACTATCTTAGCTGATTTAGATCTCAATTTTGGCTTGAATTATTGATCCTTATTGATCAGATTAATCTTTGGAGCCCAACAAGGATATTCTTCTTATCCTTCCAATTTGCTTCTATTAAGAATCTTCTTATATTTCACACATTCAATCCTCAACTTGACCTTATACATATATCATATACATTGTCAAGTCAGCTTGAATACAACTTAAAAAAATTAATATTCATCTGAACAATCAGTTAGAACTAAGAAACAAATAGATTAAATTCAACATGCGAAAACTAGAAAATCCTTTGGTAGCTGACCCAACTCAGTAGACACTAACTCTTAAATGATTTTTGTGTATTAAGAAAATGAGCTCGGTTAACACTTCAATTTCATAAACTTCCTTTGGTAATAAGTGAACTCAGTTAACATTGGTTCCATGCCAACTTTTCTATGTTAATTGAGTGAGCTTGGTCAACACTAGACTTGTACAAAACTTCTCTTTGGTTTCTAAATGAACTCAATAGACACTATCTTTTAGACTTGGTAAACACTATAATTCTAGAAAGACACAGGAAACTATTTTCTTCTCTAAAGTGATCTTGATATATAGTGATTGGTAAAGAGATGACCATGTTTGTAACGTTAAAGACAACATACAATTGATCAATTATTTTCCACAATCTCCCTCTTTAGCATTAATGGCAACACATCATGTCATATTATAATGAAATTTTAGAACTCCCTCTATCAGTGTGAGGTCCCTCTTACATCAATCTCTTTCTTTGATTTCAGTTTCTCCTCTCTGATCGAAAACTTTCAAAGTTTTCTCTTCATCAAACTTTTCCTATTTGACATCTTAAAACATTCATAAAATAGAAACTACCCTTTTACAAAATTTCATGATATGACAAAAAAAATCTCCCTCTTTGGTGTCTTATGCCAAGACAATCTCCAATGGATTACAATATACCTAACGTATAGATTCATATGTAACCTAACCTTTCATTACTACATCATATTGATTGATCATTATTAATACTTAATTTATGCATCACTAAATCTTGTTTAGTGAGCTTTAGATAGGGAATAAGCCATATCTCACTTCTTTGATAGAAAAATGCATCCTTAGGTAATGGCTTGGTGAATATGTCTAAAATTTGTTCTTTAGTATTCACATATTGCAATCTCACCTCTTTTTCTTGTACCAATTCTATCTAAAAGTGATATTATCACAATGTTCTTGGTCTTGGTATACATCATAAGATTTTTTCATATATTAAGTGCATTCGTGTTATCACAAAAGAAATCAATTAGATTCTTGATTTATACCTTTATACCTACCAATAATTTCTTAAACCAAAAAACACTTGAACAACTGATTGTTGACGTAACATATTCTACCTCTCTTGTTGACTGGCAGATGTAATTTTGATTCTTACTTTTCCAAGACACTAGTCTCTTACCAAGAAAGAATGATCCACCGCTATTTCTCTTCCTATCATCAATACTTCCTTCCCAATCTGCATCAGTTAAGGCTTTCAAATTAAAGTTTCTCCTTTCTTTTAACATAATCCATAATCTTTAGTACCTTCTAAATACCTCATAATTATTTTTACTACCAACATATGATTTTATTTAGGATTATCTGAAAATGTTGCCATCATACCAATTGTTAGAGAAATATCAGGTGTTTTATGTAGTGCATACTAAAGTTTTCCAATCATTAATCTATATGTCATCTAATCTACCTCCTAGAATCATCATTTTTGGAAAGCTTATGATGAATAGCCATAGGTGTTCCAACTGGTCTAGAATCCTCCATTCCAAACGTCTTCAGTATCACCTTGATATACTTAGATTGAGTAATGTAAATACAATCTTTCTTCTGTTGAATATGCAAGACAACAAAGAATTTGATCTCTCCAAAAATTGAAATCTAAAATTCCTTACTTATTTATTCATAAAAATATTTATACAAGTCATCATGACAAGTAAACAATATATCATCTACAAATATTTCTTCTAGTAATATCTTATTTTCTAGTCCTTCCTCGATGTATAGAGTTTTATTATCACTTGTGATTTGAAAACCAATCTTTATCAAATAACTATGAAGTGCTTCATACCAAGCTCTAGGAGGTTTTTTGAGACCCTATAATTCTTTGTGTAGCTTACAAACTGTATCCTTTTTGCTAGGATTTACAAAACCTTCAAGTTGCACAATATAGCCTTCTTCTTCTTAAATTTCATTCAAGAATGAAAATTTCACATCCATCTTATACACTTTGAATCCTTTATGTCCAACTTAAGGAAACAGAGTCCTGAAACCTTCTAATATTGCAACAAGAGTAAACATTTCATGATAATCAATACCTTCCTCTTGAGAATTACCTTTGCATACAAACCTTGCTTTGTTACTTGAAATTTATCCATCTTCATTTAACTTATTTTTCAATACCCATTTTATGCCAATTACATTCTTATCCTTGGGTCTAAGACCAAGAGTCCAAGTCTTATTCCTATGTATTTTTTGCATATTTTCATTCATTTCTTCAATCCAACTTTTATTTTCCAAAGCGTCTTTAATAGTTCTAGGTTCAAATTTAGTAAGAAAACATGTACCTTTCAATTTTTTCCTTGTCATTGTACCTTCTGATTTGTCTCCAATTAATTACTCGGGTGCATGGTGCCTTTTAATATATCTTTCATGTATAGGTTCCTTCCTTCTTAGTTAACTTAGTTTATCATGATCTATTGAATCATGCTTGGGTCCCACTATCTATGAATTAGGTCCTTGTGACTCTGACTTGGGATGCACTGGTTGCAACTCTATTGATTTTGAGGGTGAGTCAAGTCCTTCAGACTATGACTTGGGTTTCAATAGTTGCAACTCAAGTGCTTTTGGAAATTTTGGGGACTCGGGAGTTGAAGTCAATTGACTTCCAATTGTATCAGGCAATGTATTAGGTTCAAAGTAAACAATTTTTTTGTATTTCTCATATTTTTTGTTGCTGTCTTCTTCACTCTTTTTTTTAAACTCATCAATCTTCACATGTGTACTTTCTATGATCTCATGAGTAGTTATATTTAAACATTTTTATGATTTACTTTTGCTGGAGTACCCTACAAATATGCCTCAATCACTCTTGACATCAAATTTACCTTTCCTAGACTCCTTCAAGATATAACATTTGGTACCAAATAATTTCAAGTAACTTACATGGGGTTTATATCCATACCATAGTTCATAAGGAGTCTTATTAGATTCTTTCTTCAACTGTATTCTATTTAAGGTATGGACTATTGTATTGATTTCTTCCTTTTAATATTTGATTGCAACATTATTTTCTATCATCAAGGTTCTTGCACAATCCATAATGGATCTATTTCTTCTTTCTACTTTACCATTTTGGTGAGATGTACTAGGGGCTAATACTTGTATTTTAACTCCTTTCTCAATGCAAAATTCAGTAAATTTATTTGAGATGATTTTTCATCCTCAATTTGACCTTAAACACTTTAGTTTCTTTTCTATTTATTTCTCAACTCTAGCTAGAGATTATTGTAAATATAAAAGGAGTAACTGAGAGGGGAGAGGTGAATCACTTACTACTAAAATAAATCCATGATGACTTAGATGTTAGTGTATAACATAATCTTCAATGAAAATACTAGTGCTTGATAAATACACAAGCACTCATTTTTTACTAGCACATGTTGTAACTTGGTAAACACTGAAATTACAAAAGTAATTTGAAAAATGAAAATATTAATATATTATTTATGATTATACTCACTTAACTTATTCATATACACATGAAATAAATAGCATGAACATAAGAAAAACCAAGATTTAAAATGGAAATCGAATTTGGGAAAAACCACCAGTTGCAACTAGTTGCTAATTTTCACTCTTCTGATGTGATCCCTATTACGAACCATCCCTATTAAAGGTTTCAAAACACATTTTTAGGTGTAATACTACTAGAGAATTTAATCACCCTATTAGTAGTGGCCTTATCAGTGGTATTTAGGAACTTCAATCTAGAAATGCCACCTTGTTAGAGGATTTGCAAATAGTTCTTAAGAAAACCCTATTAAGAGATTTAGATCACTGCTACAATGGTTAGAGAGTAACAATAAGATGACCTTATTTTTGGTATAATTTTTTGATTACAAATCTCAATGTTTTTCTTGTATACTTGATTCTTTCTGACTAAATGTGTCTTTGCAACTCAGCAAGGATATTCTACTTATCCTTCTAATTCACTTCCTCTAAGAATCTTCAAATCTTTTATTACTTGCACATATTCAATCCTCAAGTTGACCTAATATTTATATCATACACATTGTCATATTGGATTGAATATAACTTAGAATAATTAATTTTTATCTCCTTAATAAGCTAGAACTAATAAATAAAACAATTGAATTAAACATGTCAAAACAAGAAAATCCTTCATTAGTCAACCCTACTCAGTAGACACTAACTCAAAAATGATTTTCCTATGTTAATGAAGTGAATTTAGTTAACAATGCATCTCCACAAAGTTATTTTGGTAACTAAGTAAGCTTGGTTAACACTGGTTCCATTTAACTTTTCCTTCATTAACTAAGTGAGCTTGATTAACACTCATCTTCTTCAATCTTTTCTTTGTCACTTGAATGAACTCGATAGACATTATATTTTGATCTAGGAAAACTCTGGAATTCTTAGTAGACATAGAAAATTATCTTTATGTCTTGAGTGAGCTCAACACATATTGATTGGTAATGAAATGCATCATTGTCTAACATCAAAGACAATACACAATTAACCAATTTTTTTCAGCAATCTCCCTCTTCGGTATTGATGGCATTGATGGAAACACAACATGTCATAATACAATGAAATTTTAGAGAAGGAATAAAGTGAGGAACATATCCTTAGTTTCAATTTGATTCTCATCCATGAGAACTCTCTCTATTAGTGTGAACTCCCTCTGGCTTCAGTTTCTCCCTATGTCTACAAACTCTACCTTTTCTATTGGAAATGATTGAAAAGATCATTAATATAAGAATGATGGAATTGAAAAAGAATGTTTTAAATCATTGTTTTTTCATTGATGCCAAACTTGATACTTGCAAGAATGAAAATTGCTTACATGATCCAAGTACTATCACTTAGTTGAATAATAAGGAGGAATTAATGAATAAGAAGAAATTAGAGCACCTAGAGAAAAGGTTGAAGTTATGTTGTTGTAATGAAGTATAAGGATCAGCTAAGACATTGATGAAAGAGTGTATTGATGACATACTCTAAGACATAGAGGATGGATACACTTAGATACAATAGAAGTGTAAGGTGTAACTAAGTCAATTTTCTAAGCTTAACTAAGTTCATCTGTGAGTGCTGAGAAAGCTACTTTAACCCAAGTAAATTCTTAGTTGGAAGCAAGAAAAATTGAAAATCTAATGTGTGCTTAGTAATCTTTAGGGGTTGAGAAATCTTCAGGTGCTGAGTAAAAGGTCTTTAGGTGCCAAGCGAAAATCTTCAAGTGTCGAGCATCAAAGAAATGTAGTGGATGCCAAGCAAAATTATTCAGGTGCCGAGCATCAGCAAAAACATAGTTGATGTCAAGTAATACAGTATTTTCTGAGCACTAGTATTTCAATAGTGCCAAGTTGCTATATTTTTTGAAAAGTCAAAGAATCATTAGATCGGAGACAATAATGTAGTTACATTGAATTTTGTGAACTATCTGGATGAAAAGGATGATGAGTTGGTGTCACAGAGTTTTATGCTAACCAATTTTAGGTGAATACACATGGATTTGACATGATGTTTCTAGAAGGAACAATTTGGATGAAAAGTAATATCATTTCTCTCCAAGCCAATTCATGTTAAGAGTGCAAAAAATTGAGCAGGAAATGTACTACAAAACTTCTTTATAAGAAGTTACAGGTCAGAGATCAGTCGAGTAGAAATTTGTGGTTAAGAAATTTGCAAGAGACAGAGTGTTGAGAAGTGTCAAGGTAAAGACATAGTAAAGAAGAACAGAGCACAAAGACTCTAATTTGATCAAGTGACCACAAGGAGATAGTTACATTGGCATAATGAGCAAATGAATCAAGGAGACAAATCTTGAAGGGTTGACAAGCTATTAGAACTGGAAGGAAGGAAAGCCAAGCAAGATTGAAGAACTAAAGTTTGATTTGAGATCTACAAGGTTTGAGTTGCAAGTAGTATCAGGTCACAACTTTCTAATGCTTTCTTACCATTGTATTAGATATTGAAATCCTATATTGATAGGTTAGCTTAACAGCTAGTTGGTGAAGCCTTTTGAGAAGGTGATTGAAAGTCCTATGGAGTTAGGTGGGCTTAACAACCTTTTGTAAATCCTTTAACGAGGTGACATTCATAGTTGAATGTTCTAAAATCTTCTACCAAGGCACACCCCTAATAGGGTGTTGAAATCCTTTGACAAAGTCACATTTAACAGTGTGTTGTAGCCTTTAACAAAGCATCACTTTAGAAGGGTGAAAAGAGAAGGTAGCATGTTACTGGCAGTTTTCCCAATTTGGGTTTCCATGTAAATCTTTTTGTTATGTGTTGATTCTATGTGTTTCATTATTGCATTTACAGTAACTTACTAAGATAAAAGGATAAAATCTTGGATGAATAGTAGCATGTATGGGCCTACTATAGTTTAGTTAAAAGTTTGAATAGGACATATTGGACCTTAAATAACTGATTCCACCCCACCCCCCCCCCCCCCCCCCCCCCCCCACCCCCCCCCAAAAAAAATAGTTATTCTAAAGAATTGTAACATCTTCAACATCTTCAAACAAAATTGTAGTGATATGACAATAAAATCTCCCTCTTTATCATCTCATGCCAAAGAAAATATTCAAAGAATATTAGTGTTATAGATAACATTGTTGGACACAATTATCCAATTATGTGTTGTTGTTGATGTTACACAAATGTCATATCAATTATCTATTAGCTTCTACTGATCTTAGTTGGTCTGCAAGATGATTTTCAATGTCTATCGAGCATTCTTGGACATTACCTTGCATACACAGTGTCTACTGAGCTCACTCGAGTGTCGTAAAAAAATGTGGCAGAAGTCAGTGTTAACCAAGCTGTCAAGGTTAGCAAACAAAAGTTAATATTTACTGAGTTCACTCAGCCACCAAAGGATTTTGTAGGGTTCATAGTATTAATCAAGCTTCTGATGGTTAATGTAGGAAATCATTTCTCGAATAGTGTTTACCAAGAAAGGTCGGCCAATGAAGGAATTTTTTTAATTTGTGGAATAAAGCTTAATTGTTTTAAGTATTATTTTCTATCAACTTTGGTAATGATTATTGGTGATAGTAACTTGTAAATGAGCTGACTTGATAATTTGAATGGTATATATGAAAGGTCAAGTTGAGAATTCTAAGTGCGAGTGTGGAAGTGAATAAATGAATGAATGAGCATGCAGGTGGATTGATGAAGCGTGAAGCAAAATTTCAAGGATGGTTAGATATCCTTGAGGAGCAGAAAAGCTATATTCAATTAGGAAGGATCTAGTGGACTAGAACAATGATCTATAATCAACAATTTTAGTTGCATCTCATTGAGGCCATTTCATTGTTACTTTCTAATCATTGGAACAATGATTCCAAAATCTCTTAATAGAGTTTTTTTAATAGCCATTTTGTAAATCCTCTAACAAGGTGATAGTTCTATTCAATTATTCTAAAGACCTCTAACAACACCACTCTTAATAGGGTGATTAAATCCTCTAACATCTTCATACCTAATAGTATGTTTTGTAACCTTTAATAGGGTTGGCTCCTAACAAGGTTCACTTCAAAAGAGTGATAATCAGTAGCTAATTACATTGGTGGTTTTTACCATATTGGGTTTCTACATTAAACCTTGTGTCTCATGTGTTCATGCTATTTTTTTAATGGTTGCATGTTAAGTTCTATTAAAGTTAAAATACACTGCATTTACTGAGTTACAACATTTTACGTATGTTTACCAAGCGATAGTAGTAAATAGATTTAATAGAAATTTAAGGGATCTATGGATTTTTTTATGTGGTAACTGATTCACCCCTCTCTCAGTTACTCCATCTATATTTCCAATAATTGGTATCAAAACTTTTGTTGCTTGTACGAAAAGGTTTCAAGTACCTAAGCTAAAGATCAAAATGTCTTAGAAGAGAGATATTCTGAGGCTTAACCAAGATAACTTTTTAGCATGGCAGGGACTGATGAGACTTTATGTGGCTTCCATTGGTGATATAGGATTGAAATACCTTGATGAAGAATATATGGCTCATATAAGCACATTATCAGTTAATTACATTGTTGAGAAGAAGAATCATAACACCATGATGATAGACATCACATTAGCCCTTAGCTATGAGGAATTTGATGAGATCAAGGACTGCAAAAGTGCTCATGAAATATGGATTGATCTAAAGGAAATCTATGGAGGTGATGACAATGTGAGGAGAGCCAAAGTAGAAAGCCTAAGAGGATAGTTTGATCAGATGAAAATGAGAGAGGATGAAAATATTATGAAATATTTTGAAAGGATCAAAGCAAGTGTTAGTGCAATCAAAACTTTTGGAGGAAAAATTGAAGAAGAAATAGTTATAAGTAAATTTCTTAGAACATTGCTTCCTATTTATGCAATTAGAGTATCTCCTATTCAAGAAAGAAGATGTGAAGAAAATCAGAAGATGACTTTGGATGCCATAGTGGGAAGATTGATAGCTTTTGAGCTAGATGATTATTATAATTATGTTCCATCTTCCAAGAACATTGAATCTACATTTGAAGCCAAACTTCCACTTATGGAGAAAGGCAAGAAAATAAAGGACATTCACTTTGAAAGTGAAGAAGAATCAAAAGAATGTTCTGACAATGATCTTGAAATTGTTGAAGGATTACTTACAAGGAAATATTCTAGAAGCAGAGAAAAAAAAAAGGTAAATTTCCCTTAATCTATTTTTCATGTGAAGAAATAGGTCATATTATGGCTAGGTGCCAAACAAGCAAAACAAGGATGGGAAGAAAGCTCACAAGTGCAATCGCAAGAAGGATTTCAAAAATCATAGATCATTCAAAGACAAAGGTAAAAAAACATGTTTTATAGCCAAAGATTCTAAGGATTTAGATAGTAGTGAAGATGAAATTGTTTATATTGTTGTAAAAGATGAATCTGATAATGCTGAAGAAGAAGATGAGGTGGCACTCATCTTTCATGTGAGCAAAAATGATACATGGATCATAGATAGTGGATGTTCACATCATATGATTGGTGAAAACAAAAGTTTAAACAATTTGAAGATTATGATGGTGGTAGTGTAAGGTTTGGAAACAACGAACCTTGTTGTATAAAAGAAATAGGTAGAATTTCTTTAACCAAAGAACTTGTATATGATAATGCATATTGGGTTGAAGGACTTAAACATAACTTGTTGAGTGTAGCACAACTAATCAACATTGGATTCAAGGTGGAGTTCATGCATGGAAAATCTATATTTTTTGATGACAAAAGAAAATTGATTGCATTAGGCAAGCAAACAAAAGATAACTTGTTTTACCTTGATCTTGGTAGGTGCTCATGTTTTATTGCTCAAGTTGAAGAAAGTTGGTTATGGCATAGAAGTTTGTGTCATGTAAATTTTGATAACATGGTTAAAATATGAAAATTCAAGAAAGTAAGAGGCATTCCTAATTTGAAGAAACTTGATGTTGGTCTATGCAAGATTTGTCAGATTGTAAGATGGGAAAGACTAGCTTTAAAAGTAAAAACTATCAATTTGAAGATATTTTGGAAATTGTTCATACTGATTTATATGGACCTATTAGAGTAGAATGTTATCCTAGAGAAAAATTCTTTATTCTTTTTGTTGAAGACTACTCTAGAATGATGACTACTATGTGCTTAAGAGAGAAGTTAGAGGCGTTTGAGAAGTTAAAATGGTATTTAGAAAGAGTGTAAAAGGAAATAGGGGAAAAATTGAAATTCTTGAGATCAAATAGAGGTGGTGAATTCATCTCCAATGAATTCAAAAACTTTTGCATTGAAAGAGGAAGGATTAGATCTATCATGGATCATGTAAGGACTCTAATGATTGAAAAGAACATTACTATCAAATACTAGAAGGAAGCTATTAGCACTATAGTTCATATCTTAAATTGAGTACAATTGAAGAAGGACTCATTCAATACCCCTTATGAGATATTGTATGCCTATAAACCTAATGTAAGTTACCTTAAAGTATTTGGAAGTAAATGTTACATTTTGAAAGAATCTAGAAAAGGAAAATTTGATGCTAAAGGTGATGAATAAATATTCTAAGGATATTCTTGCAAAAGTAAGGCATATAGATGTTTGAATTTTTCTATTCACAAAGTTATAGAAAGTACACATGTGAAAGTTGATGAGTTTGTAGAAAAGACAGAAGAAAAAAGCAAAAAGGAACCTAAAGATTACATGAGATTTGTTTTTATTAATACATTACAAGACACATCTATCAATAAGAGGACTGCATCTACTAAGCCCAACACAGCTACTGAGTTGCAAGAATTTCAAACTGATTCATAAGGATTTAAACTATATTAGATGGATATCAAATCTATGTTTCTCAATGGTATTCATGATGAAGAAGTCTACATTGAGAAACCTAAAGGCTTTATTGATCCAGACAAGAAGAACACAGTTTGCAAGTTACACAAAGCATTGTATGGTCTAAAACAAGCTCCTAGAGCATGGTATGAAAGATTACCTAACTACCTTATATAGATTGGATTTCAAAGAACTAATGATAATAGTAGTTTTTACATCAAGAAAGGACTAGATAACAAGATTGTTTTGGCAAAAAAATTTATGGATGATACTTTGTTTACAGAGAATTATGATTAATGTAAAGAGTTTTTAGAGAAAAGGAACAAATAATTTGAAATGTCCATGTTTGGAGAGATTAAATTCTTTGTTGGCCTTCAGATTCAGTAGAGCAAGAATGGTATATACATCACTCAGTCAAAATGTATCAAGGAGATACTCAAGAAATTTGGTATGGAGGACTCTAAACTAGTTGGAACTCCCATGTGTAGAGGACCAAATCTTACAAAAGATGATGATTCCAAAGAGGTAGATCAGGCCTTATATAGATCAATGATTGGAAAATTGCAGTATGTTGTTCATAAGAGGCTTGATATTACCTTAGTAGTTGGTATAGTAGCAAGATTCTCAGCAAAACCCAGAGAAAATTATATGATGGAAGTAAAAAGAATCTTGAGATACTTGAAAGGAACTAAAGATTATGGTTTGTGGTCTAAACTTGGAGAAAACCTAGATTTAAAAGTGTTTAGTGATGTTAATTGGACAAGAAACATTGATGATAGAAAGAGTACAAGTGGTGGAGCACTGTTTCTTGGCAAAAGGTTGATATCTTGGACAAGTTAAAAAGAAAATTGCACATCCCAATTGAGATCAAAGAAGTAGTTGTCATGTTCTGTGATAATACAAGTGCAATTAAGAAGAATCTAGTGATGCATTCCAAAACTAAACATATTGCTATAAAGTATCATTTTTTCAAATTGGTGTAGGAAAAGGAAATCAGATTGAAATATGTCCATACAAAAGGATGCATTCTTGTATCTAGGAGGTAAATTAGGGGTCATTCCCCTATCTAAAGCTCACTAAAATAAATTTTTAGTGATGTATCAATAGGAACCAAGTTGAAGATATTAGCTAATGTACCATAGTCAAGGAAATATTGTATATGAATTAGTACTTAAGGTACAATGATACTTATTTGGTATGTGTTGTCTTTGGCATTTGTTGTCAAAGAGGGAGAGTTTACTTTCATATCTTTCTAAAATGTGTTTGAAGGAAAGAGGGAGAGTTTACTAAGAAAGAGGGAGAGCTTATTGTCATATCGTTGTAAAATTAATTTGAGAAAGTTTTCTATTTGAAGATATGTAATTTCTTTACAAAGGGAGATTACTATAGATAAGAGAAGCTTGAGGTGTAAAATCTAAGAGGGAGAAATTTTCTATCAGAGAAAGTCTAATTTTCAAATTTCATCATGCTTTTACATGTTGTGTTGCTATCAATGCCAAAGAGGAGGGTTGTTGGATACAATTATCCAATTGTGTGATGTCTTTGATGTTACACAAATTTCATATCAGTTAATTATTAGCATCTACTGAGCCTAGTTGGTCCACAAAATGATTTTTAGTGTCTATCGAGCATTCTTGGATATTACTTTGCATAGATGGTGTCTACCGAGCTCACTCGAGTGTTATAAGAAAATGTGGTAGAAGTTAATGTTAATTGAGCTATCAAGGTTGCAAAGGAAAGTTAGTATTTACCTAGTTCACTCGGTCACCAAAAGATTTTGTAGGATTCACAGTGTTGATCGAGCTTCTGATGATTAACACAAGAAATCATTTCTTGAAAAATGTTTACCAAGAAAAGTCGACCAATGAAGGAATTTTTTAATTTGTGGAATAAAGTTTAATTTTTTTAAGTATTATTTCCAGCCGACTGTGGTAATGATTGTTGCTGACTATAACTCGTAAATGAGCGAACATGATAATCTAAATGGTATATATGAAAGGTCAAGTGTGTGAGTATGGAAGTGAATGAATGAATGAGCAAGCATGCAAGTGGATTAATTAAGTGTGAAGAAAACATTGAAGGATGGTCAGATATCCTTGAGGAGTAGCAAAGCTATATTTGATCGGGAAGGATCTAGAGGAGCAGAACATAGATCTGTAATCAAAAATTTTAGTTGTATCACATTTAGGTCATTTCATTGTTACTTTCTAATCATTGTAGCAATGATTCCAAAATCTCTTAATAGAGTTGGTTTGATAGCCATTTTGTAAATCCTCTAACAAGGTGACAGTTCTATTGAATTGTTCTAAAGACCTCTAACAAGGCCACTTCTAACAGGGTGATTAAATCTTCTCTCAAGGTCATAGCTAATAGTGTGTTTTGTAACCTTTAATAGGGTTGGCTCCTAATAGGGCTCACTTTAGAAGAGTAAAAATTAGTAGCTAGTTACATTGGTAGTTTTTCCCATATTTGGTTTCCACATTAAATCTATTGTCTCATGTGTTCATGTTATTTCTTTTATAGTTGCAAGTTATTTCTATGCATGTGAAGTTTTGTTGAGGTTAACATACACTGAATTTACTGAGTTACAACATTTTATATATGTTTAATGAGTGATAGTAGTAAATAGATTTATTAGACATCGAAGGGGTCTATGGATTTTTTTATGTGGTAACTGATTAACCCACCCCCCCTCCAGTTACTCCATCTATATTTCCAAAAAACATATATATCTAGAACAATAAAAAATAAAAATCAGCTTTAGACCTATATTTTCTCTCTTATAATGATTCAAATTTTAACTCGCCTGAAATTGATTGTTTTCATTTCCCACCACATTTTTCAAAAAAAACCTATTCTGACCAGGAGAAAAATTATACATTCTAAAAGAGGACTCTCTCTCATCTAGAACATCATATATTATTTAATTTTTTTTTATATGATTTATTATTTTTTCCTTTCTCAAAATTGACATTTTTTCAAGTGTTTACATATAATGTACTATATCTAATTAAAAAAATATGAACTCTATATGAGAACATTCTTTACTCTTGGCTCTATAAAATGGTATTTCTATTTTATTAAAAAAATAGTAAGAGTTATTGAAATGTCGCGTTTCTAAAATAATTGTATTTCTTTAGTAATTGGATATAAACTAGTATAAAACATGCATTTAATAGACATTTCCAATTGGAAAAGTGTAAGACCATATATAACTTAGCTAGCATGAATCTATCTAGATCATATGTTCGAAAACCTATATTTTTTGGATAGAAATACTCAAATTCAATTATTCTGATAAGTCAGCCTGAAAGGTTACACAACTTTTTACTTTTACCCATATAGCAATTTACTTGGTTTTGGTATGCATCACAAGATTCTTTTATTTATTAATTAAAGTAGCATTATCATAGACTATAACCATTGGTTCCTTGATTTCTATATCCATACCTACCAATATTTTCTTGAACCAAACAACATTGCAAAAATTAACTGTTGGTGACACATATTTTACCTTTGTTGTACAATAAGAATTACAATTCTACTTCTTGCTTGTCCATGACACTAGATTTTTACCAAGAGAGAATGCTCCACCATGGGTTCACTTCCTATCCAATCAATATCTGTGATGACTTTCAAATCCAATTTGTCTCCGTTTTTGTACCATAATCCATAGTCTTCAGTACACTTTAGATAGCTCATGAATTTTTTAATTTCCATCATATGATTTTCTTTAGGATTTTGTGAGAATCTTGCCACCATAACAACTACTAATGCAATTTGAGGCTTTGTGTGCACTAGATATTGATATTTTCTAATCATTGATTTGTATGTAGCCTGATTTACCTCTTCAAAATCATCATTTTTTGAAACCTTATGTCAAGTAGAAATAGGTGTTCCAACTATTCTTGAATCTTCCATTCCAAACTTCTTTAGCATCTCCTTGATATATTTTTATTGAGAAATGTAGATAGCATCTTTTATCTAATGTATCTCCAATCCAACAAAGAATTTTATCTCTCTAGGCATGGACATCTTAAATTCTTTACTCATCTCTTCTAAAACTTCCTTGCATAAAACATCATTTCCTATAAATAAAGTATCATCCACAAAGACTTTAGCCAACACAATCTTCTTTTTTGGTCCTTCTTTGATAGACATGTTATTGTTACCATTTGTTCTATAAAACCCAATTTTATCAAGTAGTTATGAATCCTTTCATACCAAGCTCTGGGAGCTTTCTTTAGACCATACAACACTTCTTCTAATTTACAAACCGTATCCCTCTTTCTAGGATCCACAAAACCTTTAGGTTGTTGTATATAAACTTCTTCTTCAAGAATTTCATTTAAGAATGTAGATTTTACATCCATTTGATAAATGTTAAATCCTTTATGTGTAGCATTACAAAGTAAAGTTCTGAGACCTTCTAATCTAGCAATAGGAAAAAAAAGTTTCAACATAATCAATACCTTATTCTTGAGAATAATATTTGCATATTAACCTTGATTTCTTTTTGGAAACTTCTTCATCTTCATTCAACATATTTCTAAAAACCCACTTTGTGGAAATTACATTTTTATTCTTAGGTCTAGGAAAAAGAGTCCAAGTCTTGTTTCTCTCTATCTATTCTATTTCTTCATTTATAGCTTCAATCCAACTTTCATTATTCAAAGCATCTTTTACTAATCTAGATTCAAATTTAGAAAGCAAACATGTACTTTTCAATTCATTTATTGTTATTGTTCCATCTGACTTGTGTTTAATGATCTGATTAGGTGCATGGTGCGTTTTGACATATTTCCTAACATAGTTACTTTGATTTTGGAATATGTTCCACTAACCTTGCCATGATCTTTTGTATCAAGCTCGAGTACCACTATCTATGACATGGGTCCATTAGACTCAATTTATTCTTTCAACATCTTGGTAGCTTCTAACTATGACTCAGGTTGTACTAGGTACAACTCAATATCTTTTAGAGATTTTAGGGACTTAGGGGTTAAGTCTCCTAACTTTCAATTTGATTTGGCACTATATCAGGTTTATAGAAGACAAACTTCCTTTATTTCTTAGGTTCTTTTATGCAAACTCATCAATTCTTATGTGTTCTTTTTATGATCTTATGAGTTGACAAATTCAAACATTTATATGCTTTGCTTCTGCAGGAGTATCCTAGGTATATGCCTTCATCACTTTTGAAATCAAATTTACCTTTCCTAGATTCCTTCAAGATATAACATTTTCTACCAAATACTTTCAAGTAATATACATTAGGTTTGTAGCCATACCGTGGCTCATAAAAAATTTGATTTGAGACTTTCTTCAAATATACTTTGTTCAAGGTATGACATGTAGTACTCATTGTTTCCTTCTAGTATTTGACTACAAGATTATTTTCTATCGTTAATGTTGTTGCAAAATCCATGATGGAGTTTTTCCTTCTTCTAGTTATACCATTCTATCATGTTGTACCCAAAACTGATACTTGTCTCTTAATTTCTGTTTCAAAGCAGAATTTATTAAACTCATTGAAACTAAATTTGCTACCTCTGTCTAATCTGAAATACTATAGATTCTTTCTAGATTATTTCTCTACTCTTTCCAAATACCACATAAATTTTTTAAATACTTTAAACTTTTCATTCAGATACATTACAATCATCTTTCTACAATAATCATCAACAAAAAAAAAAGACTTATCTCCATTTTAGCTCTTTATGTAAATAGGTCCACATAAGTCTGTATGAACTAGCTCCAAGATTTCTTTAGAATTATAGTGGTTTCTTTTGAAAATTTTCTTTCCCATCTTACCAATTTGATAAATTTTTGATAGGCCCATGTCAGGTTTCCTCAAACTAGGAATAAGTCTTACTATTTTCTTCTTTCTTATCTTGAATAGCTTATCAAAGTTCACATAACATAGCCTTTTAGGCCATAACCAACTTTCTTCTACTTGAGCAATAAAACATGAACTTTTAGTAAGATCTAGGTAGAATAGGTTACCTTTTGTTTATTTTCAAGACCCAACTAGATTTACTTTTCCATCCAATAGCTTGGCCTTCCCATCCATGAATTCTACCTTGAATCTAATGTTATTCAACCATGCAAAACTTAGAAGATTATTCTTTAGTCCTTCAACACAATAAGCATCATCACATCTAAGTTCATCAGTTAGTGAAATATAACCTTTTCCCTTTATGTTGCATGGTTCATAATTTCCAAATCTCATACTTCCACCATCATAATGTTCCATATGTTCAAACTTTTTTTTATCTCAAGTCATATGATATGAGTAGCCACTATCTATAATCCATGTATCATTTTTTCTAACATCAGAGATAAGTTCCATTTTATCTCCTACATCATCAAATTCATCTTTTACAATAATGTACACCATTTCATCATCTTCACTAGTATCTGAATCCTTAGTCATAAAGAAATATTTCTTACCTCTATCCTTGTAGGTTTTGAAGTTTTTTAAGTCCTTCTTGTCTTTACACTTGTTGTGCTTGATTTCATCTTGGTCTTCTCTATTCAGGTATCCAACTACAATGTATCCAACTTCTTCACAAGACATACAAATTAAAGGGATTTTACACTTATGCTTTTCTCTACCTCTGGGGTACCTACTTCCAAGCAATGCTTTAATGGTTTCATGATCACTATCAAAACTATCTTGCTCTTCACTTTTAGATTGTTTACTTTTAGACATTTTAGCTTTCTTCTTGAGTGATACAAAGGTGTCAAATGCATTCTCAAGATTGCTAGAACAAGGAGTATAGTTATCATTGTCATCTAGTTCAAATGCAGTAAATATTCCAACTAGAGAATCCAAAGTTATCTTTTTATTTGGATCACATCTAATCTCTTGAATAGAAAACATGCTAATTAAATAGATAGGAAGAAGGATTCTGAGTACCTTGCTTACCATTGTTACATCTTTAATTGTTCCACCAGAGGCTTTCACAGTAATGACATTGGCTTTGATTCTCTTAACATATTTTACAGTGTTTTAATCCTCTCTTATTTTCATCTAATCAAATTGAGATCTCAAGATTTCTTCCTTGACTCTGTTTATGTTATAATCACCTCCACCTAGATATTCTTTAGTTTGGTCCACAAGTCATGAGCAATCACACTTCATTTTTCCTCGCCAAACTCAACATAGTTGAGAGCTGATGCAATGTCAATCATCATGAAGTTATGGTTTTTCTTTTCAATAATCTCTTCTATGGTCAATGTTCTAGTAGGATCCTTGTAAGTATCTACCAAGTATTTCAAACCTGAATCACTAATGGTTTCCAAGTGCAACTTCATATGTTCCTTCCATGCCTAAAAGTTATCATTGTTTAGCTTGGGAATATCTCTTTTATAAGACATCTTGATCTTTAGCTTAGGTTCTGGAAACCTTTCTCTATAAGCACCGAGAATATCTAATAGCAATTGTTAGAAATATAAGAAGAGTAACTAAGAGGGGAATGGTATATAAGTTACTACTAAAAAATCCCAAATCCCTTAGATGTGAGTGCATCACATAAATTTAATTGAAATTACTAATACATGGTGAATACATAGGCACTCGATTTAAACTATCAAACATTATAACTTGGAAAACATTGAAATAACAATAGTAAGTTGGAAAATGGAAATTTTAAATATTCTCTATTATTATACTTACTTTACTTAGTTGCATGTACATTAACTAAATAGAATGAATGCAAGTGAGACCAAGATTTGATGTGGAAACCCAATTTGGGAAAAACCACCAATTAGAACTAGTTACTAATCTTTAGTCTTCTAAATTGAGTCTTGTTAGGAGTCAAGCATGTTAAAGGTTGAAAAACACACTATTAGTTGTGACTCTATTAGTGGATTTAATTACCTTATTAGGAGTGTCATTGCTAGAGGTCTTTAGATAGTTCAATCTAGAAATGCCACCTCATTAGAGGATTTACAAATAGTTGTTAAGCCAACTCTATTAAGAGATTTAGATCACTACTACAATGGTTAAAGAGTAACAATGAGGTGACCTAATTTCTAGTGTAACTAAATTACTAATTACATATCTCAATTATGGCTTTTATACCTTATCCTTTCTGATTTAATGTATCTTTGTAGCTCAACAAGGATATTCTAATTATCTTTCTAATTTTCTTACTCTAAGCATATTCAAATCTTCTATTGATATCACACATACAATCCTAACCTTGAATACAACTTAGAATAATTAATATTCATATCCTTAGTTGGCTAGAACCAATAAACAAAACTATTGAATTCAATATGCCAAAATAAAAAAATCCTTCGTGAGCCAACCCTACTTAGTAGAGACTAACATAAAAATTATTTTCTAGTGTTAACCAAGTGAACTCAATTAACACTACATTTTCACAAAAATCCTTTGGTAACCAAGTGAGATTGGTCAACACTAGTTCCATCCAAATTTTCCTTCATTAACCAATTGATCTTGGTTAACACTTATCTTCTTTTATCTTTTCTTTGTCACCTGAGTGAACATGGAAGACACTATCTTCTAAACTAGGAATAGTCTAGAGTTCTCAATAGACATAGAAAATGATCTTAATTGCTCGAGTGAGCTTGACATACAATTAATGGAAATGATATGACATTTTTTGCAACATCAAATGCATTACACAATTAACCAATTGTTTTCAACAAATACCACTTGAACATTTGATAGGCTTCAGGCTTATCTTTTAGATACATTAATATCATCATGAGGTAGAATAATTATCATAAAATGAAATGAAATATGTATCTCCACTATAGCTCTCTATGCCAATATGTCCACAAAGGTCTACGTTAGCTAGGTACATGACTTCTTCAGAATGATAGTTTTTTATTTTGAAACTTGTCTTTCCCATCATTTGAATTTGAAAATATTTGCACATGCCCATATCAGATTTATTTAGACTAGGAATACCTCTCTCTCTCTTTTAATTTTTTTCATCTTGATTAGGTTATCAAAGTTCACATAACAAAATGTTTTATACCATAACCAAATTTCTTCAACTTGAGCTATGAAACATGAACTTTAACTTAGATCTAGGTAGAATAAATTACCTTTTGTTTGATTACTAGACCCAACTAGATTTCATTTTCCATTCATTAGCTTGGCCTTCTCATTCATGAATTCTACCTTGATTTCAATGTTATTCAACTATGCCACACTTAGTAGATTATGCTTTAGTCCTTCAAACTAGTAGGCATTATTACATATGAGTTCATTGGTTAGTGAAATACAACATTTTCCTTTTATATAACAAGGTTTATTATTTCCAAATCTAACACTCCCATCATCATAGTGTTCCATGTGTTCAAAATTTATTTTATCACCAATCATATGGTGAGAACAAATACTTTCATCAATCCATGTATCATTTTTAATAACATGAGAAATATGTGCCATCTTATCATCTTCATCATCTGATTCATCTTTTACAATAGTATAAACTATTTCATCATAATTGCTATGATCAAAATCTTTAGCTATGAAATAGGAATTCTTACCATTATCATTGTATTTCTTAAATTTTTTGAAATACTTGTTCGCTTTGTACTCATTTCTTTTCTTTTCTTCTTTGTCTTCTTGGTTTGGACACCTTGCAACAATGTGACCAACTTCTTCACAAGGAAAATAGATTAGATGGATTTTATGTTTGTACTTTCCTTTTCCTTTAAGATATTTTCTTGCAAGCATGAATTAAATGAGTTAAAGATCACTATCAGAATCATTTTCTTCTTCACTTTCATATTGTTCACCTTTAGATTTTTTCACTTTTCATTTTGAGTGAAATCTTAGCTTCAAATGTAGACTCAATGCCTCTATAGTTTGAAAAATTGTTTTTATAGTTAACCAACTCAAAAGCAATTAACCTTCCCACTAGTGCATCCAAAGTTATGTCATTTTTGGGACCACATCTTATTTCCTATATAGCTGATACTCTAAGTGCATAGATAGGAAGAAGATTTTTGAGTACCTTGTCAACCACTATGACATCATTAATTGCCCTCTAGAGGCTTTGATTGCATTGACACTAGCTTTGATTCTTCCACTAAATTTTGCAACGTTTTCATCCTCTCTAACCTTCATCTAATTAAACTAACTTCTTAAGCAATAGAAAATTCATTGACTTCATCAAATTTAGCATAATTAAGAGTAGATCTAATGTCAATCATCATAATATTATGATTCTTCTTTTTAGGAATCTCCTCCTTATTCAAAGTCCCTATATGTGCTTTATACTTGGTATTTAAATATTTCTAACCTAAATCATGATACTTTCTATGTTTAGCTTCATGAGTTCTTTCCTTGCCTCAAAGTTATCTTTGTTCAACTTTGGAATTTCTCTTTTAGAAGGGATCTTGATCTTTAGTTTAGGTCCTTGAAACCTTCTCAGCAAGCACCAAAAGTTTTGATAGTAATTTTTGGAAATATAAGAGAAGCAAATAGGAGGGGAGGGCTTAATTAGTGACCTCTAATATCAATCCCATGTCCTTTAGATGTCAGTACATTACACTACTAAAACTAAATTACTATTAACACTCTATTAATACAAAGGAACTTAATTAACACTATCAATTTACTGTCACTCTCCAAGTATTGAAATATGAATTAAAAATTGATAAATACTGACATGTAGATCTTAAGATATTAACTATGATTAATATTAATTAACTTATTTGCATTAACATAAACAAAATAACATGAACACAAGTGACACAAACATTCAACTCGGAAACCCAATTTTGGAAAAAAACACCAATTACAACCAGTCACTTCCTTTCACTCTTCTGAAGTGGGCCCTTTTAGGAACAAATCCTATTAAAGGTTACAAAACACACTATTAGGTGTGACCCTATTAAATTATTTAATCACCTTTTTAGGAGTGGCCTTGTTAGAGGTCTTTATACAATTCAATCTAGAAATGTCGCCTTGTTAGAGGATATACAATTAGCTTTTAGGATAACTTTGTTATGAGAATTGATTCATTTTCTACAATAGTTAGAGGGTAACAATGACTTGACCTAATTGTTGATACAACTATGTTTACTTATTTAGATCTCAAATCTTTCTTGAATTCTCCATTGTTCTTGATCAAATTAATCTTTGCAACCCAACAATGATATTCTTCTTATCCCTCCTATTTTTTTCCTCTAAGAATCTTCTTACCTTTCACACATTCTCACACATTCAATCCTCAACTTGACCTTATACATATATTATATACATTATCAACTTGACTTGAATATAACTTAAAACAAGTAATATTCATATCAATAGTTGGCTAGAACCAACAAAAAAATTGATTTAACTAAATATGCCAAAGCAAGAAAATCCTTTTTTAGTTATCATTTTCCTATGTTAACCAAGTGGGCTCACTTAACACTGTGACTTTATAATAATTCTATGGTAACTAAGTGAGCTTAGTTAATAATGGTTCAATGCCAACTTTTCTTTATTTGCTGAGTGAGCTCAGTTAAAACTAAACTTCTCTAAACTTTTCTTTTTTGCCCAAGAAAACACAGAAGACACTATCTTCTACACTTGGTAAACACTAGAATGCTTCGAAGATGTAGGAAATTGTCTTCATCACCCGAGTGAGCTCAATAGATAGTGATTGGTAAAGATATAATATTTTGTGTAACATTAGAGACAATATACAATTGATCAATCATTTTCAACAATAAATATGGTTTTTTTAAAATCATTTTTCTTGAATTCTTGGCATTTGGATATCACGAATGATGTTATCCTAGCTCAATTTTTTGTTTTAATTATTGGAAATATAATGCAAACTATATGACTAAGAGGTGGGTGAATTAGGGACCACTTAAACTTCTTTCACTTAGTCCACTTTATTAAGTTGTCTAATCTACTTGCATTAAAGAAGCATTAAGTTATAAAGTAACAACATCATAGCAAAATATTTGGTAACTCAAAAACCCTCCATGTAGAAGGTAAATTCGGGTGGGGATGACACCCATAATGCTTCGATATTGTAGTAATAAAGTTTTCTTGTTAAGGATTAGAAATGATCACTTTTGGTATTCTTACGTTGTTAGGAAATATAATGACTTTTAGCTCTACCTTGTGAAAATATTTATAAAATACAATTAAGTATGTACTTTGTTAGGAGTTGCTACAAAGAATATTCAGTCCACCCTATTAGTAGATTTGGGACTTATGCAACTATTAGGATGAATCAATGGGTGATCTCTAAAATTCAACTATGATTGTTGATTAATATCATTTTAAGAAAATATGATCACCTACCTATGATAGACGAGTCTCTTCCTTTCCTTGTGTTGCTTATAGCCTTCTAGACAATCCACCCTTCCATATTCACTTATACAATGTTCTTCAATTTTTTCATATATACTTTGGAAAACCAAAAAATCTTATAGTTATATCCATCCAAATAGTTATTATATAGGTTGGCTAAAACATGATTATTTTCAAAATTAATCACTAAGTCAGCTCAGTAATATAACTCATGTTGAAGATTCTATTAAGGTGATACTTGAAACACAATGTCACCACAATCTCCTTTGATAGATCTAGCACTTAGTAGATTTTGGGTGCTCAGTTCACACTAATGACTTGATAGACACTTCTGGCTTAGCTTGCACTACTTTACCATCTTTCTTATTACCTTGGAACAAGATTTCTATGCAAACCCAATTCAAATTGGAGCTCGATACACATGGTCAATTTGGTTGACAATATAGCTTGGTGTGAACTCTCAACTTAGGTGCTATTGCAACTTGGTTAACACTATAACTTTTTGCAAGTTTAACCTATTCTCTTGTATCCTTTGCGAGCTCAGTTAACACTTCATACTAGTATCTTGGATACAACTATCTACTCATTATGACTATATTTTTTGACACTAATTAATAATATATCTTTCCATTAAATTAGCATTCTCCCCCTTTGGTAGTAGTGATAAAAAAACTTATCATACATAAGATCTAAAAGAAAAAATTCTTCAACCAAACTCCCACTTTGAGTATGCTCCATTCTCTCCAGTTTAACTGCAGACTCTATTTTTTTTTTTCAAAAATGTTTTTGATTTTTTTGTTTTTAAATAGTTTTCTTTCTATTTAACACATTTTCTACTTTCTATACATCCTCCATATGCTTTCCCCCTTTGTACACTTTCTTTCCCCCTTATTTTTGTTACAAATACCAAAAAATTACTAGGTTATGTCAAAATTAGAAAGAAAATCATGGCATACCTTCAAAATCATAGATAGTGTCTTATCCCAGTTAAGTTGTAGCACCTTCAAAATATATATCAAAATGAACCTTTGTTGATAGTTTATATTTATGATCTACATCTAACATTTTTTTTTCTTCACTATTGTCCCTCTATGATCCATTATTCTCTACATAATGTCCATGTGGGGAAGTAACATACCTTGAATGTCAACCGATGTTTCCTTTATCCTGGCTTCTTCGCTAGGCAATTCTACCTAAGGATCTATCAAGAATCTAGATTTTGAAAAATGATTGGAATTAGAGCTTGGCTTAAGTGTCTAGTGATTTGCACTGTCCTGCAATTCCTTGTCAATATTGGGTGATTTTTCTTTTATTTCCTTGGTAAAATTAGTGGAATCAATCAATATTACAAACAAAGATACAACATTATTTATAGTAGTTTCTAATGTAGATATCAAAGTAGATAGTTCTATTTCATCAATTGATATCTTTTGTGCAACATTTTTTGGCACTTTAATCTAACAATTTCTCTCAACTTTGATGAGAAGTTTTTCCTACCGATTAGTACCCTCATTGAACTTGTGTATGATATCAATTCATTGATCAATAATGGGGACCTTTTCATTTAACTTTATAGATAGAGAATCTATGAATATTTCATTGATGTCTTTCAAAACTTGGTTCTTATCTCTCTTAGCTCTTAGCATTATTTTCTTTTTTTCTTTTCTTCCATAGCTCTCGTAGAATGTTCCTTTTCTCAGAAGATAGATTTGATTGATCCCAATTTCAGATTAGAATCTCTTCATCAAGATTAATGCCATCAACTATCACCCATTTTCCTTTGCCCCTTCTCTTTCTCTATATATTTGAATAAGGGACTATAGTTTTACCTTTGTCAATGAAGTCATTCTTCTATTATTTCAGCTATTGCTCAATTGAGGTAGAGAGGCCCTAATCCTTGGTCAAAAATAATGAATCTTGATACTTGGTTGAGATTTTAGGTGCCTAGTATAGCTTCATAACCTCTGGGAAATAGCTTCATGAAAATAAAATTGAGTTCACTTCACTTCTTGGTTGAACTACATTCAGCTCAATAGATTATTGTTTAATTATTTCCTTAGGTGGAGGGGAGGGAAGTGATGGCATGAATTTTTCTAAAATCTCCTCAACATTAGAATCCTTAGCTATCTCAATCTATGAAAGAGCTCCTTCATCCTTGATGTCATACATGTTCTTCAATGTCTTTGTTGTGGACTACACAATATCTTCTATTTTATTTGACAAAATTTTAAAAGTGTTGAATCTTTTAGTTAGTTTACCTTCATGTTTAGACATTGTCTCCTTCATTTCTTTTGTAGAGAGGTTAGACATGAGATTTCTTAAGTTTTTCTTTCTAACATTTCCTTCACTATTTTTGTTGCATTATACCAATGACTTGAGACAACCCTAAGTATATTTTGAGGAGCATGTCCTTAAAGCACAAAAGGGTCATTTTTTCATTTTTTTATTTTATCTACAAGTTTTTCCTCAATCTATTTCTATTCCTCTTTTCTTCTAGAGTCATATTGGTAGTACTTGAAAACAATTATACCCTTTCCTTCCATTATATTTTTCATTTTTTTTTGTGGTAGGGGGTGTCTTCTTCAAGGATATAATTAGGGTATTTTCTTTATCATCATTATAATCATCTTCATCATGTAGGCTTAGTTTCCTTTTGGATTTTCTTGGCCTCGAAGGAGTGATCACGAGGGTAGACCTTGTAGTTCTCCTTGGTGGAGGCTTATATTGGGTCTTCACCTTCTTTTTGGCAGGTTCCTTTACTTCCTCTTCTTCATTACTTTCATCTACCTCTTCATCTTATTATTCCTCTTCTACATCATTACCCTTACCTTTAGTAATCATAAGAGATGTGTCTAGTTTGGCAACTTTTTTTCCAATGGTTTCTAGTCTCCTCTTCCCACTCTTTAGAATTTAAGGGATGTGAATCTCAAGAGAGATTCTTATCTTTTCTTCTTCATAAGTTCCAGAGTAAATAACTTTGTGGTCTATTGGCTCATTAATAAGAGTGTCAATAATATCCTTTGATTCATCAATAGTCACCTCATATGACAGAGGTTTAACCCATGCTATCGTAAGCTTGACTTCTTCTATGTGAACTTTGTCACAATCAACTAGGAAGCATTTATTTTTCTTGTAATCATTAAAAAAATGGTCAGGGATCCTAAGCCTACTTTGCATCCTTTCTTTGAAATTGTCAAAGTAAGAATCTATGGTTCTATCAGAATTATCACCTTTTTCATTTATAAATTCATTTATTTAATAAAAAATGGGGTGTCTTTCTTCCAAAGAAAATTTCGTTTGGAAGGAAAGAATTTATGAACATAAAAGAATAAACATAGTAAGAGTGAACTGAACTTACATGAATTGTTCATTGAGGTCCAAAATTCTCTCCATGTTGTTTCGTAACTTGGAATAATCAAGCTTGACAAGGTCAAATTATAGGTTCTTTAAATTAAAATATTGTATGTATTCTAGGTCCACTGCCTAACATGGCATGCTATTGGTATGGATTGAGATATAGATTTTATGAGCAATGACATGGATGCCAAACTTGATTTCCATGATTGTCACATTGGTTAGCTTCATGCCCCTACCATCCCATTTAGTGATTGATAGCTTTATCAATGATTGTTAGCTTTTTCAGTTCTACCTAAATTAGGGTTTTAATAGCCCTATCTTTCCCTATCGTATGATACCTTGTTATCATGTGAATCATCTTTTTAGTGATAGGGTAGGTCTATTTTAACCAAAATGACATATCATAAACTTGGCTTAGTATAACCCTGATCCACTCGATCTAAAAGTTCTTAGGAATATGGATGATGTGGATCAAACCCTTGACCTCTAGATTTCTATAATCTAGCTTCAAAACATCATTTTCATACAAAATCTACATAGGCCCAATCTAGATTGAGATTCCCTAGCTCCTGGATAGAACAATGATAAATGATTTGATATCATAGATGAGTAGTAGCTTTGGAGGAATGGAAGAATTTACAACTTGAAAATTATTTTCCTTTGTAATTTCTATATATAGCTGGAGTTTTGGAGGAATACAATCAAAACTCTTTACCAACATTTATGAACCTTTCTTGACCTTTGAATTGGAAGAATTTTCCATACTACTAGGTTAAAGAATAATTTCATGATGATGACTTCCTCAAAGAATATTCTTCAATAGATTGCACTAAATTTTCTTTGGGAGGCTTAAGGAACATTGAGCTCGAAGAGAATTTTAAAATTGTAGTGAAAATAAAGCTTCAATCTTTACCTTTTATTGAATTTCCAAATTTAGGGTTTCATTTAATGCTTTTTATGTCGGTAGGTAAAAGATACTTGGTTTGATCTTGAGACCTAATTAGTATAGTCTTTCCATGCTGAACTGAGTTAGTGACTCAGCTGAGTCTACCCATGCTTAGTTAGGTTTAAAGAGTAACTCAATTTGTTGCAATAGCTCAATTAGCCAAAGGAGTGACTTGGTTAGAACTAACAACTCAGTCTAGTCTGAGTCTTTCTTCTATCCAAGTGCATCTAATATGTTGACCAGGACTATATTTTATAGATGATTGGAACTAATATAAAATATGGAATTTCACCATATCTTAAGTGATCTCCTCTCATGTTCAAATAGAGATAATTGAATCACACAATTTATTTCTATGGGTGTGAATGACCTCACTAATTTCACTTGAATTCTTTGGAGACTTCTTTACCAATTTCTTCTTCATTTTATTGATGTTATTATCAACCTTTGACTTCTTTTCATCTTCATTTTTACCTCTATTATTGTATTTCTTTATTAGATGACCAAGTTCTTTTCATGCATAACATCTTTTGGTAGGATTTATTTTTCTAAGAGGAGGTTTAGGTAGTTTGGTCCAATGTACCTAAATTCACCACATAAATATCATCTATACCAAGTGTTGTAATCCCAACCAAAGATTGCCTTAGCAAGTTGTTCAAAAGGATTCCATCTCTTGGTTCTGCACTTTGAAGATTTGTGGTCTTGTTTATTGCATGTGAAACATTTTCCTTCAAACTTAGTTTTCTCAGTGCATTCAATTTCCATATTTTCATGTTTGTTGCAATTGTAAAAATTTTCATTTAGATTTAACTTTCCATTGCTCCAAATTTTTTTTAAAGTATGTCATATCTTTCTACAATGATTACATCTAGGTCTTTTATTTCTTTGATCTCCTTGCTATGATGACTCTTGTTTTTCAATGTAGCTCTTATATTCCCTTTGTGCCTTTTCTGAGATATTTCAGCTAATTGATCTATGATATTTTGTGATCTCATCATTCTTTTATTTTTTCCTCTTTCTTCTCTAAGATAATTCATGCATCTTTCATTTTTTGTCCTTGGATTTGTGACTTCTTGATTTGTATTGTTCAATTTATTTTCCATATCTTCCTGATGTAGTGAAAGCTTGTTGGTTTCATTATCTTTTTCTTCTATCCTAGTGTAGAGTAATCTTTTGTCTTCTTCTACCATATTTTGTCATTTTCAGCTTGGTTCTTTTTCTCCATGACTTTACCTATCCTAAACAAATGAATCTCCTATTCTCTTCTCATTCTTATGACTTCTTATTGAAGAATAAGGTGTCTTCCAAGTAGATCTTCTATTGCTACATTTTCTTACTTTGAACTTATTTTTTTGAAAATATCTTCGATTCCTTCTTGTATTTAGAGATTTTCATTCATCATTTTTTCTATTTCTTTTCTTTTTTCTAGGGATTGAGAGATTTTCTTCTTTAGTTTCTTGATTTTCTTCATGGCCACATGTATGTCTAACTTTTCATTCTCAATGAATTTCTCTAGCATGTATACTTCCATTATCTTTGATCATTTTTCTCAAGCTACTAAACTCTCTAATACTAATTGTTGTAAATATAATTCAAGCTAGATGACTAAGAGGGGAGGGGGTTAAAAATGAATGATTTAATTTTCTTTCACTTAATGCAATTTATTAATTTCCTAATCTTCTTGCATTCTAGAAATATAAAATTTTAAATTAATAGTACTATAACAAAATATTTGGTAAACTAGAAACCCACCTAGTAAAAGGAAAAACTAGGGTGGGGATGACACCAACAATGCTTCACTACTATAGTAATAAAGTTATCCTATTAAGGCTTACAAGTGATCGCTTTTGGTGATCTTATATTGTTAAGAGTAATAAGGACTATTAGGTCCACCTTGTGAAAGGATTTGTACAATATAATTAAGTATGCACTCTATTAGGAGTTTTTGCAAAGGACTATTAGGTCCACCCTATTAGGCGATTTGGTACTAATGCACATGTTAGGATGAATCAATGGATCATATCTAAAATCCAACTATGATTGATAATGAAGAAACTTTTAAGTAAAGTTTATCATGTGACTATGATAGATGAGTCTCTTCATTTCCATGTATTTCTTATAGCCTTCTAAACAATTTTCCCTTCCATATTTTCTAATACAATGTTGTTCAACTTGTTCCCATATACTTTGGATTACCAAAACATCTTATATTTATATCCATCTAGATAGTTATTACATAGGTAAGCTACAACATAATTAATTCCAAAATTAATCAACAAGTTGACTTAGTACTACAACTTCAGTCAGTGTCTACTTGGGTGATACTAGAAACACTCGGTCACAATTGTCACCTTAGGTAGCTCTAGCACTCTATAGATGTTCAGTGCTCAGTTCACAATGATCACTTAGTAGATTCTTCTAGCTAAACTCTAATTTTTCTTCCATCTTTATTATCACCTTGGAACAAGACTACTCTGCTAACTCGATTTGCATCGAAACTTGGTAGACACAATCAACTTGGTTAACACTAGATCTCCAGCATGTACTATCAACTCAATTGAAAGTGTAACTTTTAAAAAGGTTAACTTGTTTGCTTGCATCCTTTGTGAGCTTGATTAACACTACATACTAGTGACTTGCAATTTTCTTTTCATAATGACTAAGTGTTGTGACACTAATTAACAATATGTCTTGTCATGAGATTAATAGTAAAGGTTTAGTGTGTTGCTAGTAGTTTGTAAGGTTATTTTTCAAGTTCATGGCCATTCCTCTTCCTTCTTTATTAAGAAAAAAATGTGCTTTGTAATTTGCAGTGCCTCTACAAAATTGGATTCAATAAAGCTCTACAACTCAACAACATACCATACTCTACTATATATCTTGATTTAATTCAATTCCAACACTTAGTCATCAACTACAACCATCTCCAACTTTGCAATCCACTTTCAATTAGCAGTTAGCTTCTTCCTTATTTTTTCCTAAGTATACATACATGCTACCACCTTAACAAAACATAAATCCAATTATCCAAATTATGTATACATCTAAGCATTCAATCTCTTGTTTTCTCTTGACCACATCAGGTAACACTCAATCTAAACCTTGGAAATTATGTCAACTCCATAAGTTATTTTGACCAAAATAATACTTCCCAAAAAGTACAAAGCCATTTCTCAGTTTGTATGTAGTCAACTGATTTCCACAAGTCATGCATATACCTATTGGCTAAGAATTTATCTTCCTTGATATTTGTGTTTATACCTTGAATCTTAGACTTTCCAATGGCTTGTGGAAAACAAAAATGTTAACAACATAATGGGTTAGTATAGTTATCTAGAAAATACTATTGAATTGAAAGGTACAACTCCCTTTTGAATGCAAGATATGCAATCAATTTTAATTTTAATTTTTTTGGTTTTGGTGGTATACTCTTAAGCACAAAGCAAAAGAGGTAAATACCAAGTTACTAAACACTTTAAACAAATTAGTTAATTGAAAGGGGGACTAACTCATAACACAAAACCTATTTTGACCTATGATGTAATGAATGAAAACATACATAAGCAACTATGACAATAGGAAGAAAGGAAAAGTTGGAAAAATAGGTAATTATCTAATTACACAATTAGCTAATGTTTAGACAATACTCAGATTGCTATCCCTTAGCTACTCCATGCATGAGTTTTTAGCTTACTTATTAAACAAACTATACTAAACACACAAACTATGGTGTACAATAGAGAGAACAAAGAGATGCTCATGATAAAGAAAGTAAGACACACAATCTATTGAATGAAGGAGAAAAACCAAGTTCATTCACATTTATTCAATTCCTGACATTAGCACATTCATTCCGTAAACTATGAAACTAAGTGAATAGAAAACCTTGAAATGGACTAAGAGCCACACATACTAGTCCCAATTATAGGGGTTTTTCCAAAATTAATTTTGCTGATCTTATTAATTTCCCAAAAGGTTACATTTACAAGCCTTCTAAAAATGACTGGTTAGACTAGATAATTGCTTTGTAGAGCATCTCTGAATAGATTAAACTTAAAATAGGACAAGCTTGAATAGTTATCCATTATAGAGATTAACAAAATGCCAAGTATGGCTACAAAAAGAAAGATAAGAGGGAAAATGAAATGTGTATGGAAAAGTGTCAGAACATCATGTCTTCTTAAGCGTAACTTATTTGGCTCTATAGGCTTTCATGGTGTCAATTACTTTGTCCAGCTTGTCAACATTTTGAATGATGATGGTGCCAGCCCAAACCATCCAGTAGCCATGCATCTCTATTAGTCCATCTATTTTGGAAAACCTTGACTAAAAATTCTTTGTTTCTCTCTTTATGATTACATTTGCTACTAAGAGTTCTTGGATCTAAGACACTTGGAAATTGAGTGGCTCAACAGCTTCATCAACAAATGTCAAGAACTTTGATTTCATTCTCTCAATATCTATGAGCTTGTGATTATTTGACAAAAAATACTCTATGTGTCGTATCTATAACTATTGAAACAACTTATCAATGATCTTCTACAATAGGTTATTTACATCCTTAGGCTCATTTGCAAACCTCATAGAGCTTTCTATGATTAATTGTGAGGATTGTTTCTAGTGAAAAAGTGACTCCTTTCCTATCTTGAGAATCCTATGAGTAATGGAAACAAGTGTATCCATGTCAATTAATTCTTCTAGGAGGGCCAATTTCTCTATTATCTTGTTTATTGCTTTTTGTATGGTTATCTAATGTTTTAAGATGCTTCACTAAGCTTGTGAACATCCAACACTAGGCTTCCAAAGTTTTGAACTAGTAGGGGACCATGAGCCTTCATCTCATCTAACCATGTTTGGCCAACCTACCCATATTGCCTTTCTTGTTATAGCTTTAGGAGTAGATTTTTATTTTCCTTTGCAATTGGGTCAAATTGACTCGACTAAGTGCTTTCGAGTGTAGACCTTATGTATTATACCAAATTATCTATTGGATGAATTCAAGATTTTCATTTTTTCTCTAAGCTCCTCTAGTTTATCTTCAATTTTCTCGTTGGTAGACTTTCACATATTCACCATGGAATTGTGAATAGGGATACCAAGATCAATTGTCCTAATTTGGAAGTCATCTTGAGAATGTTTGTGTGATCTCCCTTCTTTTTGTGGCTCAATGATATCTACTAGAATATGGTAGGTTGTTCAATCCATATCCAATGTGACAATCATCTTTTGCTTCTTTTTCTTCTTGGATGGCTAATACGATGTGACTTGTGTGATCAATTTCTTTAATGGAGTTGCTTCCTCATATCTCATTTTCCTCCTATCACTGATCTCTCTTCTAGCCATGACTTTGTATAGAACACATTGATAGATGACTATAGAAAAGTGGAATTGAACAACTTCCTAGCTATTGGTGGAGTATTTTTCTCTAGGAAGGAACAAGAAAGGTATAAACCTTTATCAGTGAGAAAGCCAGTGTGCTATCTTGTTGTGATGTATCCTTTTCCTAAAAATCCATAGGATTGGTGTTACCATATAAATTAATTATCCAATTAAGGGAGGTCATAATCAAAACTAAGTTTTCTTGTTCCTCGTCCTTGTCCCCTTCTTTCTCTTCAACTTTCCTTGTATCTAGGAGGGAGCCCTATCTAGAGGTAGGGGTAATTGGCACAATTTTATCTGGAGGTTGATATCCTCCTTTTCCAATAGACTAAGCCAATACAACTAATGTTGAAGTTCTAGCTATAACAATTGTTGATGTAGTGGACTGGGCAGCTCCAGATGATACTCCACCTGTCGAACTAATGCTTCCCATTTTCTTCTTCCTTGCTCAGTTCCATTCTACTCACTTGTCTATTCTTTTGATTTTTATGTGCATGAGGACCTTGATGGTTTTGATAATAGGACCTACAGGTAGGGTAGGTACAATGGGAGTGTCTTTTATCTTTCCATAAGATGTGGGGTGCATATAAGCTTCATCATCTACAATGTAAAAAATATCAACATAGTCCATTATATAAGTTAATCTCATCAATAGTTAGCCATGAAAAGAACCTTTCCTTGGTTTGATACTCATTAAGAGACCATGACCTAAAATCTTCAATATCTAGAACATGTCACTAAGGATATCCAAACTTCAAGTGATCCCTTACAAAGTCAATTAGATCATATTGTGGCCTAATTACCTCATAGTCTAATAATTTAATTTTACTCTCAAATCTCTCCACCAAATTAAAAGAACCTAATCTAGAAGCATATGAATATGATCCAAATACTATAGGTAAGGGAAACTCAACAATCTTCCTCACATTAGAATGTAACATAGTTACATCAAGCATTTTTTGACATAGTACAACTAGAACCACATTGTCTTCTAGATATCTTGGAAACCTATTAGGAAAGCCATTGTATGATCCTATTTGCAAATAGGATAAATTCAAGCCTTGCATGAATGGGCATCCAAATTATCTTGAGGCTTAAATTTCCTCTAGTTAAAATCTCCTTTTAAGGAATTCTTGCAATTCCAAGCATAACCTTATGTTGAAGGTGTTAGGACTCAAAATTGAAGCTCTAATTTTGAGTACCATTGAGAAAATTGAGCCCTATAAGTGCTTTTTAATGCACATGTACCCAATTATACTTGAGAAGAGCAAGAGATGTTTAATGTTTCTATTACCTTGTATTTAGTGCATCCATGTGTTTCATGATGATAAATTGTCATTTTGAAGCATTTTGTGAAGTCCCATTTTGAGCATTTGTCAAATCTACATTTTTGCTTAAGTGTCGAATAATGATAGGAGGCCTTGTTTGCAATTGAATATCTCACACCCAGTAATGTTTTATGACTCACTACTTTGGGAATGTTTGGTGTCCATAATAGAGAGATTCATTTCAAATTTTCTTGACTAGGGTTTCAATCCCTCAAATTTGGTCATTTATTATTGGCATGTTAATTCAATTTGTTCTAAATTTTGGAAACTCTTGTTTGAGTTGTTATAATTTTGATCCAATTGACCAAAATGAGAAAATTCCTTTTGCATTGCATTTCAAAGGTCATAGAATTGCTATGTTTTAAATTTGAGCTTATGATGAATCACTTTGATCAGTTTTTGAACATGTTCCAAATGCAACATGTAACTTTTTACTAGTGTCAAGAAGTGCAGATTTGTTGGAACCACTATTCATGATGTCATATCTCAAGATCTGTGATAGGTGAGATCAAATAGATTATACGACTATTTTTTCCTGTAAAAATAGTTCAAGTGTTCCAATCTTCAAATATTGACAAATCCATCTGCACACTTTCCTAGGTCCATTCCATTTGCAAAAATTATTTTTCTGTCAGTATTTCTAATCTACAAATTCTGAGTAGCCTACTTTGAGCACTCACCATTTGTGCCTATTTATTCTTCATGAGCCCTAATATCATATTTATACTCTTCTCATGACAGTGAACCAATGCTCCAGTTTTGATTTCCCCAAGCTTTAGTTTGCCCAATTTTTGAAGCTGAATTCAAAAGCATTTTTTGGTTTTCTAACTTGTTTTCTTGTAGGCAATTCTGAAAGGGAAACTTTGACAGTCAATATCTTTTGTCTAAGAATTCTTCATGAGATAAGATTCAATAGGGCAAGATATTTCTATACAAAGAATCAGTGTTTGATTTTAAAGCCAGTCAAAGGACCCCTAGGCATGAAATTGATAGTTTTCATAAAGAGGTAAAAGTGAGTTAGGAAAGTTGAATCAATGATGTAAATTGATTTTAATTAGTGTCAAATGATTAGTAGGCCAATTTGATAGTTCAAGTGTTTGAAAATGAATTTTTTTTTAGTCAGACCCACTTTGGGGCCCAACTATTTCTATCAGATTAATGAGGCATTGGGATTTTAAAATATTTAAATGGTATTTCTTAGAGTTTGGAAAGGTTTGGAACTTTGCTTCCATCTTTTGGTTATAGGAAAACCATCAAATCAATGGAAGCATATGTGGGACACCATAGTTAGTTGAGAAAGTCTTGTTCTTTATTCAAACTGATGGTTGTTTCAAGGGGTTAAGGTTCATTGAGTCTCTGTTAGTCTAGATGAGGAAGAAACTGTGGAAGAATCCTTAGGAGTTCTTGTCAAATTGGGTGAAGCAACTATATCTACATTCAAGGAGTTTGCTAGTGAAATTCAAAGGGAGAATTCCAAAAGACCAATCCCTAGAGGTGTAATTCGTCCTATGACTTGTTATGTTATGAATTACATTAAGTTTCTATTTGATTACATGGATGCATTGAAATCACTTTTGGATTATAAAAAAGAACAGACTAGTAGTCCTTCTAGTAGACCCTTTTTGATGGAGGTTGGAGCAGATAATAAAGGGCTAATAGGAGGCTTCAAAGTTTTAGAGGATTGTCAATATAATGAGGATGCAACAACTATGAATCTCTCTCCCATGGCTTAGCAGTTATTTTTAATTCTAGAGCTTCTAGAACATAACTTTGATTAAAAATATAAGCTGTACAAGGACTCTACCCTCACCTATCTTTTCTTAATGAACAATTTATGGGAATCCATTTAAAAGGAACCATAGTTTTGAAGATGTGGAATCTAAAAAAGGGGATTCATATCTCATGCCCTCAATGTTATGGCCGCACCCAAATACAACTCACACATCTAAAACTCTACCTTTTGATTCAAGGGAAAACCATGGCAGCAAGAAAACAAGAGGAGAGACCAATGATGAGGAAGAAGCCTAAACGAGGCTTCATAATTCAACTCAATCCAATCAATATCAAGGGAGTCCATCTTTTTCCCAAAATTGATGGTGTATAAATTGTGTAAGATTGATTTGATTGCAAACAAGGAACATTTCAAAAAGAAACTAGATCCAATCCAAATCAACAAGACAACAACTCATATCTTTTTGGCCACTGCTCACTTATAGAGAAAAAATGGAGTATTAATAGAGCTTAAAAGTGAGAGAGTGACAATTTAAAGAGTAAAGATCCTAGCCAAAGGAAACTCATAGGTAATCAAGGAAGGATCTATCAAAAGAATAGGCACACATGTTAAATCTAGAAGCCACCAATCAAATGTGAAGGGAAACCCACATAGAGTAGCATGTGCAAGAAGAACACAGTGCCAAGGGAAGCCTCTAATTGAGAAGTCAACTTATAAGGATGAAGATGTAAGGAAAAATATATGAGGTAGAAAGTAGTAATCCATGTCAAAATAGGGGATACTATTAAGATGAATTGCATAAGAAACAATTTTGTTTAGATATAGTCAAAATAAAGCTTGAATCTACTGCCAAGACTTTGCTAATCCCTTAGGTGATTATAAGGAAGCTAAAAGCCTTCCACTAAAACATGATGCAATTACAATTACAAGAGAACAATGAGAAAAAAGTTAGTTACTTCTATGAAAGTGCTTTTTCCTCCAAGGAAGCATTGGGAACCTCTCTCATTTCATGCATTTTCCCCTCTCTCCAACCAAGGTAGTGGATGGGTCTTAAGCATTGTTTGAAGAAAAAAAATCATTAATTAGAGAAAGGATTAGAGATTTGTTTCTATTTAACTACTATGAAGGCTATCAGAGCTTGAGTTATTATCATAGAGACTAACCTAGTTTTTTCTCTATGAGTCGTATTGAAAGGTATCCATGTTCTCACTAAAAGATGTGGGTTAAGGTGAAAATGGTGGAGAGGTGATTCTTTGCGAAAGGAATAATCCAACTCTCTCAATGGAGTAAATAAATTAAAAATTTCATGCCTATCCACTTGTTATGTCACAACACCATCAATAGAACATTGCATCTTTAGACTCATATTACAAAGGAATGATCTTAAAAAATGTTGACTTCATAGAGAACCCCAAGTTGTTGTACTAGATACACAGGAGGAGAAAGGAAAGATACAATAGTTGAATCCCACATTGAGTGCGCGAAGGTTGTTTTCACACCTTAAATACAATAGCACACAATAAGTGTCCAAAAAGGGACACACCTTTTTAAAGGCAAAGCCAGTGCTCATGTGTCCCAGTTAACAAACTTAGAGGACCAAGTAATTTTGAATTCCTAAACATGTAGACCAAGATGATGATGTTAGCAATGATTGGACCAACTAGACAGTGCCACATGACATAGATTGCGAGGAAGTATGTGACATGGAAAGCTCAGATCTAAATGCCTAGATGATGCCATGTGGAAGATCTAGTAGTTAGTGCATTCTTACTTTGAGAAGTTGCAAGGAGGTTAGATAATGCAAGGAAGTTCTTGGGTGCCATGTGGTAGTGGGCTTGGGCTAGAGCCAATGTTGTGGTCCTATCAGCCTACTAAGGTGGTAGTGATTGGATGATGATGTGGATGATGATGAACATGGTAGAAATACAACTGTGATCAAATTTGGTCATTTTCAAATCAGTTAAACCCAAATTTTTACCAGCATTTCATGATACAGTTCAAATATTTTTGTTTGTATAAGGGTTGTCATCATATTAACAAAGATATTTCCAAGTTTGTTACAGAATAATGATGAAGACCATATCAAATTAGATAGGTAGAAAGAGGAAAGAGGTTTTGCAACTACGAAGGATGGAATTTCAAGTGGACACATGTTGTATTCAGATCAAATCTGGGAATTCACTCCTTGTCTATATCTTGCTTTCTTTCATCCATTGTTGGTTCCATATTTGAGGAGAAAAATTACTCACTACTCAGACACCATTCTTTCAACAATTTCTCTTGTATTAAGCAACATTAAGTTTTTATACATATAGTTCTCAAATCTTAGGTAGTTTGGCATTTAAATTTTAAGCATCTCTTGTATTTGTTTCAAAGAAATAAAAAAATTCAGTAGCAAGTTAGTCTTTATTCTGATATCTTGTCTCCCATTCATGTTGTTTGTGATCTTTTGTGTTTTGTAAACAAAGAGTCTGAAACTTGGTTGCAATCTGTTTGTTGTATATATTGATTTTTTTTTAATGACTCAAAGAGTTATGTAAATGCTTGATTCATCATCATAGGGTTGCAGAGATCAAGAAGGGATAGGTCAAGTAAGAGATTCAAAAAGATGTAGGTGTCTAATTCACAAAATGGATAGATGAATAAGGAAGTCCTGATGTATGGCATATGTCAATTATTTTTAGAGATATGTGTTAGAAATTTGTGTGACTGCCCAATAGATAATGTACTGATCATTTTGAAGGATCATAGGGTTATGTTTTTCATGTCATATTTTGTTGAATTCAACATCATTAATCAAATATTTTTTCCTTGTTTTCTCTCAATAAACTTATGAATTGCATTGCTTTTCATTTAGCTACTATAAGTCTATGTCATTGCATGAGTTAATAGGAGAAATAAGGGTTAAATCTACTTATTAGATTCAAAAATATGTTTTTCATTGGTACCATCTAATTGAATCTAAGGTCCACCCACCTAGGTTTTGTAGAGCTTGAAGTAGAAGAAGGGTCCAGCCTTATAGTTGGCCTGGTGTCTGAAGTGACATGTTGAAGATGAGAGTTAGCTACTTCTAGATGTGTCTTGTTTTCATCATTTCAAAATAGCCAACAAGATTTCAACTCTACTAGGGAGATAAGATGGCAATAAATTTTGTTAAAAGTACATGAATCTCTAGTGTTAATTGAATATCTCAGTCCTATTTTTAGTATGGTGTTGCCTATTTGAGTTACCAAAAAAATGGCAACTCTACTAGGGAATTACATATAGAAGAAGCCAAAATCATTGCCATGAAATGGATTGTATATAGCATATCTATAGCAAGAAGTATTTCTTGTTTCCTTGCTAAAGTTTCATGTCCATTAGTATGTTATGAGAATTGGATATAAATTGTGTTCTATGACTGTTTTAGGTCTTTCTTCAATCAATTTAGTTTTTGCAAGTGTTTTGGAGAAAGTTCAGAGTCAAGAATTGATTTATAAGGTGTATTATATTTTAAAGGTGTTAATGATTTGCAAATTTCTCCTACATATGAAGATCTAGTTTAAATTTTTCACATGAAAATTTATGTTTTATTTCTCACAAAGTATGAGTCATGACTCTCAAATCTCTATACCAGCTTCTTCATAGTTGATTTCATTGCATAATTTGAAGGATTTTCAATTATGTGAGTAGATCTAAAGCTTTTGATAGTTTCTTGAAAAAGAAGTTTAAATTCTTGATAAAATATTAAATTGTTGTTTGCAATATGCTATAATAAGAAAGTGAACTATAAAAAGTAGATCATAGGAGTGATTTTTTTATCCTCTAGGAACGAGTTGGTGGTTCTACAAAGTTTCAACCATTGGCGTGAAGGAATTTCAGTCTTGCACATGTGCCAAATCAACAGATCAAAGTTTAGCATCAACATTTGAGGTATTTTGGTTTTCATGTTTCTCTTTCATTGAAGTCAAGTGTTTAAAAATGTTGCCTCTATTTAGTGATTTTTAGCACTAGAAGGAAGAGGTAGAAGTTTTATTTTATAATGAAATCAGATCTCAAATCTGAAATTAGTTTACCAAGACATGAAGATGTGTTCGAAGATGTGATAGAAATTAAGACATCTCTTTAAAATCAAATTGTCAAATTTATAAGAAATGTTGTAGGAAACGTTCAAGGTCTAAAAGATGATCAAACCTATGAAAGGTTTAAATTAGGACTAATGGAGTTGCATGTGTCTTTAAGACCCAAGGAATCTTCATGGCCTATTGCTTTCTTAGATGTCTTTATTCCTAATTCAGTTAACTAGCCATCACATTTGAGGGTACAAAAGATTTTTCATGTTGATAGTATTTTAAAGAAATTTAAGAATGATTTAATAGCCCATGTGAATTTGTTGAAAGTAGTACTGAGTGTAGTGAATCTATAGATAATGATAACATTTCTTGTGATTATGAAGAGATGGATTCTAGATCTACTGAATTAGATGATTTTAGATAGTAGGATGAAGATGGTTATGTCACTAAATATGAATCATGTGATAGTATGCATGAGAGTGTGAAAAGTATTAATAGTAGTACAAATAATTCTTCTTTGGTAAAGATGAGAATGATACACCTAGTAAAGAGGTATTGTGCAAAGAAGAGCTAATATGTTGTAGTATGGATTATAGGTTTTTAGATTGTCATATTAATGGTACTACTGCTATAAGTTTTTCAAATCAGCCAGTTTATGATCAGAACCTAGGAGAACAGACTTGTGATGAAGTCTTGTTTAGCATTGATGAAATTTCACAATTGCTAGCTGATGATCTCGAAAGATATGCAAATGTTTCTCTGGATGCTCATGTTATCCCTTATGGTATTTCTTCTCAAGATTCTTATCATGTTGATTATACTAAAACTTGTTTCAAATATAATAAAGAAGAAAAGGCTAAAATTGATAAATCTGATTTTGATTTTTCACTATATCTTTGAAAGTTCATTCTAATGAATTGTTTGATGAAGAATACAATTAGCATGATTTATGTTAGCACTTTCATGATAGCCTTTTAGACTTGGTAACTAATGATTTTTTTGATTGTGAAGAGGTTTCAATGAAAAGTAAATCTAATTTAATGGATGACATGACAACAAGAAGGCAACAATCATATTTCACATATTCTTCATAGTTGGTTACCAAAAGTGAGTTGCAAGATTTGGATATATGCAACTTGTTGAAAAAGGTAGAATATGAATCATTTTTTTGTTTGGCTAATAGAATGCATCAATCATATGTGGATGATGGTTTTCACTTTGATCTAAGTTTACATGAGCATGCAGATGTTTTGTCTCATAGTGAGCATAATGTAGAGGTTATTGCTGATGTATGTATGCATTATGAGAATGAAGGTGTGAATTCAATTTTCCCAAGTGTTCTATTTCAAGATGCTAATCTAATTGGTGGAATCGATGGGAAAGGTAATTTTAGTTCACCTCAAGAAAACGTTAATGAAAATCAAATTTATGACAAGGTTAAGAAATTTTGTTGCTGTTTGATGGCCCAAGGTCATCATTAGTACATAGTAGGTGTGGTTGTTTCTTGCTTTCAATAAAGTCATTCGAGAGAATTTTTTGTGAGTGGTCTTCTTCTTCCAGAGATCTAAATCCTTGCCATGCCCACAAGGGTCATGCATCCCAAAACAATGCCACTGTTGGGACTCAAATTTAAAACTTTGATTTTGAGTACCATTGAGAAAATCAAGCCCTATAAGTGCTTTTAAATGAACATGTATCTAGCTATACTTGAGAAGCCCAAAAGGTGTCTAATGTTTCTAATAACTTATATTTAGTCTGTCCATGTGTTTCATGATGATAAATTTTCTTTTCGAGTCATTTTGTTAAGTCACATTTTGAGCATTTGTCAAATCTACATTTTTGCTTAACTGTCAAATAGTGGGAGGAGGCCTTGTTTGCAATTGGATATCTCACACCTTGTAATGTTTCATGACACACCACTTTGGTAATGTCTAGTGTCATATTAGAAATCGTATGTTTTAGATTTTGAGTCATTTTGAATCTACGTCACTAGGTTTTGGATCCGTCAAAGTTGGTCATTTATTGTTGTCATGTTGATGCAATTTATTCTAAATTCTGAGAAGCCCTATTTCACTTGTTATAACTTTGACCCAGTTGACCAAAATGAGAAAATTAATTTTTAATTAAATTTTAAAGGTAATATATTTGCTACATTTCAAATCTAAGCTTATGAAAAATTTGTTTGATCGGTTTTTTAATGCGATTCCAAATGCAACTTGTAACTTTTTACCGGTGTCAAGAAGTGCAAATTTGTTGGAACCCCTATTCATGATTTCATATTTCATGATCCATAATAGGTGAGATTGAATAGATTGTAACACTATGATTTTCTCTAAAAATACTTCAAGTGTGCCAATTTTCAAATCTTGATGAATCTGTCTGCACACTTTCCCAGGTCCATTCCATTTGCAAAAAATGCTTTTCTGTCAATGTTTCCAGTCTGGAAACTCTAAGTAGCCTAATTTGATTGCTTTCCATTTATGTCCATTTATTTTGCATGAGTCATAATCCTATATTTATACTCTCCTCTTCATAGTGAACCCATGTCCTAGTTTTTTATTTCCCCAAGTATCAATTTGCCAAATTTTTGAAGCTAAATCCTAAAGCATTTTATGGTTTCTAACTTGTTTTCTTGTAGGCAGTTCTGAAAGGGAAACTTCGATAGTCAATATATTTTGAAAGATAATTCATCATGAGATGAGATTCAATAGGTTAAGAAATTTCTAAAAAAAGAATCAGTGTGTTTGATTTCAAAGCTTGGTCAGACGGTTGGATCAATTTTCCAAGCTAGTCAAAGGACCTCTAAGAATGAAATTGATAGTTTCCATAAAGAAGTGAAAATGAGCTATGAAAGTTGAATCAATGATGCAAATTGATTTTAATTAGTGCCTAATGATTAGTAGGCCAATTTGATAGTTCAAGTGTTTGAAAATGAATTTTTTTTTAGCCAGACCCACTTTGGGGCCCGACTGTTTTTGTTAGATTAATGAGGCATTGGGATTTTAAAATGTTCAAATGGTATTTGTTAGAATTTCAAAAGTTTTGGAACTATGCTTCCAGCTTTTGGTTATAGGAAAATAAGAAACTCAATAGAAGCATATGTGGTACAAAATAGTTAGCTGAGAATGTCTTTTTGTTTATTCAAACTGGTGACTGTTTCAAGGGGTTAAGGCTGATCGAGTCTCCTGTCAGTCTAGATGAGGAAGCCATTAGGGAAGAAGCCTTAAAAACTCTGGAGAAATTTGGAGAAGTAACTAGATCTACATTCAAGAAGTTTGGTAATGCAATTCAAAGGGAGACTTCCAAAAGACCAATCACTGTAGGTGCAATTCATCCTATGACTTGTTATGTTATGAATTACATTAAGTTTTTGTTTGATTATATATATGCATTGAAACCACTTTTGGATTGTAAAAAAGAATAGACCAATAGTCCTAGTAAATCCTTTTTTACTAAGGTTGGAGTAGATAATAAGTGGCTAATAGGAGACTTAGGAGTTTTAGAGGAATGTCAATATAATGAGGATGTAGCAATTATGAATCTCTCTCCCATGGCTGAATAGTTTTTTTAATTCTAGAGCTTCTGAAACATAACTTTGATGGAAAATTTTAGTTGTACAAGGACTCTGCCCTCACCTATCTTTTCTTGATGAACAATTTCTACCCACGTGCATGAGAGTTGGAGGAAATCCATGTAGGAGGAGCCATAGTTTTGAAGATGTGGACTCCAAAGAAGGGGATTCATATCTTGTGTCCTCACTATCATCGCTACACCCAAATGGAACTTGAACTTCTAAAACTCTACCTTTCGATTCAAGGGAAGACCACAGTAGCGAGCAAACAAGTGGAGAGACCAACAATGTGGAAGTAGCCTAAAAGAGGCTTTATAATTCAACTCAATCCAATCCACATTAAGGGAGTTCCCTTTTTTTCCAAAATTGATGGTGTACAAATTGTGTAAGCTTGATTTGATTGTAAACAAGGAACATTTGAAAATGAAACTTGATCAAAGAAAAATCAGCAAGACAACAAATCATATCTTTTAGGCCGCTGCTCACTTATGGATCAAAAATAGAGCATACACAAAGCTTAAAAGTGAGAGAGAGGTAGTGTAAAGATTAAAGAGCCTAGCCAAAGGAAACCCATAGGAAATCAAGGAAGGATCTACCAACACAACAGGCACCCACATGAAATCCAAAAGTTGCCAACCAAATGAAAAGGGAATCCCACATAGAGCACCATGTGAAAGAAGAAGGTAGTGCCAAGGGAAGCCATTGATTGAGAAGTCGACCAGTAAGGATGAAGATGTAAGGCAAAAAATATGAAGCAGAAAGTAGCAATCCACATCAAAATAGGGGATACCATTAAGATGGATTACATAAGCAACAATTTTGATTAGATATAGTCAAAATAAAGCCTGAATTTGCTATCAAGACTTTTCTAATACTTTAGGTGATTATAAAGAAGCTGAAAGCCTTCCACTAAAACATGATGCAATTACAAGTCCAAAAGAATGGTGAGAAAAATGTTAGTTACTTCTATGAAGGTGCTTTTCCTATGAGGAAGCATTGGGGAAGCTCTCCTACTTCATGCATTTTCCCCTCTCTCCAACCAAGATTGTGGCTAGGTCTTAAGTTTTATTTGAAGAATAAATGTTAATGATTGGAGAAAGGATTAGATTTTTGTTTCTATTTTATTGCTATGAAGGTTTCTGCACCTTGATTTATTATCATAGATACTAACCCAATTTGTGCTCTGTGAGTCCTATTGGAAGGTATCCATGTTCACACTCTAAAAGATGTGGGTTAAGATGAGATTGGTAGAGAGAAATGCTACGCAAAAAGAATAATCTAACTCTCATAGTGGTGTAAACAAATTAAAAATGCCGCACCTATCCACTTGTTATGTGGTAGCACCATCAATAGAAATTTGTGTCTTTAGACTCTTGTTATAAAGGAAGGATCTTTAAAAATGCCAACTTCACAAAGCACCCCAAGTTGTTGCGCTAGATACATAGGAGGAGCAAGGAAAGATACAACAATTGAATCCCACATTGAGTGGGCAAAGGTTGTTTTCACACCTTAAATACAATAGCACACAATAAGTAAGTGTCCAAAATGGGACACACATTTTCAAAAGAAAAGCCAATACTCATGGGTCCCATTCAGCTAGCTTAGAGGATCAAGTCTTTTTGAACACCTAAACATACAAACCAAGATGATGATGTTGGCAATGACCAAACCAACCACAAGGTGCCACATGGCATAGATTTCAAGCAAGGCTATGATGTGGCAAGCTCAGATCCAAATGCCCAGATGATGCTACATGGAAAATTTAGCAGTCAGTGCATTCCCACTTTAGGAAGTTACAAGGAGGTTAGATAATGTGAGGAAGTTCCTAGGAGCCATGTGGCAGTAGGCCCAAGCTAGAGCTAATGTTGTAGTCCTATCAACCTGTTGAGGTGGCAATGACTAGATGATCACATGGAGATCAAAAAAACCAATCAAAAAGTGACACGTGGAGATAAGCAAGGGCCCAAGATGGAGCCATCAAATTTTTCCACGTGGCTAGATCTAATAGCTGGTGCTTGCTCACATTATGGAGATGCAGGGAGGTTAAGCAAAGCACAAATGTGCTTGGGTGCCATGTGCTAGTGGGCTTAGGTCAGAGATGAGGTTCTGGTTAACTATATGGATAGATGGGCCAATTAGATGATGCCACATGGTAGCTCAATCAAAGGAGGGTTGAATCAAGATTCAAGGGTAAGGAAAAAATTAGAAATAATTTTAAAAGGTTTTTTTTAATTATTTTTCAAAAGAGTCGCATACAACATTTTAAATAGAAACTGGATTTATTATAAGATTTCAACTTAGGAATCTTTTAAGTTTTTGGGTAAATTTTTGAAGTGGTCAAGTTTAGTTATAGAGCCATTGTAGAGAGACATTTTTTGAAATGGTTTTTAGGGGGTTTTCGAGATGCAAATATAGCGATATTATATATTGCCAAAATCAGGAGAAGACAAAATTTTTGATTCTAGAGTTTTTTTGAATAGGAAGTAGTCTATTTAATTATTCAAGGTTTTGTCCCATATTCTCAACTTGTAACAGTATTCCAGTGAAAAATTTTAAAACTATTTCATCCATTGTTGGTTCCAATTTTGAGGAGAAAAAATACTCACTACTGATACACCATTGTTTCAGCAATTTCTCTTGTATTGAAGAGCATTAAGTTTTTATACAGATAGTTCTGACCTATTAGGTAGTTTGGAATTTCAATTTCATCTATGTCTAATATTTTTTTCCAAGAAATAAAAAAAATTTAGCAATAAGTCAGTCTTCATTCTGATATCATGTCTCTCATTCATGTTTTTTTTCTTAATCTTTTGTGTTTTGTAAAGAGAGAGTATGAAACTTGGTTGCAATCTATTGGTTTCATATGTTGATTTATTTTTCTTATGACTCAAAGACTTATGCAAATTCTTGATTCATCATCATATGGTTTTAGATCTCATCAAGGGATAGGTCGAGTATGAGATTTAGAAAGGCACATGTGTCTAATTCACAAAATAGATAGATAGATCAGAAGCCCTGATGTATGGCATATGTCAATGACTTTCAAGGATATGCACGTTAGGGATTTGTGTGACTACCTAATAGATAAGGCACTAATCATTTTGAAGGATCATAGGGTTATATTGTTCATGTAATTTTTTTTTGAATTCAACATCATTAATTAAGTTTTTTACCCTTTGATGTTGAAGAGCTATAATAGAATGCCCTCACTCACCTTATGAATTGTATTGTTCTACATTTTGCTACTACAGATCTCTACCATTGCATGATTTAATAGGACAAATAAGGGTTGAATATGCTTATTAGATTCAAAAATATGTTTTGCACTAGTACCATGTAATTGAATCTAAAGTAGAAGAAGGGTTCAGCCTTATAGTTGGCCTAGTGTTTGAAGTGACATGTTGAAGAAGGGAGTTAGCTGCCCCTAGATGTGTCTTCTTCTCATTAAGGTAATTTTAAACCTATAGCATTTCAAAACAGCCAACAAGATGGCGACTCTGCTAGTGAGATAGGATGGCAATACATTTTGCTAAAGGGACATGAATCTCTAGTGTTAATCAAATATCTCAGTCCTATTTTTAGTATGGTTTTACCTATCTGAGTCACCAATAAAATGGAAACTCTTTTGGGGAATTGTATACATAAGAAGCCAAAATTTTTGGCATGAAAAGGATTGGATATATAATATCTATAGAAAGATGTGTTTCTTGTTTCCTTGCTAAAGTTTCATGTCCCATAGTATCCATATTCATGGGTAGTAGTATGTTGTGAGAATTGGATGTAAACTATGTTATATGATTTTTATAGGTCTATCTTCAATCAATATAGTTTTTGCAAGTGCTATTGAGAAAGTTCAGAGTCAAGAATGGATTGATGAATTGTGTTTTCTTTTCAAGGTGTTAATGATTTGCAAATTTCTCCTACATATGAAGGTCTAGTTCAGATTTGTGACGTAACAAATTATATTTTATTTCTCACAAAGTGTGAGTCGCTACTCTCAAATCTCTATACTAGTTTGTTCCTCATTTATTGATTACATAAATTGAAGGATTTTTAGCTGTATGGGTAGATATGAAGCTTTTGATAGCTTCTTGAAAAGGAAGTTTGAATTCTTGATAAAATATTAAAGTGTTCTTTGTAATCTATTGTTATAAGAAAGTGAATTGTAAAAAGTAGATCACAGTAGTGATTTATTTATCCTCTTACAAGGATGTGGTGGTTCTAAAAAAAATTGACCATTAATATGAAGGAATTTTAGTCTTGCACCTGTGCCAAATCAGTAGATCAAAGTTCATCATCAACACTTGAGGTATTTTGGTTTTCATGTTTCTCTTTCATGGAAGTCAATTGTTTAAAAAGTTTACCACTATTCAATGATTTTTAGCACTAGAAGGAAGAGGTAGAAGTTTTATTTTATAATGGAATCAGATCTCAAATCTGAAATTAGTTTACCAAGACATGAAGATGTGCTAGAAGATGTGATAGAAATTAAGAAAGCTCTTCACAATTAGATTGTCAGATTTATAAGAAATATGGTAGGAAATGTTCAAGGTCTAGAAGATGATCAAATCTATAAAAGGTTTAAATCAGCACTTATGGAGTTGCATGTGTCTTTAAGACCCAAGGAATCCTCATGGCCTATTTCTTTCTTAGATGTATTTAATTCTAATTCAGTTTACTAGCCATCACATTTGAGGGTACAAAAGATGTTTCATGTTGATAGTCTTTTCAAGAAATTTGAGAATAATTTAAATAGCCAATGTGAATGTGTTGAAAGTAGTAGTAAGTCTAGTGAATCCATAGATAATGACAACGTTTCTTGTGATTATGAAGATATGGATTCTAGATCTACTATAGATTATTTTAGTTAGCAGGATGAAGATGGTTATGTGACTAAAAATGAATCATGTGATAGTATGCATGATTGTGTGGAAAGTTTTGACGGTAGTACGGATAATTCTTCTTTTGGTAAAGATGAGAATGATACACCTAGTAAAGAAGTATTGTGCAAAGAAGAGGTAATATGTTGTAGTATGGATTTTGGGTTTTTAGATTGTCATATTAATGGAACTACTACTAAAAGTTTTTCAAATCACCTGATTTATGATCAAAACATAGGAGAAGAGACTTGTGATGAAGTCTTGTTGAGTTTTGATGAAATTTTAGGATTGCTAGCTCATGATCTCAAAAGATATGCACATGTTTCTCTAGATGCTCATGCTATACCTTATAGTATTTCTTCTCAAGATTCTTACAATGCTGATTATAATGAAATTATTTTTGAATATAACAAAGAAGCAAAGGCTAGAAGTGATAAATCTGATTTTATGTTTTCACTATATGTTGTTGATAATTTCAAAGTTCATTCCAATGGATTGTTTGATGAAGATTACTATCAGCATGAATTATGTAAGCACTTTTATGATAGTCTTTTAGACTTGGTAACTAATCAATTGTTTGAGTCTGAAGAGGTTTCAATGAAAGGTAAATCCAATTTAGTGAATGACATGATTGCAAGAAGCCAATGATCGGATCTCACATATTCTTTACACCTGGTTACGAGTTGTGAGATTTTGATATATGAAACTTTTTGAACAAGGTAGAATATGAATCATTTGTGTTTCTAGTTAATAGCATGCATCACTCATATGCAGATGAGGGTTTTCACTTTGATCCTAGTTAACATGAGCATGATATTGAGGTTAATGCTGATGTATGTATGCATAATGAGAATGAAGGTGTGAATTCAATTTTGCAAATTGTTATACTTCAAGATGCTAATCTAATTGGTCAATTGATGGGAAAGATAATTTCAATTTATCTCAAGAAAATTTCAATGAAAATTTGATTTATGATAGAGATAAGAAATTTTGTTGAAGTTCGGTGGCCTAGGGTCATCGTTAGTACATAGTAGCTGTGTGTGGTCTACTTCTTCTAGAGATTTAAATCCTTGCCATGCCTACAAGGGACATGCATCCCTAGACAGAGGCACTGTTGGGACTCAAAATTGGAGCTCTGATTTTGAGTACCATTGAGAAAATCAAGCCCTATTAGTGCTTTTAAATGCACATGTATCTGACTGTACTTGAGAAGCCTAAGAGGTGTTTAATATTTTAATTTAGTGAATCCATGTATTTCATGATGATAAATTATCATTTTGAGCCATTTCCTGAAGTCCTATTTTGAGCATTCATCAAATCTGCATTTCTATTTAAGTGTCAAACAATGACAAGAGGCCTTGTTTACAATTGAACATCTTACACCCAGTAATGTATCATGACTCACCACTTTGTGAAATTCTAGTGTCTATACCAAAGAGCCTATGTTTTATATTTTGAGTCATTTCAAATCTACTTGAATAGGTTTTGAATTCCTCAAAGTTCGTCATTTATTGTCATGCTGATGCAATTTATTCTAAATTCTGGGAAGCCCTTTTTGACTTGTTATAATTTTGACCCAGTTGACCAAAATGAGAAAATTCCTTTTGCATTGCATTTTAAAGTCCATAGCTTGTTATGTTTCAAATTTGAGCTTATGAAAAATCCGTTTGATTAGTTTTCGAATGCAATTCCTAATGCAACTTGTAACATTTTACTGGTGTCAAGAAGTGTTGATTTGGTGGAAACCCTCTTCGTGATGTCATATCTAAAGATTATTGATAGGTGAGATCAAGTAGATTGTACCATTATATTGTCCTCTAAAAATACTTCAAGTGTGCCAATTTTAAAATCTTGATGAACCCATATGCACACTTTCCTAGGTCCATTCCATTTGCACAAAATCATTTTCTATCAGTGTTTCCAGTCTACAAATTCTTAGTCGCCTACTTTGACTGCTCACCATTTGCACTTAGTTATTTATCAAAAGCCATAATGCAAAATTTACACTCTCCTAATGATAGTTAACCAATGCCCCAGTTTTTGTTTCCCAAAGTATCAATTTGCCTAGTTTTTGAAGCTAAATCTGAAAGCATTTTATGTTTTTTTGACTTTTTTTCTTGTAGGCAATTCTAAAAGGGCAACTTCGATAGTCAATATCTTTTGATTGAGAATTCATCATGAGATGAGATTCAACAGGGTAAGAGATTGCTAAAAAAAAAATTAGTGTGTTTGATTTTAGAGCTCGGTCAGAGGTTCAGATGAGTATTTATAGATAGTCAAAGGACCTCCAGGAATGAAATTGATAGTTTATATAAAGAGATGAAAATGAGTTATGAAAGTTGAATCAATGATGAAAATTGATTTCAATGGGTACCGGATGATCATTAGGCCAATTTGACACTTTAAGTATTTGAAAATGAATTTTTTTTTTACTGGAGCCACTTTGGGGCCCGACTGTGTGTGTCAAATTAATGAGGCATTAGGATTTTAAAATGTTCATATTGTAATTATTAGAGTTTGGAAATTTTTGGAACTATGCTTTCGGCTTTCAGTAATAGCAAAAAAAGAAACTCAACATAATGATATGTAGGACACCATAATTAGTTGATAAATTCTTTTTGTTTATTCAAACTGATGAGTATTTCAAGGGTTTAAGGTTGATTGAGGCTCTCATCAGTCCAGATGAGGAAGCCATTGGGAATGAAGCCATAGGAATTCTAGTCAAATTGAGTAAAGAAACTAGATCTACCTTCAAGGAGATTTCTAATGCAATTTAAAGGGAGGCTTCCAAAAGACTGTTCCCTCAGGGTACAATTCATACTGTGACTCATTATGTTGTGAATTACATTAACTTTCTATTTAATTACATGGATGCATTGAAATCACTTTTGTATTGGAAAAAAGAACACACCAGTAGTCCTTCAAGTAAATCCTTTTTTACCGAGGTTGGAGTAGATAATAAGGGGCTAATAGGAGGCTTGAGAGTTTTAGAGGAATATCAATATAAGGAGGATGCAAAAACTATGAATATCTCTCCCATGGGTCAGTAGTTTTTTTAATTCTAGAGCTTCTTAAACATAACTTTGATTACAAATCTGAGTTGTACAAGGGCTCTACCCTCACCTATATTTTCTTGATGAATTATTTCTACCTACATGCATGAGAGTTGGAGGGAATTTGTGTAAAAGAAGCCCCAGTTTTGAAGATGTGGACTCCAAAGAAGGGGATTCATATCCTGTGTCCTCACTATCATTATCACACCTATAATGCAACTTGCACTTCTAAAGCTCTATCTTTTAATTCAAGGGAAGACCACGATAGCAAGAAAACAAAAAGAGAGACCAGTGATGATGAAGAAGCCTAAAATAGGCCTCATAATTCAACTTGATCCAATCCAAATCAAGGGAGTCCATTTTTTTTCCAAAATTGATGGTGTACAAATTGTGTAAGCTTGATTCGATTGCAAAAAAGGAACATTTGAAAAAGAAACTTGATCCAATCCAAATCAGCAAGACAACAACTCGTATCTTTGAAAATGGAGCATACATAGAGCTTAAAAGTGAGAGAGAGGAAGTGTAAAGAGTAAAGAGACCAACCAAAGGAAAATTTTAGGCAATCAAGGAAGGATCCACCAAGATAATAGGCACCAATGTGAAATCCAAAATCTGCAAGTCAAATGCCAAGGGAAGCCACTAATTGAGAAGTTGACCTATAAGGATAAAAGATGTAACACAAAAAATATGAGATGGAAAGTAGAAATCCATGTCAAAATAGGGGATACCATTAAGATCTATTACATAAATAGCAATTTTGTTTAGATATAGTCAAAATAAAGCCAGAATCTGATTTCAAGTCTTTGCTAATCCTTTAGGTGATTATAAAGAAGCTAAAAGCCTTCCACTAAAACATGATGCAATTACAAGTGCAAGAGAATGATGAGAAAAAAGCTAGTTACTTCTATGAAGGTGCTTTTTCCTACAAGGAAGTGTTGGGGAACCCCTCCTACTTCATGCATTTTCCCCTCTCTCCAACCAAGATAGTTGTTGGGTCTTAAGCATTGTTTGAAGAATAAATGCTAGTGATTAGATAAAAGATTAGACTTTTGTTTTTATTTTACTCCTATAAAGGCTGCCAGAGCTTGATTATTATCATAGATATTGACCTAATTTGTGCTTTATGAGTCCTATTGGAAGGTATCCATGTTCTCACTCTAAAATATGTGGGTTAAGGTGAGGCTGGTCGAGAGGCAATGCTCTAAAAAGGTATAATCCAACTCCCTCAATAGTGTGAACAAATTAAAAATGCTTCTCCTATTATAAAGGAAGGATCTCAAAAAATGTTGACTTCACAGAGAACCCCAAGTTGCTATGCTAGATACACATGAGGAGCAAGGAAAGATGCAATAGTTTAATCCCACATTGAGTGGGTGGAGGTTGTTTTCACACCTTAAATACAATAGCACACAATAAGTAAGTTTCCAAAAAGGGACTAACCTTTTCAAAGGCAAAGCTAGTGCTCGCGGTCCCAGTTAGCCAACTTAGATGACAATGTAATTTTGAATGCCTAAACATTCAAACCAAGTTGATGACGTTGGCGATGACTGGACCAATCACAATGTTCTACATGGCACAAATTTCAAGGAAGGTTGTGACATGGCAATCTCAAATAAAAATGCCTAGATGATTCCACATGGAAGATCTAGTGGTTGGTGCATTCTCTCTTTGGGAAGTTACAAGGAGGTTATATAATGTGATGAAGTACCTGGGTGCCACATGGCAATTGGCCTAGGCCAGAGCTAATTATGTGATCCTATCAGCATGCTAAGGTGACAATAATTGGATGGTTACATGGAGATTAGCAGAACTAATCATGGAGTGATACATGGAGATTAGCAAGGGCCCAAGATGGAGCCATCAAATTTTTCTATGTGGCATGATCCAACAACTGGTGCTTGCCAACAATATCGAGATGTAGAGAGGTTAAGAAAATTGGAAATGCAATGTGCCCAGGTCAGAGATGAGGTAGTAGTTGACTGTATGGATAGATGGGCCAATCCGATGCTACCATGTGATAGCCCAGGAAAAGGAGGGTTGACCCAAGACTCAAGGGTGAGGTAAAAATTAGAAATATTTTTTTTAAAAAGTTTTTTTAATTGTAGAGAGACATTTTTCGAAATGTATTTTAGGGGGTTTCCAAGATGAAAATATAGCAATATTAAATATCACTAGGATTGGGAGAAGATGAACATACTAATTTTTTCATAGGAAAAAGTCTATTCAAATTATTCAAGGTTTTCTCCCACATTCTCAACTTGCAACTGTATTTAGATGACAAAGTTCAAAACTATTTCCTAGCATGGTAATGAGCTAGATGCTAGTAAAACATGGTAAAACTTGAGTATAGGTCAAATTTGGTCACTTTCAAATCAATTAAACCCAAATTTTTATAAGCATTTCATGATGTAGTTTAGATATTTTTGGTTGCATAAAGGTTTTCAACATTTTAGTAGAGATATTTACAATTTTGTTACAACATAATGATGAAAACCATATTAGATCAGATTGGTAGAAAGAGGTAATAGGTTTTGCAATTGCAAAGGATGTAATTTCAAGTGGACACATGTTGTATTCAAATTAGATCTAGGAATTAACTCCTTGTCTATATCTTTCTTCCTTTCATCTGTTGTTGGTTCTAGTTTTGTGAAAACAAATTACTCACTACTGAGGCACCATTGTTTCAGTAATTTCTCTTGTATTGAACAACATTAATTTTTAATATAGATAGTTATAACCTGTTAGGTAGTTTGGCATTTCAATTTCATGCATCTCTTGTATTTATTTCAAAGAAAGAAATAAAATTCAGCAACAAGTTAGTCTTCATTCTAATGTCTTGTTTTCCATTCATGTTGTTTGTGATCTTTTTTGTTTTGTAAATAAAGAGTATGAAACTCGTTTGCAATCTGTTGGTTGTATATGTTGATTTATTTTTCTTATGACTCAAAGAGCTATGTAAATGCTTGATTCATCATCATAGGGTTGCAGATCTCATGACAAGATAGGTCAAGTATGAGATTCGAAAAGATGCAGGTGTCTAATTCACAAAGTGGATAGATACATCAAGGAAGTCCTAATGTATGGCATCAGTCAATGACTTTCAGGGATGTGTGCTAGGGATTTTTGTGACTACCCAATAGATAAGGCACTAATCACTTTAAAGGATCATAGGGTTATGTTGTTCATGTCATTTTTTTATGAATTCAACATCATTAATCAAATGTTTTTCCCTTTCACGTTGAGGAGCTAGAATAGAATGCCTTTTGCACTTAGTTACTATAGATCTATGCCATTGCATGAGTTAATAGGAGAACTAAGGGTTAGATTTTCTTATTAGATTCATAAATATGTTTTTCACTAGTACCATATAATTGAATCTAAGGTCCACTTGCCTAGATTTGTTTGAGCTTGAAGTAGGAGAAGGGTCCAACCTTATAGTTTGCCCAGTGTCTAAAGTGACATGTTTAAAATGGGAGTTAGCTTCCCCTAAGGCATCATAAACAACTACATACTCCTCAAAGATTCTTTGAAACTATAGATATGGGTAAAATTCATATAATTTTGTGTGCTCATCATAGTTCAAGATGCTTGGCAGAATGGGCCACAAGTGGTGAGTTTCCAAACCATAGACCAAATTAGAGGATGTGTAGAATTGCATGAATCATCTAGCTGAATTCAACCATGAGGTGAGCTCACTATAGATAACATGTGCACAGTCAATCTACACATCCTCACACATATTTCTTGTACTAAGAAGAAATGATGCTTGATGAACTCCAAGATCTATTCTTTTCCTTTCAGTTTGAGGAGTCTCAGGATATCTACTATTTCATGTTTCAAATTTGTTCTAGATAGGATCTTTGGCACTTTGCTCTTCTTTAAGTGATTAGTCTTGAACCATGTCCTTTTCATGTCTTCCCACTTGAGGATCTTCTCCTTGTTGAACATAGATGTGGAAGAGCCAAAATCAACATCAAAATACTACTGCTTCATAGGAATGTGAAATGCAGACTACATCAATGCCTTGTTGATTGAGATAAGGATAGATTGGTCAAGAAAAAAAATATTCTTTGTTTTTGTTGTATCTCTCAATGTATTCCTTCACTAACTGAGGTGCATGAACTACCATAGGAAAACCAATTTCATCAATTAGTCAACTCTTGTTAAGTTTTTGAGTGATTGGGTGAATGGGTTACAATTTAAGTCTCTTTGAAGATCACCCAAATCATAGAATTTGAAAGATGTATCTATAAGCTCTTATAACTGGCTCTCCAAGATAATTAAATTACCATAGCCAACAACTCTAATCTCAATTCTCTATGACTGCACATGATACAATTAGCAACAAATAGTTATTTAAATACACTTGAAGAAACCAATTGCATGCAATTCTAATGAAATAGATTTAGGAATTAGAATGTTGGTGCCACAAAAAAAAAAAAAGTTTATCCAATGATTATAATGATAGGATTTTCATGTAAAATATTAAATTACTGAAATCTCTATTACTTTACTCAAAGTAAATTGATATGACTAAGATTTACTTAACAACATGAATGTTGTACATTTATGGGAAGTGTCTTACTTGACTTCAGAATATGGAAAGTAGATATACTTGATAATATTAACATATGTGGGAGAGAGAGAAACTTACCTTTTTTGCAAACCCATTTTCCTTCTATTTAGAATCATAGCATAGGGATTGATCCTAAAATGACATGTGCACCTTATCCTTTTACTTTTTTCCTAAAGATCTTAACACTACATATCCTTTATATCAGGGTAGCATTCCCACTAGCGAATTCTCTAGAAGCATTTTTCAAGCATATCCAAGGAATATTCATAGTTTAATGTTGCTTATGTTTCTATATCCAAAGCCTTTAGATAAGTAACCTTTTCCATTACCTTGGGATGAAAAATCCCTTTCTTAGCACCAATTTGCATAGCAGAGTACAACTCACAAAATTATACCCTGAACCTCAATATGATAGCCTTAAGGCTAGGTCTTTGGGCATCCCTCACTAATTATGAGCCCATCATTCAACATCATGTTCAAACTATATATCATTGAGACTGGGAATAGGCTCAAGTTATTACAACTTCACGAGCAAAAAAAAAAGACCTTTGATTCCATAAGTGCACAATAGAAAACCTATAGATGCGGGTTCCCTCATACCACTTGATTTTACCTCCACAAATTTGAATGGGATTGGTTCAGGTTTCAATCTATAGTTGCATAAGCATTTCTAGCATTACATATTCATATCTTATTAATCTTTAGAACATGGCTTTATCCTTCAAATATAAAACATCTTGAAAGATCAAAATTTGTGGGAGATTGAATGTTATGGAAAAATAGCAAAAAAATTAACATGGAAAAACTCACTTCTCATTGGGAGGATGCTAGAACACACCACAACCATGCTTAGATAACCTAGATCCCATATACAACAGAACAATAGGAAGCTCTCTTAGATGGAGACTAAAGGTAATGTAAGGGGGATTCAAATAATAATAAAAAGTAAACCGCTTGAGAGGGGTGAGAAGAAAGTGACCTAAAAGATACTTATACATCATATTTGGCCACACACTTACTTTCATACCAATAACTTTTGGTTTTAAAAGGGTAATACTAAAACTTGGCAACAATACCTTTGAACTCTTTCAAACTAATCATCAAACCCAATAAAAATTGAAATCTATGATTACTCCTAAATCATCTACAAACTATTTCTTATTACCAATTTCACCTTTACATGTTCATCTAGTTCACTTGTTCCTTCATATTTATAAATTACTTGTTCCTATCAACATCACTTCTAGATCACTGAACAACCTTTATCTATAAACCTTATAATGTTCTATTTTAACCATATCATCTTGGAATTATCATAAACTATAGTTAATGATCACTCCAAATATTTTATTATAGATTTGAAGTAAAACTCAAACCATTCAAATGCTTTCCATTGACTATTCTAGAAATTACCTAGTTTAATTTTGTCACATGTAACTTTAATTCTTCACATAAATAGGTTCTATCATAACATAATACATAAACATTTTTGTATTATAGAAATACTGAATTCAATTTGCAACTCATATATTTCTCTTCATAACAATTTTATAGAAACTTTTCTTAAAATTATGTTGAATGTGGTAAGCCTAAAACTTAATTGAGAATTACTCAATACAAACTAGACCTTTAGAGATCCTACAAACCAAGTAAAACCTATTACAAGATTATCCTTTCATAATCAAGTAAATTATAATGTGTATAGTGGTATTTATTTACTTGTCTCTTACATTCTTTCTTTGATTAATCATAATAGAACCCATGTAAACTTCTTGTCAAAAAATGTTTTCTTAACAATTCCATAGTAAAAGAAAATGTAGTGACCAATCAAAAAGCATCCATATCTAAGAGATGTTTAAGAATACATCAAAGAACAAGAAATGAATATATAAGAAAAGTGTAACCAATTTCACACCACAATAAAATATCTATAGTTTTAGGAATATCCTTAGATAGATAGGGAATCCACCTCTTATCATTTTTCTTGTGAGGACCATCCTCATTAATGATCTAGATTGTCATTGTTAATATTTTTCATGTTGTTAATCCTATGTAAACAATTAGTACTTGATACAAATATTTCAACAATGTCATTATATCCTTGTGCGTGTCTCACTTAAGTATTATTAACAAACTTTGATAATAAGATAATTAACGGCTTCATTAGTTAAATCAAAATATGTTTGAAGAGTATTTAATGACTAATAAAAAGAATAAATATGAAAGAGAGACGTAATTGATAAAACCTTTGTATTGTCATAAAGAGATAATAATAGATTTATGAATAAAGAAAAGATAGAGTGGTTTATAACTAAAATTATAACTCTAAACAATAATAATAAAATAATTGAAAGAATATATGATAGTGATTAACTTATAGAAGTTTGACATTACTTGAAGGTATATTATTTACATGGCTATGAAAAAGAAGAGGAATTATAATGGAGGAAGTAAAGATCTTGGTAGTTGGTGAACAAATAATAGTTAAGAATAGAATCAAAGAAGTCAAAAGATATTTAGATATCTAAAAGGAAATTTCACCACATAAATATGGAAAATGACAATAAAGGATTATTAACATGTTATAATAGAAAATGGTGAACAGTTGGATAAAACTAATATATGTATTATTCAACATGTTATTTATCTATTTTGATAAATATAAGTTGAAAAAGACTATATAAATTTAAATAATCTAGACATGTTTTAAATATTGATTGTATGGATTTATTTTTCTATTTCAGGTTAGTTTAATGATGATTTAATAATATTGATCAACATTTATCCATGGAGGAAACTTCGTATTTAAACACACTTGAGCTAGAGTAGTACTGGGATGGGTGACCTCCTAGGAAGTCATGATGCTTCACCTATGTGAGCATCACCTAGATCCAATGAGTGCTATGTGTTCCATTTATTCTCATGAGAAATATATTGATACATGAATCACTACTTATGATAGATGGGTCAATGAGTTTAAGTCATAAACTACATAGTTAAACTTTGATAGCAGTTTCACAATTTCACTTGTGGAAAATACTCCTACTTGTCAATTGATGAGCTTGATGGGATTTCTAATGAATAGGTCATAAGGCACAAAAGTTGGTAAATGTTTGGAAAATGATGTTGCAAGAATAGTTGGCTTATGTAGTGTATGTTCATAGTTTACATTTTGTTATTATTTTTGAACTCTTTTAGGCCATTTTATGCTTGATGATTAGTAGCATTACTTTTTAGATTACTGGATATTGTTTTTGTACTCAGTTGATTTTATGAGGAGATTACTTGGTATGAGTTATTTCATGTATGCATGATTATACCTTGATGATGATTATTCACAATGACTTTATTTATTTGATGACGTCATCTAGATGGATCATTTATAAGTGTTCTGCTATGGATACTCACCGCATACTGCATGTGTATGGTGTGCATGTATGCTTTCTTTATGTATGACATTTTTGATGTGGTTAAGGAAGGGAGTCACAGTCACCTACTAGTTAGGATCTACACAATGCACCACCTCTTGCCATTGCCTACTTAGCTTAGAGTACATATGCTTGTACATGCATAGATTTTATGCAAATTTCAAGTACTGCGTATCAACTTCCCTGAATTGCCAAGATGAGCATACCCTATCACAATATCTCAATGGTAAGAGAGGAGAGATAAAATATTGAGTCCAAATCCTAAGCTTTAAACCAATTATCCTAGAAAATTAGGAAAAGTGTTTGAGATGATCACCCTTCAAAATTTTTTGTATGACATAAATTCATGATTATAACCCTTGAGTCTAATTTTGTTTGTTATATTTTATGACAGATTTTCTTATTTTATTTTTTTAGTCTTTGGTGATTTTCTGTTAATTAGTTCAAATTAAAAAATTAAATAATGACTTAATTTAATGGAAAATTATTAAGATAATATTAATTTGTAATTATATTTAATAAATTGGGAAAATAACTAAATTTAAACAGGAAATTATAGTTCTGATTTGAGAGCGTAATAATATTTTATTAATTTAATGATAATATATTTAGGAGATCATTTTTAAATAAACGCTAAATAATATTACAACTTAAGTTAATAAATATTATATTAAAAATACTTTGAAATTTGATAAAAGAGAGTAAAAAATTAATTAATAAACTTTATCTAAATTAAATTACATAAAGCTTATACATGAGATTAATATATATTGAAATAATTAAAAATAGAAAGCAAATAAATTTACAAAGATATTTTATATTGAAAAAAGAGTGCATGAAAACATGAAAAGAAAGGTTGATAAAGAGTTAAAGGGGTCTGATCAAGGAGTTCCCTCAAGTGATCACACAATCAGTGCCCCGAATTTAGGGGAGAACTTCTTATTAGCAATTGAGGTCCAATTTTCAAGGACTAGGATTTTTTGGAGAAGGGGTTATTTTTTAGAGAGAATGTTTTGAGAGAAGAGAGTTCTCTCACAATCTTCGAGTGATTACATATTAGCATCAGAACCAGGTAGAGCCTCATGTTTTATTCACACAATGAATTTTATTTGTCAAATTTCTTGTCTACATCATGTTTGTTAATCTGTTTATCCAAATTTTGTTTGTATGAATCTTTCATTCTAAATCTATTGATATTTGTATTGAATTCTGTCTGTATATCAAGATTGAAAGGCAAGTAGAAAACCATCATTCTATAGATTAAAGAAATTAGCATTTTAATCAGGAAGGGTTTCAAATGAAATCAAAATTTTAGAATATAAATTTGATTGGTTTATCTGAGTTTTCCCTATCAAGCTAAATTTGAAAATGTTTATTAAAGAATATATATTAAAAGAAAAAATATATAGGGGAAGGAAACTACTTTGGTTTACTTCTTTTAAAAGAAAAATATATTTAAAATTTGAAATTCATATTTATCTGTGGGGGAGGGGAATAGAGTTTAATATTTATGAATAAATAATAATAAAATATTAAGGGTGACATGTTGGAATTCACAAGTGGGAAATATACTTCTGGGGGAGGGGGGGGTGAATCAGAAGTACAAAGCTTAACCATTAAAACTTTTTTTAACTTAAATCAATACATGCATGAATGATATCTAAATAACATGAAAGTAAAATCATGCATGAAAGTAGATGACACAATATTTGATCACCCAAAAACCCTCCAAAATGAGAAGGTAAAACTAGGGTGGGCATGACACCCACAACTTATCATTGCAGCAATAGTGTAACTTGTTAAAGTTACAATGTTTGACTATCGGCATTGGTCTACCCTATAAGAGGCCTGCCCTAAAAAAAGACTTTAACAAACTATTAAAAGTGTACATGTCTAAAGAATTTACATAACTTTCACTTTGAATGTCACCCTATTAAAGGATTTATACAATGGTTGTTAAACCAAATTCCATAGGATTTCCATTCTGCTAATACAATTGTTAGAGAGTATTAGAATGTGTTGACCTGATCACTGACAATCTTCAATTGCTAATTTCATATCACTATTCAATCCATTCTAATCTAATCTCTCTAGTTTGATGTGATGTTGTAGTAATGTGAATACTCTATTTGGTTTACTAATCTTGCAATTTCTATGTTCTACTAAGTCACCTTGAATGTCCTCCTAATGTTTCTCCTCTTATCCTTTTGTTCTTTGCTCTATTTTTCTCTATTCTCCTTGCATCTCTATTCTTGAATTATGGGGCTTCATCCTCCTTAAAAGGTTTTTGTGACCTAAGGTTAGGTATGAATCTATGGTTGAGATTCGTATTTTTTGCCTCTTTAGCTTTTCACTATTCTAATTGGTTTCATGTTTTTTACATAGGAAATCTAATAGATTCAATCTTATCTCTAAGCTTCAAGATCTATCCATTAGCTATTAGGCAAGATGATTTACATCTAAGTTTATGAAGGCACAAACTCTCATGTCAATACTGTGTTACTCGATGCTTGTTGTTTACTAATGCTTAGAAAAAAATGAAAATTTGTCTTGCTCGGCACCTATTGTTTACTTGACATACATACTTTCTCAGCACTTGAATGACTCAGCACTTACAATCTTTCTAACTCAGAACCTATTGCAACTGAGCACTTGTGTATACATATTCAGCATATATTGCTATCTCATCTTGAACCTAGCAAATAGCTTAACTATGTTGACACTCAATTGTCAAAACCATTCTAAGATAAAAAATCTCCCCCTTTGACAGGAGTGTCAAAAACACTTAACTATACATGATGTATCTAACTCTCCTAAGTATAATACAACTATTGTTCAGCATATATAAAAAACATCAAAATGTGCTCAAAATTTTGTGAAGAACTATATACCTTAAAATTTGTAACTCCCCCTGAGTTGATGTGCTTTTACTATATCCAAAATTTCTCATAGTGGATTTTTCTCATGCTGATTTTGATACTCTTTATCTAATACTATGTGCCTTTTATTGTTCACTCTTCCTTTATCTTCCCTTTTATCTATTTTTCTCTATTTATTCTTGACTCCCCCTTACACATGTCTGCCCTTGTAGTTGAATTTTTCTTCTGGCCTTATCCATTTCATTTTCTCCCTTTCATCTTCCCCCCTGTACAATTTCTCCCATTTTTTTGAAACTTATGTCAAATGGTCTACACTCTAACTGAGCATTTAGCCAAGAAGGATCTATTCACTTACATTACAATTCTAAGAGTAGCATGCTGGTTCTATAATGTAGCTTCTAGGAATTTAATTTGGATGGCTATCTTTACTACAAAGTGAACTAAGCCATCTAATGTAGAAATATTGGGATCTTTCTTTAACACATTTTTTGCATAGGCTAGTTATCTTTTAAAAATATCCATGTGAGGGGTTATGGTAGTTTGGATGTGAACTAATTTAGCCTTAGTGTTTGCCTCATCTACTGTCAACACAACTAGTTCCTTCTGAGCGTGAAGCATTGTGTGAAAATGCTTCTCACTTTGAGCTGGATCTCTTGGCAATTACATGACAAATACCTTTAAGTCCCTTTCCAAGCTCATTATTCTCTAGCTAGTTTCCTACATGAAAATGGAAGGATCACATAGTTTTGTGTACAATGAGAAGATATTGTCAAGTACTTCCTTTACAATTTCTATTTTTTGAGCCATTTCTACCTATGAAATTACTATTTCACTAGATATTTTCCCATTTACCTTTGTCTAGAACTTTCTTTTTGACCATTCCAAAAGCTTGGCATTGGTGTCAAGGTCTTCATTTTTCACTTGGTCCACTATATTTGAAAGTTTCTCCATAATGGGGCTTTATTTCATTAGGTGACTGCAAGCTAAAGGCATCTAAAAAGATATCCTTGATCTCATGTAATGCTTGCTTTTGCTTATACTCATTTTGAGTATCTCTTGTTTCTTTTTCTTCTCTAATGCCTCATGCATTAGATTTATTTTCTCAAGAGTAATATTATCATAGTCATATTTGGGAATGACTATGTCTTTATCTAATGTAGGGTCTCCATAATGAAGTACCCTTGCTACTCTTGTGGAGCTCAAGCCTGGTGCAGATATTTGCAGTGGCATGACATTAGTACTTGGATTCTGAAGTGTAGTTGAAGTACCCGTGGTAGGAAAATTGACCAAGGTTTGGATTTCCTCCTAATCCTTTTCTTTATGACTTTCCTTGTCCTCTTCATATTTATCCTTGTCAATCACTACTATTTGTGGGTATGCACCCTATCCTTGTGCTGTAGAGATAGATTTGTCTATCTCCCTTATTTTCTCTTTTGCAGAGTCTTTCTCTTTTGTACTATTAGTCTTTTTCTCAATCATTAAGACTTGAGTTATGGAGTTAACATTGGTAGCTATGTCAACTATTGTCCACTTTGTAGGTTGTCAACTTGTAGCTAAAGAGATTTCAGAAGCTATTTCTTATGGATTCACCCTATTCCTCGTGAGGTTAGCTACAACTTTCTATAGTTCTTCCACACTGACCAAAACTAGATTGTTCCACAATTGTACTTGTAGAGTGGTTTGGTCAATGACCTTTCTGTGATCTTCTATAGTCAAAGGGTTAATGTTTTGACTAGAGTTGTTAGGAACATCTTGCACGATTATGGTTTCTGTAGGTGTGGATGTGTCATATGAGGGATCAAGGGTGGGAATTGTGGGTCTTGCACACTCTATTTTGTTTGTTGCTCCTTAGTAATTTCCACTATCTTGTGTCTAGTCTCCTTATCCACTTCCTCTTCTTTGTCATTTTCTTCCTCTTCTTCATTGTTCTTTACCTCAAAGGGATCTCCTTCACCTATTTTTACTATTGTTAAACCATATATCAACTTCCATGTTTTAGTTGATTTATTAACAACATCTTCAACATTTTGAAGAATTTTGAAGGATCTATATTTGCGAGAGAATTTTCTCCTATGCTTCTTTCTATCCTTGGTGATCTAAAATTTTGTGAGCTCATGCACTACTATAGCCAAGGAATATTCCCTTATTTCCTTCTCCATGTTAAGGTAGTAATGCCATTTATTTTCAATAATAGGATACAAATCTTTAGGAATTGAATTATCAAGTTCAAGTGGAGTGGTCTTGAACCATGTTATGATCTTCTCTACTTAGTTTATCAAGTTCTATACTCTTCAAGCCTTTTAAGTCAACATTATCTTTAACATTATCAATAAAAAATTCTAAATCAGATTTCAATGCATGAGTTACCACTTGAACTTGGCTTGTATCTATTGACTCTATTTTCTGATCATCTGAGTCGGGTTAAGCAAAATATTTCCTTCATAGTTTCTTCTTTTCTTGACCTTGTTTCCCAATTCCCTTCTTCTTCTCTTTGACCTATTCTTTGGCCTTTTGAGTGGTAGCCCTTGTGCTTGCTCTAGTAGTGGGCTTAGCAGGGCTTGGCTTGGCAACTTTCTTTGGTTTTGTTATAGGCTCGGTGCTTTCCTTTCTCTTCTTGGGTGGTTGTTTCGTAGGTGCTTCCTCGACTTTTTCTTTCTTGATACCTTCATCTTCTCCCATGGCTTGTATCAAGGCAAGTGGCCCTTGATCTTTCTCTTCTTCATTCTCTTCTTTTTCTTCATCATCTTCTTCACCCTTTGCTATACCTTTACCAAATATTCCTTTTAGTTTATTGACTAACATGTCTTTCCTCTTCAAAAATGATGTTATCTTTAGTTCCATCTCAACCTTGGATTTGAGAACATTATAAGTACCAAAGGCTTTGTACTTTTTTCTATCTATTTTACAAGCAATGTTGATAATGTTGCTGAGGCTTCATCTATATTTATTTCAAAACAAAGTGGCTTTAGCCATCTTATTCTTGCTACAAATGCTTGGATATATTTGTAGTCAATATCAACCAAAAAAAACATGTCATTGATATGTTGCTCTACAAGGGAAATAGGTATTCTAAACCTTTATCTCATAGACTTCTTGAAGTATTCAAAATAGCTAGTCATAATGGTTTCAAAATTGTTTCCCATTTGTTCTATGTAGTTTCTTATTTGTAGAGCTATTGACCTATTCACTTTCCAACCTATCTTACCAAAAGAAGGAATTTAATTTTGTACATAGAAAAATGTGCATATCAAGATTGATCCAAACTTGCATTGTGCACTTTTAGACCTTCTTATGGCTCCCAAGTTCTCCATTATTTTTTGCAATTGCAACTCTGCTAGATCATATATATGATCCTTCTCAATAATTTTATAACCTACATCTACTACAAGGTAGAGAACACTATTCAATATGCTTGATTGATATAATTTGTGTGAGATGACTCTGACAGAAAATTCTATGAGAGGGTCTCTAATAGTTTCTATAGTCATACCCCTCTTATTCTATTATGCACTAATATTTTTCTCTAAGACTTCCTTGGAGTCACTTTTTAGGGTTTTAGGTTGATCTAGGGTTAGGTACCTTGTATGGGTACCCTGCAACTTTGTGGATGATTCTTTTGGTTGTTTTGATAGGGCCTCCTTCTAACCACAAGAAACTGTCATTAATTCTTCTTAGCACCAACCTGATCCATTCCATTTTGAAGACCGTAGGGAATTCTAGGGCATGGGTAAGTCCCTTCTTCTCAACTATATTGAATTCCTCCTTCAATACCCCATTATTACATATTTTATTGTAGGCTTCCCTAATCTCCATATCTCCTATTCAACAAACTTTACAATTATAGCATCTTCAGACATCTTAGACCATGACCACTTTTGGTGGGATGATGGATAGTGCACCCAGAGGGTTATTTTAATAAGCTACCTCAAGTATTGGCTTTAATTCTTGTTGTTTAACCTCCTTGCTAACTAATTGAACTTCAAAGGGCTCTTTATCCTTAAAGGTTTTCAAGCTAGATGCCATCTTTGCAAACTAGGGTTTACTAATTTCATAACATTGTAGCTCAACACTTGAATAAATACATTGAATCGATAAATTCAATATGAATTGCAACTTAAATCTACTTGAATGATTTGTCTTTGCTCTAATTTCTTTCTTCTTTTTTTACCCTTTTCTTTGTTTTCATCGCAATGAGAGAATGATCAAAAAATCAATCACATACCCTTTAATACCTAGCATTAAATGCTTAGTGCATATATAGCTAGATAATCAACTTGTATACACTTTCCTGCTTCACTTGGCATCAACATGAATCTTACTATACTCAACAGCTAAAGGACTTACGCTTACTTGACATCAACTATCGTAACTTTGCTTGGCAACAACTTCTCACTCGGCTCCAACTAGTCTTGTTAGAAAACTTGGCATATACTAAGATTTCACTTGGCAACTGAAGGTAACTTTTTCATGCTCAGTAGTAGAATGAAAACTTGAAGTTTTAACCTTGCATCTTTATTCATGTTGTTTTATACTTTTCAATACTAACTTGCTTTGGAACTGATGTCTGATAAAGCATTGAATATCTATTCCAAATACCTTCTTAAACTTAGTGTAGGATATTAGACACATGAATGTAGATATTCAATGCTTTATCATGTGCTTGATATCCTTATTTATTGCACTTATGATATCCTACACATGTTAGTATTATGTCCTTACAAAAAAAATTACAAGTAGGTTTTGAATTCTTACCTTTGTCACTTCTTTCTTTAATAGTCTTAAATGATTCTCCTTCTTCAATACTGGTATAACCTAGTCTTGATGTGTCATTGCTAGATCTTGGAGATTTCACTAGTTGCTCAAAGTACATGATGGCTTTATTTGGCTTGTTGAAGCTCTTAGCAATTTCTTTTTCTCCCCACAAATCATTTTGTAATTTTTCATTCTACATCCTTATTTTAGTGATCTCATTGTCCTTGACATTCAACTCATGATGGGCATTCAATCATCTGACTTAGGGTATCCAATTTCATGTTCGATGTTCTTGCAAGAACAATTGACCTTTCTTCCAATCAATTGGCTAGATTCCTCTTCTCATCTTCTATCATGAACTTATCTTGAATGTCTCTCTTCTTATGTTCAATCACTTCACATAATATCATGGCTTGTGATTCTTGCTAAATCTTGAGAGTTCTGATCTCTTCTTCTTGAGCCCCGTTCTTCTCCATTAGGTCTGCAATCACTACATCAAACTCCTTGGAGTGTCCATTTACAAATACTTTCATGGTGTCAATATCCTTATATTGTGTGTCATTCTCAGTTATGGTGATGTCTTTTCTTCTCTTTAGGGATTTCCTCAATTCCTCCCGAGCTTCTTCCAGAGAATGTAGAATGAGATGTATTTCAATCTACTAGTTCTTTATAATATTCCCAAGCTTGTAGACCTCTATCTCTAGATATTTTCTCCAAGTTGTAAAGGTTCTTCTGATGAGAACTTATCTTTGATACTATTTTTTGGAATTCACAAGTTTGAAGTATACTTCTAAGGGAGGGGGGGTGTGAATTAGAAGTACAAAGCTTAACCAATAAATATTTTTTTAACTTAAATCAATATATGTATGAAAGATATCTAAATAACATGAAAATAAAAGCATGCATCAAAGTAGATGACACAATATTTAATCACCCAAAAACCCCCCAAAATGAGAAGGTAAAACTGGGGTGGGGATGACACCCACAACTTATCACTGTAGCAATAGTGTAACTTGTTAAGGTTACAATGTTTAACCAAAAAAAATGGTCTACACTGTGAGAGGCCTACCCTATTAAAGTCTCTAACAACTTATTAAAAGTGTACCTATTTACAAAACATTCACTTGGAATGTCACCCTGTTCAAGGATTTATATAATGGTTGTTAAACCAACCTAATTCCATATGATTTTCATTTTGCTAATACAATTGTTAGAGATTATAGTAGAATGTGTTGACCTGGTTAGTTATAATCTTCAATTACTTATTTTAGATAATTATTCAATCCATTCTAATATGATCCTCTCTAGTCTGATGTGATGATGTAGTAATGTTAATACTCTATTCTATTTACTGATCTTGCAATTCCTTTGTTCTACTAAGTCACCCTAAATGTCCTCTTAATGCTTCTCCCTCTTATGCTTCTGTTATTCACTCTATTTTTCTCTATTCTCCTCTCTCCTCTATTCTTGAATTATGGGGCTTCATTCTCCTTAAAAGGTTTTTGTGACTTAGAGTTAAATATGAATCTATGGTTGAGATTCATCCTTTTTGCCTCTTTAACTTTTCACTTTTCTGATTGGTTTCATGTTTCTTACATAGGAAATCTAATAGATTTGATCTTATATCTAGGCTTTGAGATCTATTCATTAACTTTCATGCAACATGACTTACACCTGATTTTGTGAATGTACAAACTCTCATGTCAATATTGTGTTACTCGACACATTGTTTACTAATGCTTGACAGTAACTGAAACTATGTCTTTCTCGACACTTATTGTTTCCTCGATACACATACTTGCTCGGCACTATCTATTTTCTTGGCACTTGAATGTTTTGGCACTTACTATCTTTTTGACTTGGCATCTATTGCAACTAGGAACTTGTGTATATACTATGTTCAACATATATTGCTAGCTCAAGTTGAACTTAGAAAATAGCTTAAGTGTGTTAGCACTCAATTTTCAAAAACCATTCTGAGATCAACATGGGGGCAGGACCACCAATCCCCACACTACTAAACCCTGCCACAACCTTTAAATTTGTGTACAATAGGTAGTACTATTGCATGTAGCAGTAGTATAGTATTATTGTTTATTGTAGTAGTAAAACCTACCACTATAGGAAAAAAGGTGGACAAGGCTTCAAAAAAATGGCTTTAAAATTAATTTTTAAAAAAATTCAAATTAAATATTAATCTTATTAAATTTAATTTTTTATCAATAAATGGCCGAAGGCTATATTCATTATTGTTATTTATTATGATTATTTATTTTATGTGTTAAGTGAATTCAAACCCAAGACCTCCCAGATGAGAGGCTCACAAGTTACCATTGTGTTGTAGCCTCTTGCCTATATTAAATTTAATTATTGATTGTTAATAATTTTATTAATACATTTATTAATTATTAATTAATTATTTATATATTTTTTTTATATAGTTTTGGTTTTAATAATTATTAATTGATTAGATTAAATTTAGTTTTAATAAATTTTTACATTTATTTATTATATTATTATTATTCATATGATTTTTAACAAAATGGTAATTATTTTATTAGAGAATTTAAAAAATCGTTATTTTTATAATCTAGCAAACAGTTACTTTTAAAGAATTTAAAACATTTAATTGTAATTTGATAAGGGCAATTGTGCAAAATGTTCAAATATAAGTAATGGGTTAAAATGTCAGAGTTAAAATGTAAACCTCATCTACTCAAAAGCTCACATTCAAAATGAAAATTGAATTCTTAATATTAACTCAACTATGTGTCTTCAAAATCAAACAAACTATTAAATTACACTGTTAATTGTATCTTGTCTTATGTTTTGGGTTAGGGTTGACTAGAGTGTTGACAAATTTTAGGACATTTACTACAGGCTAGGGAGTTTTGTTTATGTGATATTATGATGATTTGATCTTGATATTTTAAAAATCAACCATGGTAATGTTTTTGGCATGCTTTATGATGGGTTTGTATTTATTGTTTTTTATTGCTCTTGAGTTCTTTTGTATGAAATTCAGATGAATGTTATGACATATTTCACTTAACTTTTGAATCCTCGATCAGTTATTTTAGGGATGCTTTCTAGTTTCCTGTAAAGGAATGAGGTGTTATTATGGATTATCTTTTGATTCTTTCCAGTCACTTGTATAGGGTTGAGGTGAAATTTTTGATTCAATAATTTGTACTTTTATGAGCCTAGGGTACATAATTTGTATGTTAAGTTGGGAAGAGGCTTGCAATGGAGGTCGGGGCCCAAATTGGTTGCCAAGGAACCCATTGTAAGTACTTAACAAGTGACAACACTACACTACATGAGAGTAAAATGAACCTAATAAGACTCTTTGTTTTCTTCACTCGTGCCTCAACTTCCAGTAAAGACTACAATGGGAGTAGAGAGGATGTTGGGTTGTGACCTTGCATCATTAGTATGCCTTGTCAGTATGAGAGGATACTAGTGTCCCATAGAGTCACTAAGGGGCCAAAGGATTAAAAGACTAACTAGGTAATCCTAGAGTTGATTCATACAATTATTCTTTCCCACTAACAGTATAGATTTCCACCATGTCCTTGTTTGCCTTTAGGTCTTGATGTCATTTTATCCTAGAACCTTTGAGTTAGATTACTTTTAGAGTTTCCTTGATATAGATATTACTTTTGATTTTGGGATTGATATCTTGTTTGGGACTTGAGACTATCTCCTCGACACACTAGGAGTGGACCTTTTTGGGTTACCATGAGGTTGGGTGGTAGTGCTTTTTACTCTTACCATTGAGATATATTTGTTGATGTTGTGGCTAGAGTTTTTTGTCTACATTTCCTTCCATTCTATCTTTGTGTATTATGATAGATGATTATATCTTTATGATGGATTATTTCACTTATTGTATTGTACTTTATTTCATGGATCCAAAAGGGATGATGTAATCTATTTTTATAATTATTTATTCTTTCTACTTTCCATACCCTATAACATTTATAGTGGATGACTATGCATTCTAAATTTTATTATCAAGTCGCATTTAGAACAAATGTATATTATTTAAGTGGAATGGACTTATAGTTATACTTTCATGTGCATGTGTAATTTTTTAGACATAGTATTATTTAAATTTAAATTTAAATGTGACTCAATGTCTTGGGATCCTCAAGGAATGTAATTTTCTATGTTTTCTTATGTGTGATTGTATGTTATTGCTTCCACTACTTTATGATTGTTTTACATGCTATTCTTTTTGAAAAAATGTTTGGAAAACTTACTAAAACTTTAGGTTAGTTCTTTTGGATCCCTTTGTGGGGCATTACATCTGGTATTAGAGCTTGAGTTCTAAATTGGGAGCTCTGGGCATATTGGAATGCCACTAGTTGTTAACTAGTTGAACTAAAACAAAATTCAAACTGTTAAGTATCTATTTCAAACTGAAACTTGAACTAGTTGAACTAAAATAGAACTCAAACTTTTAGTTGTATATTTTCAAAACTTGAATATTTAGACATCAAAACTGAAATATACTTAAACCTAAAATAGATAAAATTGAAAAATGAACTTATATTATTTTCAAAACATGTGCTTTTTATGTATGCCTTATAGTAGTATATTTTATGGTTATTATACCAACTTCTATCTTGGATATTATTGTAGGATGGTATCTAGGATCTGAGATCTTAAGTTAGAGGCCATAGCCTAGGCTGTCATAGAGACTATGAACTAGGTAGGAACATCAGCATACATGAATCTATCCATGAGTCTGTACATGAGACCATCATTGATCTCCTACCTCCTCTTCAGGGTGTTGGTTAGGATAGAGCTCATCAGATAGGGAATGAGCATAGACCTATGTCTAAAAGTCCTCATAGGGACCAATAGAGATTAATTGTAGTTGCTCAGATGAAGGATCTTCACAGGTCCAAGGTTAAATTCTTTAATGGGATGGTTTAGGTTATCTAGCTAAGTAGTAGCTTATCCCCCTAACAAATTTTTTTCTATTCAAAACTTTGACACTTGAACATTTAGACGTCAAAACTAAAATATATTTAAACATAAAATAGAAAAAAAAGAAAATTAAAATTGTACTATTTTTAAATTATTTTTATTTTATGCATTCCTTATAGTAGTATTTTTTATGGTTATTATACCTACTTCTATCTTGGATATTATTGTAGGATAAGATCTTCAGTTAGAGGTCATAGCCTAGGTTGAGCTAGAGGCCATCAACTAGGCTGAAACATCAGTGTACATGAGTCTATCCATAAAGGCCCTAATTAGGAAGAGGATAGGGGAGAGCATGCTAGTAAGCATTGGGAAGAGAACGATAGAGAGTAGCAGGCCAACTTAGAAGAAGTTGACCTGAGGCAAGTGATGAAGACCATCATTAATCACCTACCTCTTCTTTAGGGTGTTGGTTAGGATAGAGCTCATCAAGCAGAGAATGAGAATATACCTAGGTCTAGGAGCCCTTAGAGGGACTGATAGAGATCAATTATAGCTTCTCAGATGAAGGACCTTCAAAGTTCCAAGGTTAAACCATTTAATGGGATGGGTTCAGGTTATGTAGCTAAGAAATGGCTTATTTCTCTTGATAGGTTTTTTTCTCTTTAGGTCTTTGACACTAATGTCAGAGAAAGGTTTTCTATTACCAAGTTGGAACACTTTAGAGCCACTTGGTGGACAATTGAAGAGAAGAAATAGGTATAAACATGAACATTCTCACATTGGAATTATTCCTAGAAAACTTCCATGACTGATTCCTAGTAGAGGAATGGAACCAATAGAGAGTTGCTAAATTCCATGACTTGAGACAACTCACTATGACCATAGAAAAATATGAGCACAAATCTAGGATCTCATGTCCTATTTGGGAATTGGTAATAAACTAGCATAGTTGGCTTAACATTTCATCAGAGGCTTAAACAATAGTCTAGCTGGGGGTGTTAAGGTATTTGAACCTAAAAGCCCCAAAGATGTAGTACACCAAGAAATACTTGTATAGAAGATTATTAACCTAGGATATGGGGCTTTGTCAGAACCTACAATATTAGAGTACAAGGGTAATTAGGGAGCAAGTGGTAGTAGGAATCCTTGTTTTGGAGGTAAACATCAATAGGGAGGAATTTATCCTCCAACATAGAGTGGTGGAAATGGTTCTAGTACTAGGAGCTTTCATAATTCTTAGCACAATAGGAAAGATTAGTACACTCACCCTACACAAAGCCACTAGTCTTATGCTAGTGGGGGTAGTGTACAATAGTCTAGTGCACCTAGATTGCAAAGGAGTTTTGACAAAGAGTGTTTCTCATGTAGACAACATGGACACAAGTCATCCCATTTCCCTCAATGGAAATCAAAAATCTTAGACTAGGGATTTGCAGCTTTAGAACCTATGGTTGGAGATATGAGTAGGTCCCAAAGAGTGTTCTTAGTGGAGTCATATCCTCCTACAAAGAGAAAGGGTCCAATGGGAACCACGCAATGAGTTTTTTAGGTTTTCCATTGTTTTAGGCTTCTAGGAGTAAGGCTGCGTATAGGAGTACTAGATGTAATTCTTACCCCAAGTTTATATTATTTTATTATTTCTGATCACTTTTAGCCAAGTTTATGCATGATGATTAGTAGAATTATTTTCTAGATTATTGGATTTTTTTAATACTCAGTTGATTTTATGATGAGACTAGTTGGTACTATTTATTTCATGTATGCATGATTATACCTTGGTGATGATTATGTACAGTGATTTTAGATATTTGATGATGTTGGTTAGATGAATTATTTATACATGTTCTCTTATAGATACTTACCCCATAATGCATGTGTACGGTGTGCATGTATGTTTTCTTTATGTATGAAATTTTTGATGTAACACCTCACCAAGGGATCCAAAAGAATTAACCTAAAATTTTACTAAGTTTTTCAAGCATTTTTTTTTTAACATGAAAGATAAACCATTTACATCAAATCATAATAGCAAAAGCAATAACATAAAATCATCTAAAAGCATACATAATAGTTTACATTCCTTCAGGATCCCATGATGTTGAGTAACATTTAATTTAATTAAAACTAAGTCTATCTACTTCTACATCCACATGAAAGAATAATGACATATCCAAAGTCCATAATATACATTTGTTCTGAATGCATCTTGGAAAATTAATTTTGAATGCTCAATCATCCACTATATATGTCATAGGGTATGAAAGGCTTAAAAGAATATACATGTGCAAAAATAAAGTTACATCATCCACATCGAATCCATGATATAAGTGCAAGAATGTAAATGAAACTATACACCATACATGATACATCCATCCATCAATAAAGATATAACAATCATTGTAAAAGATAACCATCCATAATAAAACATAACTATTCTAAGTGTGCAGTTCCTCCCAACCATCAATAACATCATTAGACCATCGTGGGCACTAGCCATCCCCTACATGTAATATCCCAAGTCACCGAAGAGATCATCGGTACTATAGTAATAGGGATGTCAGTCCTAAACATACCACAACATATGCATAAAAAAATCTAACATGCTACAACATACGCATGAAGAAATCTAAAATGCAAGAATAAAACATAAGATGATCCTACAAAGTAGATAACATCATCTATCACATACTAATCATCAATATAAAGAAATGTACTAGTAAGTAACATCCATCATAATGATTCATGAACAGAATGAAGGAAAATACCAACAAAGAATGCTCTAGCCATGGTGACTATAAATGGATCTCAAATGGTAAGAGTGAAAAAACACTACCACTCGACTGTGTGGGACCTAAAAGGCCCACTCACACCACACTGAGGAGATAGTCTTAAGTCCCAAATAGGATATCAAAATCACATAATCACAAGTACTCTCTAAATCCTAGAATCCTATAAAGTATACTAACTTGAAGGGTTCCAACATAAATCAACATCTAAACCCAGAGGCAACACAAAGACATGTAGAAAACCTACTATGCAAGTAGAAAAGTGGCATCACAAAGTCATGTAGAACTTATCCTAGTAGTTAGCTTAGGACTCCAGGGTCCCTACTAATCCTTGTGGACTAAGCATTCTTCCCACCCTAGTCTATACTAGCACTTGTGTCATGGGAAAGAACATACAATTATCTTGTTAGTTTCATTTAATCCCCATTTAGTGTAAACATTTTCACTTGTTAATACAACTTATAATGAGTTATCCTTGGTAGCCTCTTAGGGCCCCAACACCCATTGTAAGCCCACTTCCCTTTACTACATATAGACAACCTACCCTAAACTCATGGAATCATAAATCAAAAAATCACCTCAGTCCTATACAAGCAACTAGAAAACACCAAAAGATAATCCATAATAATCACATCAATTTTCCATGAGCAACTAAAAAGAATCAAATGATAATCATAATGATCACAACAGTTCTCTATCAGCAACTGAAGGCATCAATGATATATCACAATATCCATCAATTCTCAACAAACAACTATAAAGTATCTCAAAATAAATCACAATATCCATTTGTTCTCAATGAGACACCATAGAGTATCTCAGAATAAATCACAATATCTATTGGTTCTCAACAAGAAACCATAAAGTCTCCAAAAATAAATCACAATATCCATTGGTTCTCAATGAGCAACCAAAGAACATCTCAAAATAAATAGTACTAATCAAATACTCCAAAATGGTCTAGTCAAAACATGTCACAATATGACATCATCAAGAATAAATCAACACTTCAGTCCCATCAAGGTGACTGGAAAGTAATCCAACTATAACTGAACGATGACTTAAAATTGTTAAGTCAATGTCTCATACACATACATCTCAACTTCACATAAGAAGACTAATGAGCATCAATGAAAAAAAAATACAAATATCTCATAGAGCATACCATCACATTACCATGGTTGCATTTAGAAAGATCAAGATCAAATAACATCAACATGACATCACATATCATAACCCTCAAGCCTCTAGTAAATATCCTATGACTGGTCAACAATTTAGTCAACCCCAAAACATGGATAGCATAAAGACACAAGATACAAACACATGTTTTGGTTTACTTTTGCAATCACATAGTTAAGCCACATATGAGTTTTCAATTTTTGTTTCAAGTATACTTCAAGTGTATAAGATTCATCATTTAATCTACAAGTCAACCCATTTATTCCCTCAATTAAAAACATAGAATTATCCCTCCTTTAATTTAAAACAATATACTAAAAATAATTGAAGGATAATTATTCATTTATATTATTAGAATACCACTTAACGAACTTTGAATAAGAATATTGTAACTTTATTAAAAGCAATATTATTAGAATTAAGTAAATTTAAAACTTACTTTGAATGCCATTCATTATTAATTAATCTTAACTAAATCACATTTAATTAAATTAATTAATAATTATATAGCATATCCATTTAAATACACAACTTACGATTTAGAGTTTATTTTAATATTAATTTAATTAAGTATTTTAGTTAAATACTATTAAATTACAATGATCAATTTTGCTCCCAAAATGTTTTAATAATAAGTAATTAAAACTCTTTAATCACTATCATTATATCCTTTAATAATTTATTTTGAAACTATTAATATGTTCACCAATATTCTATTAATAATTTAATAGAAGACATAAATAACAATTGAAATAATTTCCAATAAATACTTCCCTTCTAATTCAATCTCAATTAAATTTCATTTATTTAAATTGATTTATAACTTATCACAATACTTCAATTATTAATTAACCTTGATTAAAATTAACTTTAATCGAATTAATTAATAACTATATGAAACCATTTATAAACTCATTAATAATAATAATGAAATTATTAAAATCAATCTACAAAACCTTTCATAAGCTTATTAGTTAGTATTTAACTAACTCTAAACACAATTAAAATATATTTATAATTTATCTAATAATACAAAACGTATTAGTAAAAAAATATAATAATTCAAATTGTTTTAAATACATAAATAGTAATGTTACAAAATAACATATACTAACAATTATTAGATATACAACATTAAATATAAACTACTATAAAAACTAAATAACATTAATACCTTACAATATTTTAACAGTGAAGCATTTTATAGTTTGAGCGATTAAAAGGAAATCGCAGGGCTTTAATTTATTTACGGTACCCATTATGAGATCGTGCGGCCTGAGGATCGAAGGTACCCTGCGTATGCAGGTACTCTGTAATATGTAGAGCTACATCATCACTGCCATCAAGAATAGAGAGAAAGGGGGTAGCGGTGGTTAAAACCTACCCCTCCCCATTAATTAATTTTCTTTTAAAAATTCTTAAAGTACTAACAATCATTTCACAATAATGTTGCTTATAATTTATTTTTTCCTACAAAAAAATTTAGAATGTACAAAACATAATTTATTTAATTAAATTCATATAAATGTTCAAGCACAAATATATATATATGTATGTATGTATGTATGTATGTATGTATGTATGTATGTATGTATGTATGCATGGATGTATGTATGTATGTATGTCATTTGATAATATAATTTGATAGACAAACTCCTACCAACCATTCAAATTTTAACTTAGAATCTCCATTTAAATTTCATTCCATTTTAAAAGTCAACCCTTGTCAAATTTAATTCTCACTTCAATTTTAATTCGAAGCCAAACCCGAGTTAAAACTAATTTCTTTCATCAATAGTATGAAGGTTTTCTAATTGGGTTTCTCCTTGATTTCTTCACATAAAGAAAGAATCAACATGCATATCTAATTTTCCACAATATTAAACATTCATCACAAGAATTATCCAAGTAGTCATCTAGCAGACATGATGAAGATAAGAAGAGAGAGAGAGAGAGAGAGAGAGAGAGAGAGAGAGAGAGAGAGAGAGAGAGAGAGAGAGAGAGAGAGAGAGAGAGAGAGAGCATAATGGAATATGTGAAATGACCATGAGTGCCTACCTAGACACTAATGCTAATTCTCTATGCCTCAAAACTCTATCAAAAAATTCCTCCTCCTCCAACATTCACCATTCCTGCATCCACCGAACCCCCAAGTGATTAGGAGTGTCAGAAGATAAACATTTCTCAGGAAGCACCTAAAATGTCTCTAGAAAAAACTAGAAGATAAGTATTGAAAACTAAGCCCAAACCTTATTCAACCTTCTAGATGAGTGATAATAATGATAAGGTTGTAGGCACCGTGTGCTTAATTAGTACACTAACTCATGTGTTGTAGACAACTCGTGCATAAAAGAGGTGCACATACTCCTAGGTGAATAATTATTAAAATAATGTATATTACTTTATTAATATTCACTTGACTTTTATTTATTTATTTTTTTAAAATTTATTTTCAAAATTTAATTCATAAATTATTTATTAACTTAAATAATAATATTATTTAGAATTTATTTAGAAATGAACTCTATATATATTATTATTAAATTAAATTAATATTATCATGTTCCAACTTATAACTTATAATTTTTATCTTCAAACTTAATTATTTTTATTCAATTAATTTCCCAATTAATTAAATAAAATTAAATATTAAAATATCATATTAATTTTCCATTAAATTAAATCCTTAATTAAATCTTTTAACTAGACTTAATTAATAGAAAATACATCAAAGACTCACAAAGTAAAATACAAAAACCCATCATAGAAAAACACATATAAAATCAAACTAAATGGTTATAATCATGAATTACATCATTCAACACATTTGGAGGGTACTTGAATCAGATACTTGTCCTAATTTTCAATCAAGACAAATGGCTTAAAGGTCAAAGATTTGGACTCAAGAATTTATCTCCCATCTCTTACCATTGAGATAATATGAGAGGGTACACTCATCCTGACAATTCAAGGAAGTCGATACCTGGTGCCTGCAACCTACATAAAATCTATGCATGTACAAGCACAATATATATACTAAGCTAAATAGGAAATGGCAGGAAGTGGTGCATCATGTAGATCCTGACTAGCAGGTGACTATGACTCCTTTCCTTAACCACACCAAAAATGCCAAACATAAAGAAAATAAACATGCACACCATACACATGCAGTATGGGGTAATATCAATAAGAAAACACAGATGCTAAAAAACCATCTAACTAATCATCATCAATATCTGAAATACTAAATAATCATCATGCACATATGAAATATAGAGTGCAAAATGATCTCATCATATAATAGACTAAATCTGAAGCAATATCTAATATTGTCAAAATAATGTCACTAATCTCCAACATAAAACCTAACCTAAAAGCATTCAACAATGATAGAAAAAATGTAATTTAGGGGCAAACACTACATCCAAATTAGGCTTACTCCTGGAAGCCTACAAGAATGGTAACACTGAAGAAATCACTATGCAGGTTCCATTGAATCCTTTCCCCCTATAGGAGGATATGATTTTACAGAGGACACTACAACACGCTTAGAGAATATGATTATGGTTTAATAGTAAACCAAAAACCACATTGATCCAACATTTGTTCTTTTAACAATAGATAAGTTTTCAATTTCAGTTTTGCTCATGTTTAGGTTTTAGTATAATTTTAGTTTAGAAACCTAAGTGTTGAAATATGAAAAATGTGCAAGTAACAGTTTAAGTTCCATTTTTAGTTCTCCTAGTTTCAAATTTCACTTTGAAATAAATATACATAATAGTTGAAAGTTCTCATTTTGTTCAACTAGTTAAAATTAGTGGCATTCCAATATAACTAGAGCTCTCAATATTGAAACCTGGCTCTGATATCTGATGTGGTTAAAGAAGGGAGTCGTAGTCACCTACTAGTGGATATGTACATGATGCACCACTTCCTACCATTTCTTGTTTAGCTTCAAATATATGTTATTGTACATGCATGAATTGTATGTAGATTGTAGGTACTAGGTATCGATTTCCCCCAATTGATAGGATGAGTGTACCCTATAGCAATATCTCAATAATAAGAGAGGGGAGATAAATTCTTGAGTCCAAATCCTAACCTATAAACCAATTTTTCTAAAAAATTAGGACATCTATCTAAGATGATTACCCTTTTGAATTCGTCATATGTCATAAATTTGTGATTATAACCCTTGAGTCTAGTTTTGTATGTTATATTTTATGATGAGTTTTCTTATTTCATTATTTTAGATCTTTGGTGATTTTTCTCTTAATAAAATCAAATTAAAAGATGAATTAATGATTTAATTTAATGGAAAGTTATTAAGATAATTTCAATATATAATTATATTTAATTAATTGAGAAATTAATTTATTTTAAAGAGGAAATTATAGTTCTAATTTGAGAGTGTAATAATATCTAATTAATCTAATGACAATATATTTATGAGATCATATCTAAATAAATGTTAAATAGTATCATTACTTAAGTTAATAAATATTATATTAAAAATGCTTTGAATATTGATAAAAAAGAGTAAGCAATTAATTAAATAAAGTTCATTTTAATTAAAAAGAGAAAGAAAATAAAATAATAATGATATTTTATATTGCAAAATGTGTGCATGAAAACATAAAAAAGAAGGTTTAATAAAGAGTTAAAGGGTATTGATCAAGAAGTTCCCTTGGGTGATTGCACAATCAGTGCCTCGGTCCATTTTCTAGAAACTAGGATTTTTTGGAGAAGGGATTATTTTTTAGAAAGAAGGTTTTGAGAGAAGAGTATTCTCTCATAATCTTTGGGTGATTGCATATTAGCATTAGAACAAGGTAGAGGCTCGTGTTTTATTCAGCCAATGAATCTTGTTTGTTGAATTTGCTATCTACATCATGTTTGTTAATCTATTTGTCCAAATTTTGTTTATATGAATCTTTCAATCTTTCATTCTAAATCTGTTGACATCTGTATCAAATTCTATCTCTATACCAAGATTGAAAGCCAAGTAGTAAACCCTCGTTCTATAGATTAAAGAAATTAATATTTTAATCAGGAAGGATTTGAAATAACATCAAAATTTTAGAATATAAATTTGACTATTTTATCTAGGTTTTCCCTATCGGGCTAAATTTGCGAACATATATATATGTACATATATATATATATATACATATATATATATATATGTATATATATGTGTGTATATATATATGTGTATATATATATGTATACGTATATATATGTGTGTGTGTGTGTGTGTGTCTGTGTGTGTATGTATATATATATATGTATATATATATATGTATATATGTATATATATATGTATATATATACATATATATATATATATATATATGTGTATATTTATATATATATATACATATATATACATATATATACATATATATGTATATATATCTATATATATATGTATATGTATATATATGTATATATATATAAATATACGTATATATATATATATACATATATATATACATATACATATATATATATATGTATATTTATATATATATATACATATATACATATACATATATATACATATACATATATATACATATACATATATATACATATATATATATATATATATATATATATATATATATATATACATATACATATATATATATATAAGGAAATTGGTTTGTTTTATTTCTTTCAAAAAAAAATACAATTCATATATATCTGCAGCGGAGGGGAATAAATTTTTATATTTATAAAGAAAAAAAAAAAATTATTAAGGGTGGGGGTAGGGCCACCAATCCCCACGCCTCCAAACCCTATCACAACCTTCAAAGCTACATGTAGTAGGTAGTTCTGGTGTTTGAGACAACAGTAAAACCTACCGCCACAGGGCAAAAGGTTAGCAGGCCTTCAAGAAATATGCTTGAATATTATTTTGTTGAAATTGTTTTATTAAATATTAGTAATATTAAATTTAATTATTAATTGTTAATAATTTTATTAATGAATTTATTAATTATTAATTAAGTAATTATATATATTATTAATTTAGTTTTGGTTTTAATAAATATTAATTAGGCTAATTAAATTTATTTTTAATTAAGTTTCATTAATAGTACATATTATTTAATAAAGTTTTAAATTGATTTATTTCATTATTATTATTATTGATGTGATTTCTAATAAAATGGTAATTATTTTAATAGAGAATAATAAATAAATAAATAATATTTTAATAATTTAATAAAAAATTACCTTTAAAGTATTTAGAACATTTAATTTTAATTTTATAAGGGCAATTGTGTAAAATGTTCAAATACAAGTAATGGATTAAAATGTTAGAGTTAAAATGTAAGCCTCATCTACTAGATAACTCACTTTGAAAATAAAAATTGAAATCTTACTCTTAACTCGGACTATGTGTATTCAAAATCAAACAAACTATGAGATTACACTATTGATTGTATGTTGTCTTATGTTTTGGGTTTGGTTTGACTAGAGTGTTGACCAGTTTTATCGTGTTTACCAAAGGCTCAAGAGCTCTGTTTCAGTGATACTATGATGATTTGATCTTTGATCTTTTAAAACTCAACTATGGTAATGTGTCTGGTATGCTTTATGATGGGTTTGTATTTATTGTTTGTTATTGCTTTTAAATGCTCTCGTATGAAACTAAGATGAAGTAATGACCTATTTGACTTGACCTTTGAGTGTTCGATCAGTTATATTTGGGATGCTTTCTAGTTGCTTGTAAATGATTGAGGTGTTATTGTGGATTATCTTTTCATGCTTTCTAGTAACTTATATAGGGCTGAGGTGAAAATTATGATTCTTTTATTTATACTTTTATGAGCCTAGGGTAGTCAATCTATATGTTAAGTTGGGAGTTGGCTTGCAATGGAGGTTGGGGCTCAAAGTGGCTACTAGGCTAACCCATTATAAGTATTTAATAAGTTATAATACTACACATAATGAGAATAAAATGAACCTAACAAGAGTTTTTTATTCCTCATTCATGCCCCAACTACTAGTACAAACAAGGATGGGAGTAGAGAGAATTATTGGTTCCAACCTTGCATTGTTAGTATGCCTTGTCAGTACAAAAGGATACTAGTGTTGCATAGAGTCACTAGGGCGGCAGGGGATTAAAAGACTAGCCAGATAACCCTAGAGTTGGTTCATGTGATGACACTTTCCCACTAGCAATATAGATTTCCTATGTGTCTTTGTTTTCCTTTGGGTCTAGATGTCACTTTATCATGGAACCTTTGAGTTGGATTACTTTTAGGGTTTCCTTGATATAGATATTACTTTTGATTTGGGGATTGATATCATATTTGAGATTTGAGACTATCTCCTCAACATGGTGGGAGTGGACCTTTTTGGGTTACCATGAGGTTGGTTGGGAGTGCTTTTTACTCTTACCATTAAGATTTCTTTGTTGACATCATGGCTAGAGATCCTTGTCTACATTTCCTTTCATTCTATCTTTTTGTGTTATGATGGATGATGGATGATCACTTATTGTATTGTACTTTATTTGATGGATCCAAAAGGGATGATGTAATCTATTTATATAAATGTATATTCTCTCATCCTTTCATACCCTCTAACATGTACAATGGATGATTATGCATTCTAATTTTTATTGCGAAGTGACATTTAGAGAAAACATAAATTATTCAAGACTTTTAGTTGTAATTTCATGTGGATGTGTTATTTATTGGACTTGGTATTATTGAATTTAAAATTTAAATGAGACTGAACATCTTGGGATCCTTAAGGAATGTAATTTGTTATGTTTTCTTATGTGTGATTGTATGTTATTGTTTCTACTACTTTATATTTTTTGTACATGTGTCATTCTTTCTTCTTCTTTTTTAGTTTGCCAAACTAAGTAAAACTTTAGGTTAGTTCTTTTGGATCTCTTGGTGGAGCATTATAGTTTATCCATGAAGGAACTCCATGGTTTAGCAAGCTTCATTTGGGGTAGTACTCAGATGAGTAGCCTCCTAGAAAATATCAATGCTTCACCTCTGCGAACAACACCTACATCCAATGAGTGCTAAGTGTTCCATTTATTCTTGTGAACATTGCAACGTAGACTAAAGAATGTATTTGTAACAATGTTATTATATAGATATAGGTGCAAGCTAACAAAGTTGCACTGGAAGTTTCTCACCTACAGGAGTTTCTCAATCACTGGGGCAATGCCCTTTGCACTATTTCTAGAAACCCTCTAGATGCCTTGCCAAATACCTTGACACCTCATGGCCACTGCCAGCAGTGCCACTCCTCAAGCTGCCAATCGCACACCCTGTGCTCCTAGGCTTCCTGCCACCACTCTCCTAGTGGTGGGGCTAGTGTCTAGAGGCATCGCTCTACCTCTCCACCCCGTGGTGGTTTTGGTTGGTCCCCAGCTCCTCCTCCTTCTAGTAATCAAGCTAATTTTGGGAAGTGGCCCCACCTAGCTTTGGCAATTTCTCCTCTATTGCCTGAGGTCAAAGATGCGGAGGCTGCCACTAATCCCCCTACTATTGTTGCTGCTAATGATGGCTGGTCTATTCCTAGCTTGCCCCCCAATCCCACAAATGATTGGGGTTTCAATGAGAAAGATGATCGTCCTCCCTCGGCTGCAACTTCTTTGGTAGCATGAGGTTGCTTTATATGTTTTTTTAATGAATAGTTACTATTTCTGGCTGATGTCGTGTTCCTAAGTTTGGCTTAGGCCATTTGAACTCACTCGCGAGGTGATCTTGTATCTCCCGACCACTTTTTTGTGAATTGTAATCTTAGTATATTTTTTAGTAGAAAAGGACTATTCATCAATATATATATATATATTGAATAAGAATGTAAGAAGAAAAAAGAATAACTTATAAATAAATAAAAATAAATTATATAATATTACAAGTTTATATTTATGTAAAAATCTTTTAAAGAACATATCGGTCAGGCCTGGAATTTGATGGTCACCTAGAAGTTGATAAAGTCAACTTCATAGTTTTGCCAAGATCACCTGCATGCAAATAACCTATTGCTAAAAGGAAACCAAAGAGGAAAAAAGATAAACCTAGAAGTCTTGGTAAACTGAGAGTAAAATATATTCCAAGACAATGAAAATAAAAAGAGATATCCTCCTTATAGAGGAGATCGATACCCATAAAGGTAACATAAAACTCTTTAGCTTATTTAGTAGTTACAAAAGAATTATTCAATATAGAAGAGTATTAAACAAGGTATTTAATAATTATGAGAGAATTATTAAATATAGGAAAAGAAACTAGTTTGGGCAATATAAGTAATGTAAAATATTAATTATATGCACCTAATAGATAGGTTAAGTAAACTAGAGTAATAAATAACTTAATCAATTATCATACCATTTTTTCATGACAACTAATTTTTTTCATATCTTTCATTTTTGGATTAATTCATGGTGCTATACAAAGTACCATGAATGGGGAGCACTTTAAAAACTTAATTGATTTAGTGAAGACCAAAAAGCCAACTCTTGTCACATCCAAGCTTTACTATAGAGAAGAAAATGTGGAGTCATCTGGACCTGCAGTTTTGGTGCCTTCCAGACTATGGTTTCCTTTGTATGAGGTTGGTTTTGGATGGGGAAGGCCTAAATTTGCAAGCTACCACTTCCCTTTGGATGGTGACATAGGATATGTAATGCCAACTCAAAGACCTATAGGAGACAGTAGTTGGATAGTCTACATGCACCTTCTTTTGGAGCAATTATATGTCATCGAATCTGATCCTAATCGCATTCTACTTCCAATCTCACAAGAATTCTTACATTTGGCTTAGAAATATCTTGAAAGACTAGTTAACCGTATATGTGTTTGTAACATTGAAGCTATGAAGGTATGGCTTTGTTGGAGAGAGCTTTATCTCCAACAATTAAATGTTCATTTTCTCTTGTACTAAATTTGGGAAAATTGAATTCACTAGCAGTGGTGGAAGAAGAGCCACTAAAGTGTTTAAAATAAGTAATAAATTGTAAGTTAAATTTCTTAATTATAAAATTTCCTCAAACGTTTTATGTTATTATATGATGCTATGATTTTAGTGAATGTTATATTGCAATTTATGTATTTTTTTTGTTTTATTATATGTGTGATAGGCAATATTATTGTTAGCACTTCAACTTAGTAAGTGATTAATATTCTTTATTTCAACCAATCTGTAAGTACTTTTGTTTTTATTTTAAAGTTCTATTATTTATAATGTTTATATATGAGATTTTTAAGTCTTAAAATCATTAAAATTATTTTAGGTTATCAGAGCTAATTTTAAGGAAGCGCTACCCCAACATTTTTAAATGCAACTTATAAAACATATTTGATAATTTGTTTATTCTAATTAAAAATCAATACACTAAATAAAATAATAATAATATGATAAATTAGAAAGTATTTTAAAGAGATGATAATTTTTAAAATCTTTTTAATTTTTATTTGTAAAAGTTGCACCTTAGAATATGAAAGTATTAATTAAATGCTAAAATATTAACTAAGTAATATTAGGTATTATCAATTAAACTAACTCATTTTATTCTAAAATAACTAGTATAGATATTATTATATAAACAAAAATTAGCTTTCAAATATTTACATATATATGCATTTTAAATAAAAATGATAATATTTTAAATGTTTTAAAAAAATGTATTTAAAAGTTTCACCTTAAAATATGATAGTTTAAATAGAATATTAAAATATTAATTAACTAATAATAAATATTACCATTAAGTTTTTATCTTTACTACTTTATCAAATTAAAGTAGTAAAGATAAAAACAAGTATTTACCATTAAGGTAAATACAAGCCCCTATGTGGCACTAGTTATTATTTTCTTTTTTAGTCAAATGTTAGAAGGTCTAAATATTTAACATCAATAATAGGGGGAGAGAGAGAGAGAGAGAGATTACAACAACGTCCCCTTTGCGAAACCAATGATCAAAACAAGAAAGACTAGATGTTACATCTTAGCCACCAGATGGAAGAACATTAAACATAACATTAACCACATTGTAGGAGAGAGAAAACTTGGATAGAATAAGGAGGATACAAAAACCTTAAGAGGAGTACATATAAAGAGAAAATAAGTAGACTATAGCTAAACAAAAATATAGATAATAATAGAGAAGAATTGTATGATTTAACTATCTACCAAGAAATTTATGATATATCCACCTCTTCCTCACCAGCAACGTCTCTATCTCTCACTATGAAATTTGGAAGGAGGTGGAACTAGTTTTTTCCCCAAACATTTAATAGAAAAATTTAGAATCAATTAAATTGGTTGGGACTTATGCCTAAGTAGTTTTTGCAATGTAAAAAATAGTCATCAAATATGTACAACTGTTTTGGCTAGAATAGTTAATTACATTTCAAAGAAGTGACAATTTTCAATAACAAAATAATTTTTTATAGAATTGCAAGACTTGACATATTCAAGCTTCTTTCAATAGTAGGAATTACAAAATAACATCCCCACCTAAGTGTTACATGGAACAAATCATGAATTCTAATTACCTTATTAAGGATGTGTTGTGGTTCCACAATGCATGCCCCATTTGTGAAAGCAAATGGGGACCCCCTACTTTAAATTTTTGGCCCTTTGGGGCCCTAGTTTGGGGTTTGTGTCATTTTGAGGTCTTGCCTAACCCCCCTAGTTCACATTCTAGGCCTTGGCAAAGAAACCCTATTGACGAAAATCAAAGCATCAGAGGAGATAAGTTTGAACTTGCAAAATTTAAAGAGTGCACGAATGCACCTAATATGGTGTGCTAGTATGCCAAAGAAAGGGTAAGAACATCACACTTAGTGTTGTGAAGTTGTGTAGCTATGTAATAGCAAGGGTGAATACACCTATATAACTCCCCCACCTTCTTTCTCCACTTAATTTTATTTTCTATCATTTACACCTTTGCCAACTCTCTATGAGTGCAGCATCACACTAGATCTGTTGTGCCTTCCATCTCTCCCTCCCCACTCTACCTAACACCATGTGCCAAACACACAAAATATTAGTTATGTTGTGAATTGGTCCACCTCCTTAGGTGTGCTGATGCACACCATCTTTCAAACTTCAAATAGTTAACAAACATTAAAAAATAAGGCTAAACCCTTATGAGGGTGTAGAGTAGGGTAACCTTGTCGAAGCATTTAAACTTTGAAAACTTAAAAATAGAAGACTAATAAAATGATAAGGTGCATACCAACACACCTCATTAGGTGTCCTAATGTGACCTTATCTTTATTAACTTTTCCAAAAATAGGTGCACCATGCACACCTATCAGCTATGCCAAGTATGCCCTTTTTTTATTTAAGGATTTCAAACTAAGTTTTTTCATGTTTTTTTAAGAAATTAGTTTTTTTTGGGTTTTGTCCAAGTCAATTTTAGGACATAATTAATTCATGCTTTCCTTAATTCCAAACAAATGGTCATCTTTTGTGCAGATATTATGGCATCTTCATCAAGCTCCCTTGCTAAGAAAATGGCACCAAAACCAATCGTATTCAAGTTCTAGGGCATTCCTCCAAAGTCAAGGTTTCAAGCTGACTACTCATGGAACAAAGATATATAATTGAGGCATACTTACCTGGGGGAATTCCTTGAATATTTGTAACAAACCTACTGAGAGGTCTCCTATGGTCTCTATGTTGATTCGATCAGGGCTGGTGAATGTACCTTTGCACCCAATGTCAATAGAATCTTCAGAGCTCATAATGAGACTTGTAGAACACTTTTTCCCTGAGGAGAGCATTGTGAAGAGTATAACTAGGGAAATTGTCCTTGATCTTTAACCAAAAAACATTGAGAATTTATTTCATCTCTCATATACAGATCAATTTATCAAGCTTACCTATGAACAAGAAGAAAGGTGGTACCAAGAACATATTGAGGAAGCCTCTAAGATTGTTCAATCATCTTACCTTATAGAGAAGACTCCTATGGGAAAGAAGATTGGTAGAGTTGATATGACCAGAGGATATATGAAAGAATACATTGGATACTCAGTTATAATTTTAAGTAGGGTTATGGGTTTGCTAGCAATCAGACATTTGAACATCCTTATGGTACATTTTATTGAGACCATCAAGACGAAAAAAATATCACTTGATTGGGCCTCTACTTTGAGTGAAAATTTATGTGAACAGTTGGATGTAGTAAAGAACAAAAGAAATTTCTATATGACATCATATTTGGTGTACTTGTTAGCCACAAGGGTGGCAGACTATCTAGGGTTGTACAAGAGGGGTAGCAAGCAAGATGCTATTGCATGGCCATATATAATTTACCCTTAATTGATAAAGAAGAGGCTGTCACAACAGAACAAGAAGTATAGAATTGGTAATGATACCTTTATATTTTCCATAATCAGATTCATAGAAGGAGATTATGTGAAAAGATTATCAGATGATGTAGTGGCATAAATAATAGTACTTAGAGCACACTACATTCAATTCAAAACATTTACATATTTAAGGGTAGCTAGTACCACTATCAACCCAAAGAAGCTTCTGAGGTACCCTTGTGTTAGACTTGTCCTCCTTGAGATTTCTTCACAAATTGTGTCTGTATATGACAGAGTTAGAAAACAACATAAACATTGTTGATAATGGCCTCTGAGCATAGGACCTTTTTTGGGTGCTTCAAAAACAAGATGTTTCATCGTTTGAATGTGAATGGGATCAATATCCCTTAGAAGAGTACAATTCTCCAAGGCCATGTTTTGATAATATTGGGAGAGTACAATATCTAGCAGGGAAGACATTTCAATATGAAGAAGTTGTTGATGATCATTGGATGAATGCTACAAAATGATTATGATATCCAAATAAGGGATTATTGTAGGATGACTTTGTACTTGGCAGGCAAGGCCTTGAAGATAAAGATTCCATTGAAGACGTTGCAAGAACACTCAGGGGAGCTGCTTGATCCTTTATTCAATGTACATAAAATTGGGGAATGACCCATAGTGAATGTTGAGGTTGACAGAGAATAGAATTATGACATTAGCCACATCATTAAAATGATAAAAAATTAGATCAAGAAACCATTTAAACTTGATCCAATACTTGAAATAGTAATCTTTCATATGCAAGCTTGTCTTACTAAAGGTAGAGGGAAGGAAGTCACCATCCCTATCTTTATAGCTCAGTCACCAATAAGACCTGAAATGGTGTACCAACTTGACAAACTAATTGGATACTATCACCCTCAGGAGAGAAAAGGAAAGGGCAAAAGAAAGAAGAATTCTCCCTAGAGAGTCGAGCTAGAAGAGAGTGAAATCCTGGCACCTCCACAGCAAGGAGAAGTAAATGTACAAGGGTCAAAGGATATTGGGACATCAAAAGTTTAGGATGAACCAAAACTACCACCAGAAACTATAGCTAGCCAAATAGAGATAAAATTTGAGATTCAAGAGGCCTCTTCACCTTGACAAATAGAAAAAGAATCCCCTTCTACACCTAAGAAAGGAAGAAATATCAAGATTCTAGTCAATAAGAGGCAAAGGGTGATCAAGAGAGTAGTTCCTTTCCCACCCATTCCATAACCTATTACTAAAGAAGAGGAAGAAGAGGATGGGAGGATTTACCTTTGAGTAGGAGAACCCAGATAGCAACAGACATAGAATATGAAAGAAGGAGAAGTTCTACTACTACACCACCACAAATCCCAAAGGAACCTCTACAAAAAACCACAACAGAGGATGAAATGCAACAATGGATTGATAAGCAGGATATAGAGGGAACTAATGTGTTTAATATGTTAGATTTTGATTTCATGCCTATAGGAACTAAGTTAATCGGAGACAAGATTAGGGATACACCAACCAATGAGCCCCAACAAGAAGATTGGGCTTAAATGCCACTAGAGTCATAAGGTACTGAAATAACTCCTTCATCCCCATTACAAGTCATAGTTATGGATAAATGCTCTATTATTCCTCTACCACCAAGTACAAAGGAAGAACATGTTCAAAAGGAAAAGGAGGAAGAGCCACATCAAGTATCAACCGATGAAGTTTCTAGAGAAGGGAAAATGGTCAAATATCCTCAGCAAGCCTCTCAAGACATAGAGGTTAGAACTATGGACTCCATTAAAATAGAGACTATAGAGGAAGAGCCTTCACAAAGGGAGAGAACCCTAGAAAGGAGAAATAAGGGAAAAGGGGTAGGAAAGAAAACTCCTTCGTCATCGAGAGGCAAGCCTACAGTATAATGGATCCCAAGATGGTTGTGAAAAGAGATGACAAGAAATAAAAAGAAACAATTTGATGCTGACGAAGAAGATATGATGGAATTGATCCAAGTTCTAAGGAAACCTGAGTCCACATCAAAAGAGGCAAAAGCATTAACATTCATTAATAATTATCAATATCAAGATTTTTTTGCACAAGTGGCTATCCCTCCTCTTGATTCAGAAATAGAAGATTTAGGTCTACAAGATTATTAAATTAGAATGCCTACATTAGATACAACCAAATTGATGGTTACAGTGGGAATGAAGAAGGTATTTAGGAGTTTGGAGCAAGAAGGGATAGAATTAATAACACTTTGAAGGAAAAAATAAATCCTAAATGGTTATTTAGCCAAAGTCATTGGTTCCTTGGATCCTAAACACCCAAAGGAGTCTTTGAATGCTGCACTTAAAAGAAGAGATAGGGGGGCTATATAATTAGATCCATTTTTGAATGCTTGGTAGAAATTGTGAATAAGTTTTTAGGAGAAGGGTTTTCTTACTAACCAAGGAAATCTAAAGCTACTTCATGCTATGTAGGAAAATGTGGATAAAATGGTAGCAATTTTGAAATAGGATTTTAGTATTATGGATGAGGTACATCCATGGGGAAAAGAGTCACAGGTGCTACACATAATAAAGGGCCAAAGGTATAGAATACATATGGATGAGTACATTATAGAAGAGTTACATTTGATTGATGATTTGATAGATAATATATAAAATAGTAATGAAGTAATGGAATCATTACACACATAGATCCATCAGCTCAAGGACCAAGCATGAGAGAAGATTTTGGGAGCAGAGAAACATGATAGTGATGCATGTCTCAACATTTTTGAAAATGATGCATAGGAAAATTTGATACTGGTTGATGTAGTACTACAGAAATTTAGAAATATTTTTGAAGAAGTTAGTACCAATGAAGACATCTAGTAGGCCTTTAAGACAGAAGAAGCCTTTCTAGAGTTGGATACTAAACTCAAGAAATTTGCTAAGACCTATATAGACGTAGATAATTACCAAAAAAATGTTAAGGATAAATATAATGCCTTGGATTTACTAAATGTGGAAAAGATCACTGAGATTATTGAGAAATTCAAGGGCAAGCATCTAGACATAGCTCTAGTATGAAGGGGGACATAACCCAAAAGCTAGAATTTCAATTTTGACACTTGGTGAAATTTTGAAATTTTGGACCTTTGAGGTGTACTGGTGCACTTTTTGGTTGCAAAGTGTTGGAAGAATTTTGAAGAAGTAAGTGGTGCATAGATGTGTTGATATGCTTCTTCTGAGGTATGCTTTTCCAAAGGTGAACTGACAGTTAATTGTTAGTTCCAAAATTAGAGCTTTTCATGCATCTAAAATGTGTTCTGATAGTAGTTTAACTCTAACAAACACCCAGTGAAGGATTTTCTTCTATTTTTGAGACTTCCTTGCACTTCGACTTCAACTAAAGGCTTTCTTCTTCTTATTTTTTTCTTATTTTCTATTTTTTATGACATGTAAAGGTTCATGCATCCAATTAATGAATATAAAAATGGATGGAGTCCTACTAACCACTAGTTGGATTGTTATTGTGTATATAATTTGTTTATTTTATTGAATTAAAAAGAGTATTATTGCATGAATATATCTCTCAATCTCAACAAAGATTGAGGAGATGATTTCTTATAAATACAAAAATGTAATATGTAATTAGGGCCAAGATTATTTTAGAATGATATATGCTTTTGGTGCTCGCATTTGGAGTGTGCCGATTATTTCCTAAGTGTATCATATTTTTGTGAATGTATGTTCATGGAATTGTGATTGAGAAAAAAAAAATATTGTGTTTTTTCTACTTATGCGATTTTAAAAAAAAATTGGTGTTTGCTACGATTTTATGAATTTTGCTGATGTATCTAGCTCAAGAAGAAATCATCAAATTGTTTCTACATAACTTGTTGTCTTGCATGAGCAAACTTTTTGTGGCCTTGTTATTTGATGAAAAGTGAAATATCTAAAAATTAGTGAATTGCCATCAATGATTGCATCAGTGGAATTAAGGATGTGTTGCTCCTACTTTCATTGGTTACCCACCCACTAGTACATTTGACTCGAATTTTCAACCAAAACTTTCGACCATCTGATAATTTGGGGTCAATTTGATCGAATTGTGATGAGTTTTGTTAAAGATGAGCCTGTGTTGGTCGAAATTTCAACCAACACAGGCTCATCTTTAACCAAAAATTGAAAAAAGTCATGTTTTCCACCCTAATCTTATTGTTATGTGACCCAAAAGACTCATGCAGTGAACCATTTTCTACCACTGTGATTTGTGACCAGGATTGCATGGAAAAAGGGTTTAACAGTGTCAGCACTAGTAGGGTTTGACATCTTGGGTTATTTGGTGGTTGATTGTAGCAAAGGAGAGCTCATGAATACTTCCAAGTTGATCCATTGAAAGAGATTTCAAAAAGAAGGTGGTGTAAAATGATCAAATAACAGCTGGAAAAGTTGAAGAGTCTCCTTCCTTGCATTACAAAGGTGAGTTGAAGTTTTGCTTTGTAGATTGACATTTCTTGCCTTTTTTTGAATATATTTATATGCACCCTATACAATGTTTGCCTTTTTTTGGACTAGACATTTCTCATTTGCTTTGTTCCCTAACTGGAGTTTTCAAACTAGTGCTTATAACAACCTCCTAAGATATTCATAAATACCAGTAATCCAAAAGCAAGGCAAACAAATTTTATGAGTCAAAAAATAGAACACAAAACTATCAAAATCTAATCAATGGACTCCTATAGTTCAATCCCTAACACAATCCGAATTAATTTCTAGAAGTTCAATCCACTCCTGCAATGTCCAAGCACGTTTCTCTATCAACATTAGCCAGGTTGCTCTAGGGATCAACACACTCATTTCTTGTGATTTCAATTTTGGCAAAGAAAAGCGAAGCAATCAAATATTACATTACATACTCGAAAGGAACATACCTCCTGATATGTGCACTTATAGCTCATTTTAGGGCATTGTAGAGCTGGCAGGCTAGAAGAAGCAGTCAAACTCTTAAACCAACTAATTCTAAATGGTTTGGCTCCAAAAAAAATTACGTATAATATCATTATTGCTGGACACTGCAAGGTTTCCTGCACAAGTCTTGCATTCAAACTATTTGATAATATGGTAAAGAGTGGTCTTTTGCCTCATGTGATTACTTATACTACTCTTACAATGGGGTTATGCAAGGAAGGTAATATACAGGAGGCACATTTTCTTTTGAGGGAAATGTTTGGAGAAGGTTTGATTCGTGACAAAACTATACATAGTGTATTGATTGATGAACATCTCAAGAATGGTAATGTAGAACAAGCTTTTAAACTGTGGGCACAAATGGACAAGAAAGAAATTCCACCTGATGTTATTGCTTACACTCCTTTTATGAACGGGCTTTGCAAGATAAGCTACATAAAGCAGGCACATAGATTCCTTACGGAAATGGTAAATCGACACATTTTTCCTGACAATTTCACTTATAGCTCATTGATTGATGGACATTGGGCTAGAAAAGGAAATGATTAAAAATTGTGCTTGCGCCTAATGTCATTATTTTTAATACTCTCATTAATGGATTTTGTAAACAAGAAATGATAAGTACAAAAACTCAGCTTTGTACTCTCATGCCAAGCAATGGCTTGTCCCTTGATATTTTTACCTACAATATTTTAATTAATGCTCACTGTAAGGCAGCTGATATGAAGTGAGATTTGGAGATCATGAACATGATATCATGTAGTGGTTGTTCTCTTGATGTTATTACCTACAATACTTTGATAAATGGTCTTTGCATTACAAAAATGACTCAGCTAGCTTTTAATCTCCTTGAGAGCATTGTTTCCATAGGATTTTCTCCAGACACATTCACTTTCAATACAATTTTGGATGGGCTCTACAAGGATTCCCTTGGTTTGGTTGTTACTTTGTTAGAAAAACTTTTTAAAATGGGTTTTGTCCCAGATACGGTGTCCTATAGTACACTACTTAATCATTTTTGTAGCCTTGGAATGCTGAATTAGGCTATGATGTGGCTGGGTAAACTTATGAAAAATATTTTTTATTCACAATGCTGTTACATATGAGATATTGGACAATGTTCACTTCAGTGGGAAATGGCCTACCAATAATCCAAAAAATGTCACTAGAGAAGGATATCTTTTGTATTGTGTAATGTAGTCAATGAGTAATAGATCAAAGAGGCAAGAAGGCGCTCAAATTCCATTTGTAAGTCTTAATGAGAATCTAGATAGTGTAATAAGCATAACTGATATTTATTCTAAGGCTATACAAGACAAATGATAAGGGGCATCAACATGTTTTAAAGAGTGATGACTGGGATGATTCGACTTGTAACAGGCTGATGGTAAGCTGTAGAAGTGGTCTCTTTTGCAAAGAAAAATCAGAGGTAGATGAATTCTTCAATAGTTGGTCAGCTGTAAAATAGAAAACATTAGAGCCCCATGAAATAGTTAAAATTAATGATCCAACTTGCTCTTTTCTCATAGATTGAAGACATAGATATAATATTGAATAGATGATGAAGCATAGTGCCAAAATTATGGGTAAGTCCTCTTAGTCCATTGGTCAAAAGTTAAATTTCAGAGTCCAAACAAAACCTTGTCTTCCTTTAAGAAAGTTCTAATTTCAGCTCCACAATTTTATGCTTATTTTAGCGCACTATTCTATACAAAAATTTATGGCAGAGATATACCAAATTAAATAATGTCAAAAAGTGTTAAGGTCAAGAAGAAAGTATCCCTTCTTAAACAATAGGTTGTTGGTAAATTTT